>WBNM01034089.1:74412-142152 GCA_013399055.1 Ramphastos sulfuratus
TCCGATTATTTAATATTAATAGACTATATATTAATATTTTTAAAATATCATCTCGCAGTAGTTAAATACCCCTTCCGCGACAACACTCCTGCAAGCTGAGACCTTCCACCTCTTCCAACTCAGATTTTTGTCCTAATTCAGCTACTCACAGAAAACCCTTTCCATTCTTCAGCCCACACATCTGACCAACAACCAAAAACAGGCTTTGGCTCTCTTTCAGAGCAGCCATGTCTTCACCTCAGCTATCTTCATACAGACCTGTGCCCCCAAAAGGTACCAAGATGCTTATCAGCCTTAGACAAAGTATTTTGCAGAAAAATAGCTATAATAGCTACAATAATGCCATCAGCAAGGGCCTATCTCATTGGGGTCATCAGTAATGGGACTCCATGATGCAAAGGCTGCAGAAGTGAGGGGTATTAGCCTCTAGACCTAGTATACAGGACTCGAATTAACTTATGCTACCAGGATGCAGGACAGTCCTTGCAGGACTATCACAGTAGGCATACTCACACTGTCCCACTCTGTGGCTCCCTGCACCAGCCAAATCCAAGGATTCCCTCGAGCTGCAAACCCTGTTTGCACTGTAGAGCTTTGGGAGAGGTCTGCCTAGAGCAGAATGTAATCTGCCTTTGGGAATGTTCCCTGGGTATGGAACTGATGATCTCAGCTGTGTATGGGGAGGTGCTCAAAACTCCCATGGCCCACAGGCTTGCCAGATGCAAGCAGTAGGCATCCACACTGGAGGACTGTTATGAATATTCAAATTTTATATTCAGTAAATATTAAAACTTTATTAACACAAATTCCCATGCCAAACAAATACACACCCCTAAATAGTGAACTATTTACAATTTACCAACGTCCAAATACCCAGTCGGGAATCATTTACACAAAAGGCATAAAGGAGATTTTAAAGTAGCTTAGAGAAGGAATAAAGAGATGCAAATATCTAAGGGTGAGGAGCGGCAATTGCCGCTGCCAGCCACAAAATGGATTGCCTTTGCCCTGGGCAGGGCTATTGGCAGGAAAACCAGAGACTCCAATAGATTTAGTAGCCACATTTACTCACTGAAATGATAAACAAGGAAGTTACAATTCCAATTTTATGCTCTTGATGCAATCACGAGGCATAGAGGGTAGCCCAGCCTGAATATGCTGCTGAAATGAAAACAAAACCCGGGAGAGAGCCCCGTGTTCCCCCGGGGCTAGCCTGCAATACCCCGACACCGGAGGAGGAGGAGCATAGCCCAGAAGCAAGTGAGGTGGTCAAGCCTCTCCAGAGGAAAACCCCTTCAATTGCTCCTCGAGGCAAAATAGGCCACTGGCAGGAGAGACATTTGAAACCCAGCCAAACAGACAGGGTATTAGCATTGCAAGCAAATGCTCGGGGCCCGTTTTGTCCCAGCAGGACAAGGACAACAAAGGGGATGGTGTAATGGGATCGTCTCAGTACAGATGAAATTTTTACATGGCCATAGAATTATAAAATGTATTGTGTCAGAAGGCACCTTTAAAGGACATTTCGACAATCCTCCAGTGGTGAGCAGGGACATCTTTAACTAGATTGGGTTGCTCAGAGCCCCATCCATTCTGACCCAAATGTTTGCAGACATGGGGCATCTATCACCTCTCTGGACAACCTAGGCCAGTGTTTCACTACCCTCTGCATGAGGAATCTTCTATCTAGTATAAATCTTCTATCTAGTATAAACCTACCACCTTTTAGTTTAAAATCATTACCCCTTGTCCTGTTTCAAGAAGCCCTGCTAAAACATCAGTCCTCATTTCCCTTATAAGCTCCCTTCAAGCTCCAAAAGGCCCCTATGAGACCTTCTAGGAGCCTTCTCTTCCCCAGGCTGAACACCTCCAACTTTCTCAGCCTGTCCTTATAGCGGAGGTATTCCAACACTGATCATTTTTGTGGCCCTCCTCCAGACCCACTCCATCAGGTTCATGACTTACTGTGCCAAGGACTCCAGATATGAACATAGGACTCCAGATGAAATCTCACCAGAGAAGAGTAGAAATGCACAATCACCTCTCTCGACCTGCTGGCCATGCTTCTTTGGATGCAGTCCAGGTTATGGTTTGCCTTCTAGGCTGTGAGCATACATTGCCAGCTCACATCCAGATTTTCACCCACCAGCACTTTCAAGCTCTTCACTGAGGAGCACTTCTAAATCCCTGCATCCCCCAGCCTGTATTGATACCAGGGACTGCCCTGACACAGGTGCAGGACCTTGTAAAACCTCATGAAATTCACCTGAGCCCACACTCAGGTCCTGAGCTTGAAAGGACAACTTCAGAGAGCAGTATCATCTCTCCACTATGAAAAGGATATTCTGGCACCTTACAGGGAGAAAGACCTTTACCTTCCCAGACATCTTTTCTCTTCCCTGACAGAAGATGTTACACACAACACTTCTTGCTGCAAATTGACAACAATTTCCACTAAGCAGTTTGTTTCAGCAAAAGCCTCCTTCCGCAGATTCGAGCTGCAATTTGTCACCATTCAGCCCACTTGGGGATAATTTACCATCAGTGACACATCAGCCTGCAGGAAGCAAAGCCATGTGGACTGTCCTGCTGTGCTAGAAAAGCTAGGAGGCTGCAATGCTCTGCAGCAATCTTCAGTAGAAAGCATCTCCTAGTTTGGTGAACAGCGTGCCTTATCTTGGGGCAAGCATTAATTAAGCCCTGAAATGCATGGAGTGTGGCATGTAATGGTGAATTACAGCTTCCAGATGGATTCCCTGGGTCCTGCACCAGATGCTCCACCAGTCTGAGCTGGCAGTGCCAGGGTAGGGCATCCAGGCAGATGCTTCAGTTCAAACTGGCTGCAAATGGTCATAAAGAGCAGAAAAGAAAACAGCTGAGAGCAAAGGAAGCCCAAGGTAGTCTGGCCATGATGTTTTCACCAACTCTTTTAGCAGCAGAGGAACTGGCACAGAGGGCCCCACCTTCAGTCTGCAGGAGAATTTGCTCCATGGCAGGATTATTCCCACAGCTTTGAAAATATCTGTGGTGGGAAAGCATTTGCATGGGCTGGAAAACATAGTGTGACTGCACAGGGAGGTGGGAAGCTGCTACAACTGCCTTGAATTTCCACACTAAAACAGCTGTCTCCTCAACTGGACCAAGCCCAAGGCTCAGCATTTCCTACCAGTGTGGTGTATCCTCAGAGGTAGCAGCTCCCACCCAAGATCTAGGAGGAATTTTGGCCATCTGAATACATCTCTCTGTGCCAGGGGTACCTCACCCCAGAGTCCCTTGACCAATTGCAAATAATACAGGGAGCAAACAGGCCAACAATGCAGGCATGCAGCCTGTTTCTTTAAAGCAGCCCATTCCTCTAAGTCATGCATGTACCCATGGCAAGGTCTAGGTATTGATTCTTGGGTAACAAGAGGAGTACCTCAGCGATGGGTAAAGGGCTGTGTCCAGTGAAGAACATCTCAGGATTTGAGTGGTGCTGTTTAATTCTGGCAAAAATCACATTCAAATGAGGTATATGGAGAGCTCCAGGATGAGTTCAAAACTGTCCTCAGGCTGACCACATGGATCTCCTAATACAACACCATTAGGGAAGATTTACTGATTTACGGCTGTGCAGCAGCTAGTTGCAATGCTCAGTCTTTAAGAAAAACTCAGCCTGCAGCCCTCAGATAGTACCAGAGCTCTGGATGGATGTGGGTAAGTACCTGGTCTTGGAAGATGTTTCCCTGTATCTGCTTTGGGAGCCTCAAGTGTAGCTAGGAAAAGTTCACCCTTTCATAAATAGTTCTTCTCTTTATCACTAAAGTGCTTCCAGGGTTTTCTTTTGGTTTCTTCAGGAAAAAGAATACCGAAGAAAAGCCTTGAGGATGAGGGAGGTTTTAACCAGTGCTTTTAATGACTTATTTTATCTTTTACCCTTCTGCAGCATCTGGAAGGTATCCTGTGGAATATCATTAGAAAGATGATTCCTTGCAGACTTTTAAGTAAAGCAAATAAAGACAAGAAGAGTCTTGTCACCTATGGGCAAGTTGGGATGCAAATGGTGGGATCAGGGCAGGACAAGTGAATGCAGAGCTCTGCACAGCATCCAGAGGAGTTGCTCCAGCTCCAGTTCCAGCTCCACCCATTGGATATGTGAGGTGGGTCCAGGTTCACCCCCAGGATCCAGATCCCACAAGGAATCTGTGGTTTCCACATTTTTCAGGCGATTGATGGTGTTCAGAGCCATTATTTGGTAACATGTTAACTTGCAAACCAAACAGCATGCATCCAACGGGAGTCCATCTGGTTCAATAGAAATAGATCTTTATTAACACATGCACATCATATGTATATTTAAAATACATATACATTTTTTTTCCTACTGTTCACTTTTAGAAAACAACTTCATAAAAACTTTTAATCAGGTCCCAAGTGATTTTAAACATTAAAAAGCCATTTTTTAAATTATTATAGAACCAATTAAGTGGTGCATAATCACCATGTATTTAACATAATGCAGGCTCATGCATTCCCATGGAAATAGGTGTTCCCTCTTCTGCTTTGTTAGTCATGTCAAATATACAATGATATACTTGACAACACCTGCCACAGCTGTTATATGCAGTTGTGATTCCCTGCTGAGAGCGTGCTGTACAGATGGCCTTTAAAAGCTGGAGACAACTTTTTTTACAACTTTCTGAGTTCCCCTGAGGGGTGCCTGGCATGGTAGGCAACCCAGAACCCAGTGGTGACAGAAACCGGAAAAACAGAGCGGCATGAACAGCGAAGTAAAAAGCAATCTGAAAAAGAAGAAAGAGGGAACTGCCACATCCCCTCTGCGCTCATGGCAAACTGAGGGCAGGGTCTTGTTTCCCAAGGCCCTGCCAAGTACTGAACCGGGTCTGTACAGAGCACACGGAGTTATCAGCTACAGACAGTTTGCAGATTTACAGAACATGTACAAAGGCTCATATGAGGATGGGACTTTAAGGCACGATAGTCCATATACTCAACACATTCATTGAAAACAGAAGTTCCATTTACAGTGCAATATAAATGTATTCAAGAACTCAAGCAGCAGCTGGATAATCACTTTTACTGATAATTAGGCAACTGAAGGGTGCACCTGTGGTGCGCAGCAGCCCCAGCCCTGCACATACCCACACATATGCTGAGCATCAAGTACACAAGGAGCCTCTCTGGCTTTGGCAGGAGGATCTCTGCACAGAAACTTAGATGATAACTGAAGCATTTACAGGATCAGGGCCCTAATACATGTGGGTCATGCAGGCAGAGATGGTGCCCTGCTGAGCCAAGCTGCCTCTGGCCTGTGCACCCTTCATGGCACTGTTCAGCCCCAGCTCCGGAAGGTGACCTTCATGCACCTACCCACCCAAACTGTGCATCCCACAGAGCCACCACCACCCCTTCTGCATCCAGGATCAGGCCCAGCATTTACAGCCCTACAGTTAGGGAAAAGCAGCACGGAGAAAAGTTAACTCATTGAAATGCCAATTACAGTCAAATGTGCTGCTATTCCCAGACAAAAATTAATTGTCCTAAGCTGGTCATTTAAAAAATGATCAGCTGTCATTACCACGTCTGTCCTTGTCACCCAACTCATCTATATTCTCTCTGATGAAAATACTATCTCCAAGGCAACTGAGTCAAAGGGAAGGAAGGACTTTCTTTACATCCACTGCAAACATAGCCCATATGTGGGAGTTCCTAATGCAGTCATAATAGAGTGTGTGTGTATATATATATATATATATATATATATATATATGTATATATCACTGAAAGTTGACCACCTACAGACAGATTCACACATCAGAAGTCAGAAGAGCTGAATTGTAGCTACAAGACCAAAAAAAGAAAATTCACTGTATGTAGCTGTACTAAAATGCTGGTACCCGGTAACTTGGTAACTGAAAGTTAAAATCAGTCTATAATTCAAAATGTGTCAAATATTTCAGGAGTAAGTTGCAGTGTTATTGCACCTTTATACTTCTTTATCAGCCCATAAGCCATGGTTTTTAAGCACTAAAGTAGAATATTTCAGACCCACTTTTCAACAGCACAAATCACTGTGCAATCAGAAGGCAGTAAAAACTTGAGCAGATCTAAAACATTTAGAATTGTGGACCTTTGATTGCATTTTATATCAAAAAATCAACCATTAAAAAAAAAAGAAAGTTTTCTCCAAAGAAAGAATCCTAGAGCATGGAGAAATTAGGAAAAAAAAAAATCAGACAATGTTTTTTGTTCAAGAAAACAACACATGAGAAAAACACGAGTAAAATATTGTCCTCTTTCAGAGGTAGCCCAAGGAGTTTTGTTATCTGATATGGATTTCTGTCTGCTACATCTGTTCTGTTATTGTAACATCTTAGCAGAGAAGCTGAAAAAAAGAAGGTATCTGTCTCTTTCAGCAGGCAAAGAAGTTATTCTTTATGAATCTCACAGGGGCGATATTTTTTTAGATGGGGTTAAAGGCTTTAATCATCCTGAGCTTTCTCGTTCCATTAAAAGATTATTAATGATATGTAAAAAAAAAAAAAAAAAAAAAGTTCTATTAATTCAGAACCATCCTATGAATATAATAAAGTAGATCACTGAGAGAGAGAAAAACCAAACAAAAACCCAAATGTTCTGTCATTTCATGGAGCTGCTAGATCATTATGCTCTCGGGTGAAAATGGACCCAAGGAAAATAATATGCATAAATTAGATAAATTCAGAGTGGAAAACTACATAGTTTAAAAAATCAAAAGGCAGGAGCAGTGTTCTTTTACCAGCAGTCTTCTACTGCCCCTGCTTGAGGTCCTACATCTGCATGAAGCATGCAAGTTACCAGCCAAGGCCAAGAGCTTTTGAGGGGATGACAGCACCTCTCACAACAGCCCACAGCTCATGCAGCAGATGGGCTTTGTTGCCAATGTTTACTGGTGGCATTAGGGCATTAATGTCACACCTGAGAATTAGCCTGGCCTTTGTCAGCCAGTCCCTGTCAAGATGGACATGGCCACTTTTAACTGGAGATTTCCCAAACAACACCAAATGTGAGCATAATCACTCCCATGATTTGAGGCTGGTGCAAGCCCAGGGACAGCAGGGATATAACCACTAAGTCAAGCAGCTCTGAAAACAAATTACACTGACCAAGGGTTTAAAGACACCCTTTTGTGAAAGACAAGTAAACATGTCTTGTCTCAAAATAAAAACAAAAACTTGAATATTCATCAAGACTAACAGCACCTCCCAAACAGCACTGCCCTGTTTTTCCAGCCTCCCCACAATATCTGTGCTGTTTATGTTCTCCAGTTTGCAGGTTATCCTTGTGTTGAATTAGACTGTTGCCTGCTTAGTTTTTTTTCTTTTTTCCATTAAAAAAATATATGTGAATTTCACTGTTTCTTCTGTCTCCTAAACCAGTACTACCTTCTAACTACTGCTATCAAAGTTAACTTTGCTCTTCACAGCTCCTGCCTTTGCCTTTCTGTCTTTTCTCCTGCGCTGATGCACGCCTGAGAACTGTGATGACAAGTGCAACACACACGACTAGGATGCTCTGAGCCGGGGTTACAGAAGGAATCCTACATGAAGCACGTCCCTGGCAAGCAATGGTTTTTGTTCATACTGTATAATGCTTCAGAAATAGCATCAGCCACATCTGCATGAGCAAAGCCTTCCAAAATAAGAAGTGAAGTTCTCAGATACAGATCTGCCTCCAGCTGAGTGTGCGCTATTATTTACTTTGCTTTAAAGGGGAAATGGCCAGTGAGGCAGACACTGTTTCTTCACTGCAACCCAACGAACCTCTAGGACTTTGACAGGCTTTGGATCATGTATTTGTTCAGCAATTCTGGGATGCAAGTCACCCAGAGGTGAACTGTGGGTGTACTGGTAATGGCCTGTTTTCAGGCTTGCTAATCACATTTCCTCAAGTTATATAGTGCAACCTTTGCTTTTGACCCCATCGCTGGAGCATCATCTTTTCCCTTATATTACTCTTTGGTATTTTCATGACATAGCTTTGGCAGCTATAAAACTTTCCAATTATGGTCACCAATTTGCTGAACATCTCTCTTGTCATAGCTTGTGAAATATATATTTACATATTCTATGGTCAGTTCTCAGGTTGAAAGTAGACATTTCACTTAACCTGGAACACTATTACTAATGCTGAGCAGTTTCATCAGGAGAACCTCTGAGGTTTTACTAGCATATGCCAGATACATTCATTCATTCCCTATCAATGAGTGATTATTGTTTTCTTGCCTTTCATATTCCACATAAAAAGAAATTACTGTCTATTCTCAAAGTGAATCTCTGGCCAAACAGCAAATTAGCATGCAAAGAAGTATCAGAGAGACAACTAGGGAGAGAATCAAATGAAGTTAAAGAAACATTGAAGATGGGCTGAAAAAACAATCTTTTCTGTGAGTCATTCTGGTTTATATTAAAACAGCAAAGTAGATATCAGCTAAGAGATAATATAAGCAAAAGGTGGATGTAATTATTTAAAAAAAAAAAAAAAACAAAAAACAACCAACCCCTTGCAAATCTCAGTATGGAGCATCTTGTAAGGAGCAAGCAAGTTAAGTCTCTGAAAATCCTAAGCAAAAGGTTGTTTCCTTTGGCACTAACTCCTTCATGCTCAAGGCATTTCTCAAATAAACTTCCTATCTATACCTTTACAGTAAGTAACTTGCATTTCACTCCTCACTGTTAGACAACTCTGCTATGTTGGGGCTCCCCTTCTACTGAGGATGGCATAATTTAACTGCAAAGTGATTGGGAACATCTGTATCTACACAGAGATAACTTACAACACGTTGCGCACAGTCTCTGCGGGTAGGGACCTCCATATTGCACCAGCTCTGCATGTAAGCCAAGGGTGGTAACAGCAGGGACTGCAGAGCATTATTCAAAGTACCTTCCACTCAGCTCTGAACGCATCCGCCTTTGACCACAAGTGTATCTGCAATTAGTGCCTCATCTTAACATCTCAATAAGCAGTTCAAGCATTCAGAAACAAACATCAGTGGGTCTAACAGCTACTTTTAATTCATTTTATAAATAAGCAACTGAGAATTTTGCTCCAAGTGGCTGCTCGTGTAGCCCATTCCATAAACGGCATTCTCTGCAGAGTAAGGCACGATGCGATACGAATGCAGCTCTTCATAATAGAGCGACTGGGAACAGCACTCCTGCACCATAAACTTCAGCCGTTTTCGTGCGTCAGAGTAAGCAGTCCTATAACACGGAGCCTCCTTAAAGTATTCATAGCTCTCCCTCTCTGTCTCTAGGTGAATCTTCCTCAACAGATTGTTAATTAATACAGACCTTCGGAGATAGGCTTCGGGGTCATCCAGGAATCGGAGTTTTTGGAGAGAAAGTTTTAGAATACAGGTCCTGTCCTCAGGTAGTATCAGGTGCTGGGGAGTAAAGAGGAAACAAATGGGTCTTTAGTATCAACTAATGAAAGCAGGGGCGGATTGGGTGTGGAATGAGAGAGAGATTCTCTGTTATGGACACAAACTGGAACACAGGAAATTCCACCTCAACATGAAGAGAAGCTTTGTTACTGTGAGGGTGACAGAGCACTGAAACAGGCTGCCCAGAGAGGTTGTGGCATCTCCTTCTCTGGAGACTTTCAAGACCTGTCTGGACACATTCCTGTGTGACCTGCCCTAGGTGATCCTGACCAATGATCTCCAGAGGTCCCTTCCAACCCCTACCATCCTACAATTCTATGATTCTGATACTCACTTTTGGACAATACTCATGGTAATCTTGATGTAAATGTTCTTCTTCTGCATATTTTCTCTTAAAGTAGGCTACTTTCGACGTCGTTAATGTCTTTGGTAGGCCCCAATCAGATCAGCTCTGCACAAAACAGGAAGAAAAAAGAAGCTCAGTAACTCACTGCCACAGTGGCTGTAACTCAGTGGTCCAGGGTGTATAGGAGAAGGAAGGGTCCAGATGTGGGATGCATCCTGGACTACAATGGGCCTCAACATGCAGCTCTTCACCCACTGGAAAGAAAAAAACATAAGAGGCTGACAAATGTGAAGGCACTTCTGAGCCATCACTTCACTTTGAAGCTTGACAGTACAGCAAGCCCTGCTCCAGAGTGACAATCACAGCACTGGATACATGCTGCCACTTCTGGGCAAGATCTCCAGGTCCTACAAACTGAGTGGTGTACACCTGGAGAGCCACAGCCTCACAGAACAGGGTGAGAGAGATACCCAAGCCAGAAAGGTACTGCGGAAAGGACTGGGATGGGGTCACCTGTCTGCAGAACAGACCTGTCTGCAGAACA
Source organism: Ramphastos sulfuratus (assembly GCA_013399055.1). Taxonomy (NCBI): domain Eukaryota; kingdom Metazoa; phylum Chordata; class Aves; order Piciformes; family Ramphastidae; genus Ramphastos; species Ramphastos sulfuratus. Next base: position 84,727 of record WBNM01034089.1, read on the forward strand.
GGGGTCCCTGTGCCGTGCTGGGGTGTGTGTGGAATGAGGGATGGGGTTTAATTTCCACACATCGGGCACAGGGCTGTGTGGCTTCACTGGGAGACCAATACAGAGCATATTCACTAGATGGTAGTGTCGTCCCAGAGAAGCAGAAAAGCCCCAGTGTGGTGGGAAGGTAACGGAGCTGGTTTGGTCTCTGGGTTGCTTCCGTTTTTCAGGGCACAGAGAACAGTCTTTGGGCTAAGCGAATGGACTACTGGGCTTCTGCCCTGCAACAGGAGCCCAGTGGAGGTCTGCTCCCCTGGAGGAGAACCTTGCAGGCGACCAGGGCTCTCTGCACACCCACAGCAGAGCCTGGCTGGCTACTCTGAGCCCGCTCATCTCTATGAAAGGGTGACATGGTGCTAATTCAGCATCTTAATGAGATCCGTAACTTTGGTGATATTCAGCCTGGTGAACCTCAGGTACTTGTGAGAGCCAGGGCTGGCTTTTGCTTTTCTGTTTACTAGACAATACAAAGAGGCATGTGCTTTTGTGAGTAGCACCATTGCCACCCAGGCACTCTCTTTTGTATGAAATTTATATTGTTTTCCTTTAATTCCACTGTTTAAAAACAAATAAACAAAAAACTATGCTGACATTTAAAGACAGTCCAGAGAAAGAAAGTGTCTGGAGACACAGTTTAGAATAAGTCAAAATCAGGTCCTATGAGATATATTTTCATCCCCAAACTGAGATCCCCTTTATGGAATTGAAACTTGGGTTCCTAAAGAAAAATGAAAAGACCTCAGTTCTGGACATCTTCTCTGCCACAGAAGAAAAGCCAAAAGGTATTGCATAGCCAAAGCATGGACCTCATGTCATTGGAAGGATCCTGCCATGGGGCATGACGGAGCTCCTTGAGTCTTAGCTGCAGGTGGGAGTGAAAAGATACCCACACAACCATTTCAGGGACTATATCATCTCTCTTTCACTGGTAGAAAGGAGTAGTGTGCTCTCCCTTCCTTCCTCTACATCAAAACCCACAAGAAGGGGCTGAAGGAAAAATCCCCTCATATAAGAGACACTTCTTGTGTTTTCTCCCTGAATTTCAAGTCTGTGACAATGGAGGTTTCTCATAAAGGATGTTACAAATCAGGGCAGAAAACTCTCAACTGGTGGACTAAATCCTCATTTGGAGCCAAGACCCCCAGCTCTACTCCAGGATTCAGTCCAACATGGATTGCACAAAATAGCAACTTTTCCCAGGAGAGGGACCATTGCTCCTGCATTGGGACAACATTACATTTAGTCAGCCGGGGCAGCACATGCACCAGAGACACTCTCTGTACTGACATCAGCTCTCAAAGGCAAAGGTACAAGTGTGGCCTTCACTGTTCCGTTAGCACTGAGTAGCTGCAAACACTGGTTTAAATTGATACCCAGTAACCTTCACCACTTGCAGGGTTTATGGTAGTATCTGAACCTGAACAGCCTGAACATTAACTGCTCTGATATTAGGTTCTACTAGGTGAAAACCCCATTGCTGTGTTATTTGAGCTTAATCACAAATGCATTTATCCTGTAGACACCATGGGATGGGAGAACGTTACAATTTTTCTCATAATGCTCTGAGGAAGACAAAGGTACAGAAAGATAAAATGACATTCCTGTGGCCACTGGGCTGTCAGGGCTGGGAAAGGAGCCAAACCCAGTGCACGGGTTCATAAGCCAACCATGAGCCCTTTCTTGTCCTTCAAATCAAGCTTCTAAATACTAGAATTCAGTCCTTGGTAGGTTTTCATGAAAAGACTGGAAGCAGAGACCTAGCAGTGCCTGCGTGCAGCACAAGCAGAAAGTCAGCACCAGTGCAGGGGCAAGACAGACAATCACAGTATGCAGACCATCACAGCTCAGTCCTTTGGCTCTGCTGCTCCATGCAAACCTCTCCTCTGATGCTTCAGGATGCAAATATCCCTCTCCCTGTCCCAGAGATGGAGGGTGACATTAGGGCATTTAGCATCCCTTAAGCATGAGTGATCCTGGAGACACCAGCAAACAGCAGAGAGCCAGGATAAGGCAATGAGCTCTGGAGTGCTGGAGCCCTGACCCTAGGAGGGAGGGAAGCAGGGAGAGAAGGATGCTTTTTGGCACATGCTGAAGGCTGGGGGCTGCTGCTAGCTGACAGAACCAGATGGAAAGAATTGTATTTTGCAGAAGAACACATAAAACCACCCTGTCAGTGGGTTCTTCAAGCATCCAGCTGGCATCTCCTTTCTGAGGTTATGCTCAGCCACCAACACAGAAGAAACCCCTTGAGTGCAAAGTAGTTGGCTATATTTAAATTCCTAAAAACCTTGTATCAGACAAAGTGGCACAGTCATAACAACCTTCATAACTTGCTTTAGTAGCAAGGAAGGGAAACAACCAGCAAATGAACATCAAAGGTACTCTGGGCTGTATTGTTCACTTAAATATGTTCCTGCTTGTAAGTGGAAGGCTACTCTGAAAGTGCACAGTAGCACAAGCAGCTCAACATGCTCCAGATGTTATGAAATTCTAATAATTTAAAATTTGCAGAACCCAGGGCACCCAATTCCCCAGGCCGGCAACTCCCATGGCTTGTCACAGGTGGCTCAAATTCTCCTTTCTCTCTCTGGGAGGGAAAAGGTGCTACTTTCACAACCGTAGCAGCAGGACTAGACAGTGAATCAAAGGCGAGCAAGTCCCATTTCAGGTCTGCTCCACCAGAAGCTCAAGTTCTGCACTTGTGTGCAGTGTAGCTGCCATTCCACCACCACCCATCCCATCATCATCACCTGCTGTCCACACATCGTTGGCTGTCCACTCATCTCTCTACAGGTGCAGGGAAATGAGAGCATGATTTGCGCCCTTGCACTGTGCCCTCAACACCAGCACCAACTCTAAAGCCTGCAAGGGCACCTCTCCCTACAGAAGGCTTCAAGGACCAAGCCTTTCTCTAATGCTTAGTCTGAAAGTCTGAGCAGACTGGGTCTATGCATGCCCAAGGGCTGCTTGTCTGGGGTTACAGGCACACAAGGCAGTAGTAATGCCGCAGTGAATCAGACCCTTAGAGTTTTGTTTAAATATAAACATATTGAATCAGTGCTTTTTTGGGTAGAAGGCTATTCCCTGTGAGCCAAGTGTTTTGACAGTTACAGCAAGGTGGTATGAGTCACTGCCTCTGCCTCAGTCAAGCTCGGAGACAGATACATCTTAATCACATTACATTTTTTTTCAGTGCTACACCACAAGTCAAGGCACAGGGCCAAATTTTCCCACAGGGGCTAACTGGCATAGCACTGAGTCCTGAGCACAAGGTTTGTCCTTCCAGCCCAGATGAGCCTCAGGAAAGCACATTCAGCATCCCACCAGAATTCAGCTACAAGCCCTCTGCTACCCAAACAAGGACTGGGTGAATTTGCCACAGTGGAGAGTGATGCCAGGGCTCGGGAAGCACAGGGCAAGCGCTGCCTGCAAGTGATAGTGTTTACATCCCACCAGTGCCAGTGCCTGCCTGCTCTGCATGCACGGCACATTGGAGCAGAGCAGCTGAAGCTGCCATTAATGCTAATGGAAGTTTCAAACATAAATCCCACACGGGACAGTGAGGGAATAGATGCCTCTGTCTCAAGTCTGGATCTCTCAGAGGCAGCTTCACTGAGGCTTTAATTGTACTTTCAAAAGAGCAAAATGTACTTGTACCTATTTATTTCTCCAGGACTAATTTCAGCTCTTTATGGTGTGGCACTCACAGAGTTATTAAGCATGTTTGGACAGAAGGTTATCTTATCTAAATTGGATTTGAAATAGATTTATAACACGGCAACTTCACAGTTGAACTGCAAATTGCAAGAAATTCTCTTCATGTGGCCCCTGCGCTTCCGCATCACCCCAGCGACAGGAGCCCCTGTTTGGCATGAATTAGTGCCGGGTGATTTCCACAGGGCTGCAAGCTAGCCCAGCCAGGAGGCAACGCGGGATTTAACAAATGATTGAACAGCCAGGGGAAAAAAAAAAAAATATCGAGAACAAAGCTTGTGCTTTTCCACCTCAGGGAACAGAGAGCGATCTGCAAACCCCGTGTTTGCACAGCAGCTCTGCCCCAGAGATCATGCGTGAGACCGTGGGAGCATTCCCACACCTGCCTGCTCCTCCACCTCTCCTACCTATCCTCGGGATGAAAATCCATCCCTGCCTGCTCAGTGCTGCAGTGAAAGGGGTTGTACGAGCAGGTGCTATTGGCTTGTTGCTGCAGACGTCTGCAGGAGGTAAGCACGGAGGCTCTGGCCAAGGCGGACCTTGCGAGGCTGGGCGCGGAAGGGGGTGAGTCGATGTGTTGGTGCCCCGCAGGGTTTCCTCTCGCAAGGTGAGGGAGGATAATCAATATGCAAGATAAAGCTCGCTGAGAAGGAGACAAATTCTGAGTGTCTCTGGCATGCACAAATAGAAAACCTGAGGCTTCTGAGCACACAGAAATTGGCATTTATTATCAGTAGGAGACGTGACTTTGACATGACAGGATATATCACCATGTCCTTGTGACTGCTGGCAAACTGCAGCGATAAATCCCCCTGCCTCTAACCTTAGCAGCTCTCGCAATTAGGGAGTGCTCAGCTGAAACCTTTCTCTGATTTCACATGCTACACTGCTGTATTTCCCCTCTTCAGGGACAGAAAAAGCAGCTGGTCCCACTGTGGGATTACCAGTTGATAATGCAAAGCTATCGGACCACAGGCAGATTAACATGTGGATCAAAAACACATCCCAGCCCCAGAATTCCATACAGACTGACAACGGATCACAGTTCTTCCAGAGTATGGAGCCTTAGTCCTTTCTGAAGCAGAGAGCCCCCTTTAATTGACCTATAGAAAAGTGGAGACCCGCAGCCCTGCTGTAGTATGCTGGCTGCAGCTGCCTTTCTTTTAGCTTGCTAATTGCTTTGCACGTCTCCCTAACTACAGGTTCTCCCTGGGCTCACACATTTGAGGCACAAGCATCTGAACATCTCTCATGAGCACATAGAGACATGAGACTTAATGACTGAGTGGCTATTCCTGTCTCATGACCCATAGTCCCACTGCTTTCATCAATAGAATAAAATCCTATTTCCAGCTTCACCCCCTTTCATCACTAATCTATGTAATTTCCCTCACCCTGAATGCAAGCCCAAGCAGCTGAAGTCTGCAAATTTGTTACTTACCTGAGGATGCAGAGTCAATCTGCAAAGGGTCTCTCTGGGATGATCTCAGCAGCTCCAGTAAGATTTCCTCCTTGCACGGGCTCAGTGAGCATTTCTGGCAGCACAGCACTGCTGAAGGGTTACCTGTCAGGTGGATCAAGGAGAGATAGACATGGTTCAGTTGGCAAAGTCAGGACATACACCATAAGCAGCTGGACTGTGAGAGAGAAAAGTGCTATTTCAGCAGCCCCCACGGGGCTTGGTAACAGGAAAAACAAGAGTTCTGATGTCACATCCAATTCTCTAACTTTGACCTTGCTTCCTGGACTCTCTTTCAAACATCAGAAAAGTAAAAGTAAACATTAAGAAAAATCACTTTGGTCTCTCAGTGGTATAGCTATAATCCTCTTGGAGCAAATGCTGCAAAAAATACAGCTTGTTCCTCTAAACATCCGGAAGTTTCCTGAGCTAGAACATGATTACTGCCTTGAACACCACCCCTTAAAATGGCACATTATTTTCTCCATTAAGTCTTGTCAGCCTCAGAGGAAAGCTAAAGGGCTACTATTAAACCCACACCATTATTTTGAGTAGTAGCGTTAATTTCCTATCATCACACGCGCAGATAGACGCCCACACTGCCTGAAGAGAAACACAGGGCTGGGGAAAGACCTATTTCCATTTTTATTTAACAGAATTATTAAGTGTGCACATTTCAGACATTGCCTCTCACGCAGTACAGTTCCCAGGCTGCAAGTAGATTCAGCAGCACCCAGCTGATGCTTTCCTTCTGGAGGGGGGGAAGTATCTGGCACACCATAGTAAGAATATTTCCCACCCTGGAGGAAAAACAATCACAGCTATAGCATGTGCATAGCCCAGCTCTGCATTTTCACATGTGTATGCAGAGACACTCACACTTTTTATGTGGGTGAATGAAAATAAACAGGTCTAAGTCCTGCAAGAGAGACAGCCAAAGAGAGTGTGGATGTGTGCGTATTCATGTCTCGCAGCTCTATGACATCTATATTTAGACAGTTGTCTCATCTCACAGGATGATACTCCAGTAAGAGACAATGAAAGAGAAGCTGTGGTTACTTTTCAGAGTTCAGCTCTGAGTGTAAAAAGATGACTCTGGTTAAAATGATCTTTCAAAGGACAGGACAGAGTCTATCAGAGCAGCAGGAACTTTTGCCTGCAGCCCGTAGCACTGCAGGACTGTGGTGAGCTTCCCGCTCAGCTCCTTGCCCTCTGCCACCATGCAGCAAACCCAGAGCTCACAAACAAATACAAAACTTACTCCAGCCACCTGCTAAAACCATTTGGGCAGATCCCACTGGCCAAGCCCCACACCAGCTCACTGCCATGGACAGCCCCATGGCTAACCCCACAGCTCACCATCCCCAGTCACCACCAGCTCAATGCACTCACCCAGCTAGCCCCGGCTCCAGAAGGAGGGCTGCTCCCGTCCTTCCCTCGATGCCTGCTTCTCCTGGAGGAGGGGAGGAGGTGGTGATGGAGGAGGTGGTGGTGGAGGTGGCAGCTCTTGTGGGTCCCTGCAGCCACTGAGGAGCGCATCACCTCCCGGCCGCAGCCCGCGGAGGTGGGTGCCCAGATGTTCCCGGCGCGGATTGGTCCAGCGGGAGCAGATGTTGCCTGGTTGCCAGGAGCGTTGCTAGGCGCGTTGCTAGGAGCCGGTGACGCTCTCTCCATCACTTGCGCGACTCGAGGCCGCCGGGAGGGAAGGAGGGAAGAAAGGAAGGAGGAGGAGGAGGTCCCGCCACCGGGATGCTCCTTGGCGGGACGGGATAGAGTGGGCGGGCCGCCGGGCTGAACGGGGAGCAGGAGGATGAAGCAGAGACCGCGGCTCAGAGCTAGAAAGGCGGTGAGGAGCTGCCTGGGCCATCGCGGCAGGCTCGGGGATGTGAAATGCCCGATCTGGTGGTGGTGGGAGCATAAAAACTCCCATCAGGGCAGGCTGGAGGATGGAGGAAGTGGAGCAGCAGCCGCAGGGAAAGAGCTGAAAGGTACCATGTGGCTGTTTCAGGGTGAGACTGGGAAACATAACCAACTTAATCCGGTGACTGAAAGAACCGGAGGGAGCAGTGAGTCCAGTTTGGAACTGGTGCCGATAAGAGCTGAGAGCAGAGCTCTACTGCTCTGAGTCAAGATCCTCTTCCTTAATGATTTGTGTGCTCCCTCCTTTCCCCATGCCCACCACTGTACTGTTCTTTCCCTCAGCTTTGGGGATGCTCCACCAGAGCACTCTGGACCTCACTCTGGTGCATACACCCTTGACCCCAAAGAGGCACCACAGCACTCTGAAATCCTGTGGGTAGAATCACGGATTGATGCAGGAGCAGAAGCAACACAGCAAAGCAGCTCAAACCTCCTCTTCTCCCAGACAAAACAGCAGGTTATTGTGGGATGGGGCAGCTCCCTGCACCCCAGACACACAAGAGGATTTTACTGCCGAGCACCCTCTTTACAGCAATAGATGAGGTGTCAAACTCAGCCTACCTGCATAAACGAGGGTCAAGCCAGAAAGGCTCAGAAAAAAAACTTGAAAGGAGTAAGTAAACTCTTACCAGCATAAGGCAGCAAGCACAAAAAAGGGAAATACCTTTTCCTAACTCTATAGATAGATGCTAGCAGATAGGAGGGTATAAAAAAAATTAAGATTTTGTTTTAAACTCAGTTTCCTCAGACAGTTATATGCAGGGGTCTTCCCTGGAAGAAGTCTCCCAGACTTGAGAAAAGGGGCTATACAGGATGAGATTTTTTTTGGAAAGCCAGTGGCTGCACTGAAGTTTGCAGCACACCACTGTCTTAGATTAAACCCAACATGGAGCCTGGGCTCATCACCTTTCCCCAAGAGAAATCCTCCTTAGACAATAAAATTTTTTCTGTGTCTCCCAGCTGTGTCTACGTCCACAAAAATAACATACATAACAGTGCTGCTCCTGGAAGTCTCATGGTCCTGCCACAGGTAGCCTCATCTGAGCAGTCCTCACTCCAACCCATGCCCCATTCTACAAATGAAGGTGACTCAAAGGCTCGGCCAGTGCCAAAACCAAGTAAAGGTGCTATGGAAACATATTCATTTTGGCAGCATCCGAAGCTCCTGGGTAAACCCCTGTTCTCTTGTGATCTGAAGATGGGTGTCCCATGTATATCATATCTGGGAATGCTGCTGCTCTCCTCCCTCTGGTTGCTCCAGGGCCTCCGTGAAGGTTTTGCAGAGCAGCATGCAGAGAGGCTCTCCTCTTACCCAGTGGGAATAGAGGCACTGTTTATTTGGCATTCTTGATCTCATCCAAATTTTAACAAACTAAGTTTTGGCAGGCCCAAGTCCCAGTTAACATGTCAGCCTCAAACTAGTCAGTCCATGGACTTTGAGTTTGTACTTGGTGCTCAGTGTGCACTGACAAGCACGCGTGCACAGACAGCTCCTCTGGTCTTTGCAGTTTGAGAAAAGATCAGTCACAGCCATATACTTCAAATTATCTCTGAAGCTCTGCTTCTTTTATTGAGAAGTCAAATGAACTCAAACTAATTTCAGATTTGAATTTTCTAGGACAAAAGGAAGGCACTGGAACTTAATTGATTTTGAACACCTGCCTTATTATTATGCTGCCAGTAGAGATAGTTCAGGTTGGTGTAATTTTAAATTTACTGCGAGATGACTCTGACATTTCTCTGCTGCTGAATAGAGGACTTGAGCAATTCTTTAGTTCTTCACAAAGATGTCATAATTAATTCAGTAATATCACTTCTGTAAGCAGAGATAGAAAAGGAAGACACAGAAGCATCTACTCTGCATCTAAGAGCTGAATGAATGACAGGCTTCCTTACTCCAGTCTTCCTGAAACTGACTGCCTCCTTTTTTTTTGAAACATTCAACACAGTTTCTGCTGCAAAGACACATCTTCCCCTCTCCTGTCAGCACTCAAGCAGGGCAATAATTTACAGCCAAAAGGTCAGCTGGCTCCAAGAAGCCTTTCCATTCCCTGATCAGCCCAGAGCAAATTATTCTGCAGTCTAGGTCTAGATACTTTTCTTTGTCCCCTTTCTGAGGAGGCAGTGCAAGTCTAGCTGCTTTTCTTTGTCCCCTTTCTGAGGAGGCAGCGAGTGCAGGGAAACAAATTCCCTGCCAGTATAAACCAGCATTGCTCTGCTGCCTGAAAGTGGCCTCCATCAAGATAAACAGCAGATGCTCCAGGCCAGCCCATCTCATCCCCTTCCTCTTGCCACGAGAGTATGAGAGATCACATCCCCTCTTCTTCTGAAGAGGAGCTTTCCCCTCTGGCAGGGACACCTGGTTGGGAATCACTGCCCAGCTCATGTTATAACACAATGGAAATTAAACAGAACTGTAAAACGGGACCAAAGTCTCTGTTGATAGCGATATTATTCAAGAAGATAAGACTTTAAATGTGTACTGTACAAGATAAAACCTGGACAGGCAGACAATAGATGAATAGCTTTTCTTTCCTCTGAGGTTTTGTTTGTTTGTTTGTTTGTGTTTGGGGTTTTTTTTAGTCTTTTGAAAGCAAGATTGCCAAGCATAGTCAGTGCTATCATAAATACATGCATTTAAATGGTTTAGAGCAATTGGGAATATAACCCCCCAGAACATTAGCATTCACTTTAACTGCCTCACAGAATTAGAAAAAAACAGTCCCTTCATTTCAAAGCCATTATATCTCTTCAAACCAACTGTTAAAGAAAAATGAATTAAATTCATGAGCCCTTTTGAATGTAAGCACCAAACATTTAGAAGATGAGTATGAAAGCACCAGTCCTCCCAGGTAGAATGTACCTGCACGTGTGCTGTATTTCTGAACACAGCATGCAAAAGATATTTTCAAAAGATAAAAGATACTTGAAATGTTTAGCATTTGTACCTGAAACACTGAGCAGCTTCAGATGTGAGGAGCTATGTCCTGAACATGTGCAGAGAAGGGCCATGAGGACGATCCGAGGGCTGGAGCACCTCTCCTATAGGAGAGACTGAGGAAGTTGGGGCTGTTCAGTCTGGAGAGGAGAAGGCTCCAAGGTGACCTTATTGTGGCCTTTCAGTATCTTAAGGGGGCCTACAGGAAAGCTGAGGAGGGACTTTATAGGATGTCAGGGAGTGATAGGACTAGTGAGAATGGAGGAAAGCTAGAAATGGGTAGATTCAGGCTGGATGTTAAGAAGTTCTTCACCCTGAGAGTGGTGAGACCCTGGAATGGGTTGCCCAGGAAGGTGGTGGAAGCCCCATCCCTGGAGGCCAGGCTGGATGAGGTTCTAGACAGCATGATCTGGTGTGTGGTGTCCTTGCCCATGGCAGGGAGGTTGGAACTGGATGATCCTTGTGGTCCCTTCCAACCCTGACTCATTCTATAATACTATGATTTTTATCCCTGGCCTGGCTCACTCAGCTGCCTCCAACAGGCAAAGACCCTCAAAGACTTTCCCAGATGTTGACTTGTCACAGTGAATGGAAATGAGTGGCTGAAGTTTCTGAACCCAGTTCATGCCTCCCAATAGCTGGCCAGCCTCAGAGGGACTGGGTAACTTGGGAGGCTAATCCTGTCTGCATCTAAACTGTAGCCTTTGCATTTCTTCCTAAAAGAGCAGCCCTTTCTGTTCTTCTGGTACTAGAGCTCATTTTTTTCTGCTCTGTCTGTGAATTCCTTGTTCAAGAGGATTTGTCAGTACTTTAAAATTTGGTGTTTTGTGCATTTGGGTTTTGGGTTTTGTTTTGTTTGAGGGTTTTGCTTTTTTTTGTTTTTTTTTACATTTCAAACTCTTTAAAAAAAAATATCTCAAACTCCTTTGGAAGAGCAGAACTAATGAAGCCCATTTTCCTGCATATCTGTGATCTTTATCCCCTCTCAAGTAACTAGTGATGGTACATGAAAAAGTGCACTCAAGTTGCGCCAGGGGAGGTTTAGGTTGAATATTAGGAAGAAAATCCTTACTGAAAGAGTAGTCAGGCACGGGAGCAGGCTACCCAGGGAAGTGGTAGAGTCACCATCCCTGGAGGTGTCCAAAAGACATTTAGATGTGGCACTTCAGGATGTGATTTAGTGTGTGTGGTGGTGGTGAGTTGATGGTTGGACTTAATGATCTTAGGGATCTTTATGATTCTATGATTTCATCTTCCCAAGTACCATCAACCAAGTACCACAACATCCCTTTGGACATCTCCAGCTCAACCAGACAGCATAACAGGCACCATATGCTGTTGCCAGTCTGGAGCTGTATGCCATCATGATGGACCAGCTGACTAGCCCTTGGTTATCAAACCTACTTCTTTCTGCTTCTCTCTAAATGATCCTCTTCCAGGTGACAAAATTTGTAGAAGCATAAATGTCTTTGAGACAGTTACCCTTCTTTCCAATGTGATTGAAATTGGCTAACCCATTCAAAATTACGATGGTAGAAGAGAGACTGGCAAGAAAACAGATGGCAGACAGCTCAGCTTCTTTAGCCTCAGCTGAGCTGCTTGAGAAGTGGGAATGCTTTCACCCTCTCATGAAAAATGATATCATCCTTCTGTTGAAATATAAAACTTAGTTTCCTGACATTAAAAATGTGACTTTTCCAACTGGTCAAAATTAGGATGACATCAGGGATGTCTTAGCAAAACAATACTTGGTGCTTTGCCAAGGAATGAAGCCACTTTAAGCGTGGAATTAAAATGCAGCTGGAGGCAGAACAGGATAATCAGAACAATAAAACAGAACAGAGCTGAGAGCCCCCAGGGAACATGGCAAGGCCCACATGTGCTTGTGCTGAACAGCAGGAGTCACAGCAAGAGCAGCACAAGTGGATTGCTAAGCCTGCTGTCGTATGTGCACAGCAGTGCTCTGTTCCAAGCACAGAGACAGCCCAAGTATTTTACCAGTGATTTTATGGGTGACTTCATTCAGGCCAAGCTGCTCAAACCTTGGCACCAAGGCACATGGCCCATTTCCTGCTCTCCCTGAGTTCAACACAAGCAGCTTCACCATGGTGTATGCTGAGCTTGCACAGGGACACGGGCAAGTCCCGCCTGGTGGATGACACAAAACCCATCCTGGTTAGCCCCACACCGGTGATCAGTCCAAGAAAACTCACCCATTGTGACAGTACTGCCAGCTTCTCTGTCACCTCTTAGTGGCTGAGGATATTCCCAAAGACATTGTGAAGCTCTAGACATGGTGAAGCAAGTGCGATGTCCCCAGTAGCACCCTTCAGTAATTGCTGGTACTCCTTGGTACTGAGTTTGCATGGCAGAAATAGGGTGGAGTTGGTAGGCCAGTTGATAGGCAGAGTGAATTCTAAGTGGTTTTCAGAAAAATGCATGAGATGAAACAGTGTTATGAAAAATCAGGCCAGCAAAGTGCTGCTCTTGTTCCAACTCAAGCCCTGCCACTGCCTTGGCAGGAGCACTCACCCAAGCTCCCAAATCCCAGAGCAATTTACAGATGGTGATGTGTTCTACATATCCCACTTTGTGCCCAGAAGAGCTGCATCCCAGAGAAAAACCCCTGATTCCTTCTGCAGTCAGCCCTGCTACCAAGGTCTCAGAAAATGTAAAACTTCACCACTACCTTCTCACCTCCACCCCTCCCAGATGAGTCTGATCATCCCACCAACGTTAGTCTTTAGCAAAACACATATTTCATCACCAGTTTGCAGCTTTGTGCTTCTCTGAGCCTTCCAATGTACCCCATATCCCCACTGTCTTTTGGATGAAGAGCTCTGGGCTGGGTTTTCCATCTACCCAGATGCAGCTCATACTGGCTGCCGTTGCTGAGGCTTCCAGGGACTGCAGCTACCAACTGTCACCAGAAAAAGAAACTCTATTTCTGGGCTGGTCCTGAAAAGCCAGTCCTGTGGATGCCAGCAGGGATTTGGTTTCTCCTGTCTCCCTCAAAGACAGCACTGCTATTCTGAGAAGAACAGACTACCCTCAGTTCAAAATCACTGATTTGGAAATTGATTTAGCTTCTGTCTTTCCCTGCCTTCATGTAGGCATGCATTACATCAGCAACCTGGCAGAAATACACCACACACACAAATACATCATGGCCAAAGGTACATGGGGTACCAGATAATGACACATCCCTCAATGCCGTGGCGATGTGCCTGGCCTCATGTCACCACAATTTCAACTCTCCAGCTCAAGGCTTGAACTCTCAGCTCTATTTTCAAAACAAGACACATCTGCTCCAGGACTACTCCACCTGCTAAGGAGACATCTGTGGTGTACGTGGCATATGCATGGCCAGGATGCCAACAAAACTACATATATCTACACACAGAGACACGTTGGTGACATTGACCTCCATGTGCTCTGGTGCAGGTTTTCCACACATCATCCATGAGTGTAGATGAGAAGCAATGGTTAGGGGACAACCACAGAGGGAGTGTGAAGGGCTGCTCCAACTCCAGCCAGGACATAGATGAGAGATTGGGAAACAGCAGACACCAAATGCATAGCCAGTGCTTTTCCTTTCCATGCAGAGCTGAATGAAAGGCAGTATCCAGGGGTAGGGAGAGACAGAGCAGGGCACAGGAACCTCCTCAGTCCCCTAAAGCCCCCCAGCAGCCTCTTTCCACTACCACAGGGGCCTTCTGTCCATGTGGATGGACAAGAAGAACAGGCAGGAGGATATTTCCCATTCCTCCTTTATTCATTATGCACAGGACACCTGCGTCCTTGTTCTGAACAAAACAAGTCCACCTCTCCTAGATGCATATTCACTTGGTTCTGCCACAATAGCACAAAAAGGAAGACAGGCTGGGTTTGCATGTCTACATGAGCCATCTGCTTCTATTTTATTGATTAAAAACCTGTAACAGCAGCGTTCACCATAACAAAATCAGACTGTTTCTAAGGTGTGGATGGTTGTGTGTACGTGTGGATAATTTCAGGCCAGAATTCTGCAGAAGCTGGGTTTAATGTTCTTTTTCTTTAGTCAGATATCATCTAGACATTAGTATTCCTAACGCAGCATATAATTAGTGAGAGGCAATATATTGTATGATCACGCACGTTAGCACTTAAGTAGAATAAAAATGTTTCATTGTCAAGTACATGAAAAGCTAAGAATAAACCCATACCACTCTTCCTGTTGAATACCCAAACATCTTTTCATCATATTTTTCATTTTTTATCACAGTTTTGCACTTCAGATACCTCTTTCAATCAGACGCACAGCAAGTGAAACGATGCTCATACCATTCCAATGGCCTCACCAGTCAGTATCAACCATTTATTAACTGGATTGAAGGTACAATTCTCAGTGCAAATCTTTGAACTTCACAAAACACAAATGGGGACATGAATTTGTTTTGTGCAACCTCCATGAATCACAGAAGCATCCAGGTTGGAAAAGACCCTCAGGATCACCAAGTCCAACCTACAAGCCCACTTTACAAGATTCACCTTAAACCATATCCCTAAGCACCACACCCAAACGACTCTTAAACACATCCAGAGTTGGTGACTCAACCACCTCTTTGGGCGGCTCCCCCACCCTGAGCCAGCACTAAGAAACAGCCTTCCTGATCTGTTTTCCAGGAGCATGGAGGGGCAAATCAAGGCTCTTGAAAAACAAGTTAATGATTTAACTCCTTTCAGGGGTGACCTGCCCTTAAACTTCGAAGTCTGGACATCTTATGGAAGGAGACAGTTAGACCCTGAGAGTACTATTTATGGTACAAACAAGTCTCCCCTTTATAGATGCATTTACCATTAAACTTATTTGGCAATAAATCCAAGTTCTAGAAGACTTGCTTTTTTGCACCGACAGAAGTTAAAGGCTTTGCATTCTTATTACTTTGTCTGTATTGTTATTTTTTTGAAGTGATCAGTTTGTGGCAAGATGTCATGCTTGCACACTTCACTATGCAGTGTCTGAAGGGGGGCTACAGGAGGGCTGGGGAGGGACTATTTACAAGGTCTTGTAATGACAGGAGGAGGAGTGGTGGGTTTAAACTGGCAGAGGAGAGATTTAAACTAGATGGCATGAAGAACGTCTTTCCAGTGAGGGTGGTGAGATGCTGTGTGCTGGTTTGAGGCTAATTGGAATATTTTACTGAGAGAAATTAAATCCCAAGCTGTGAGAAGAAAGAAATACAACAAGAGTAACCTATATCACTCATTCTTCTGCTGAGAAGCTCAGCTAGTCAAAATATAGATAAGACACTCACTTCTCACACACTTCTGAGTTACTTCTCAGTAGTTGTTCAGCTCCTTTTCATTTTGGTGGTCTATGGTTGCTTTCTGCCTTAACTCTAATCTGACCTAAGCCTTTATTTCCTCTAACCTCCTTGTAGTCTTTTTTGACATCTCACCTCAGATCTCTCCAGATTTACCATGTGAGATATACAGGGATTGATCTGGTTATTTCTGAAGGGAGGGAAAGAGGGGGGAAGGGGGAGGTTTGGGTTGGGATCCTCCTGGCAGGGAGGGATTTTATGTTTCTGTATTACCTTTAATTTGTATATTTCTGTATATATCTGCTTGTATATTGTGCTAAGCTGTAAATACAGCTTCATTCATTAACTTCCAGCCAGCTGAGTCTAGTCTGGGTGATTTTCACTGTGTGGGGGAGTGGGTAAATCCCGAACCATTGCACCCTGGAACAGGTTGCCCAGGGAGGTTGTGGCTACTCCCTCCCTGGAGGTGTTCAAATCCAGGTTGGATGAGGCCTTGAGCAACCTCTTCTAGTGGGAGGTGTGCCCCTCTGGCAGGGGGTTGGAACTAGATGATCTTTGAGGTCCCTTCCAACCTAAACCATTCTATGATTCAGGTTGGGAAAGAAGAGCTGAGATCTCTACTAGTCTTGATGACCCTCAGCCACAGGCCTGAATTAATACCAATTGTCTCACAACCTGCCTGTGGTCTGTGCTGAAGGTATGATGGCAATCAAACGACAGCCCTTAAAGGCTACTTATCCTATGGGGCACCAGGAGGGGGATGCAGTGAATGGGCTCAAAACTCTGTCCTCCAGCAATGCACCTTAGCACTGGTGGATGCCCACTGTCACAGATGGTGGAGGGGAAGGACCTACCACATCGCAGGGCATGTAGAGGAAAGAGAAGGCACACACACATCCCAGCCACTGCATCACCAGTGTCCAGCTGTCAGACAACCAAAGTCTGCACCTGCCAGAAATGGTATATCCTGCCAATAGAGAAAGAAGCCAATACACACTAAAAATAACTTACTATATGCAGTATATTTAAATCAATATTCAAATATATGCTGAGATGTGCTGCATGCAAATGCCATGGGGGACTCTACCACAAAACCGTTTATATATATACACATATAAATGCCATGCAGTATTTAAAGGCTAAGTCTACCAAATGATTACTTCATTTACTCTTCTTGACAAACAAAACCCTCTGCTGGCTAAAAGTCAATGAATTTTCAGCTGGCAACACAGCTCAGCAAGACAAAAACTACAGCAGTGCCAGCAGAGGACTAAGGCAGAGATGTGGCACTGATTTAACTGGAAAACTTGTGTTTGAGGTGTTGCACAGTGACAGTAAGACATTGGAGGATAGGATTTCTTCTAAGCACCATGAACATAAAAATATTGCTACCAGGCATGGGTAGAGTAGACCTCTATTAATGAGAGGATGGGAGATGCAATGATGGACACAGCATGAAGGAAAAGCACCTAGAAAGTGTTAACAAGACACACCACAGATTAGGGAAACTGGCAAAATTAAATTATTTTGCCTCGCTGCTAATGAAGAGAGAAATTTGCAGTGTTCCCTGAGAAATGAAGTGAGAGGGAAGTATTTGGCACAATCAAATGCCTTCCCTGGAGATTGAGGCTAATTAATTGTTGTGGGACTCACGAAAGAATTTAGCTTTTGTCTGAATGCTGAAACCTTCTTCTCCATCCATGGCCAAGATCTGCTTTTTGTCTCTTGTTACTCAATGAGATCAGCCCACGCTGAGTATGATGTTACAGGCAATAGACACCTCCAGAGTATTTGGTATCTCTTCTGTGGTCATCCATTACAGACAGGAGGAAACTCAAAGAGCCAAGAGGTAATGTTCTCACTTCCTCACACCTGCAGCTGCCCAAGGAACCAAGATATTTGTTAAACTACTTTTGTTAAGTAAAACCCAACAATTCACTTTCCAGTTTTCTATAGAAATGAGAAACTAACAGCTCTGAATGGAGCTTCATAGCTCCCATCTGGCTTTTGGGTCATCTCTTCAATTTTTTTTCCAGCCTCAGATGCCTAATACTCACTGCATGCAACAAGGTGACCATATAGTTTTCGTTTGTGCAAGTCCATACAGACCACCACAGCCTACCTGCATCACTGTCAAGCTGTAGATTTCCTTCTGCTTCATGGTGGCAACTCATAGGATTCAAGTTTTTATGTCCCTGTGATGGGCAATACCCAAGTCTCATACAGGTTCCCAAGTTAGGATCAAAAAAGGTCTCAGCATTGGACTTTTATCTGCCTTCTACAAGTCTTGGGTTTTCCCTGCTCTGTTTAAAAAGACCTCTCTAAGCAACAGACATGTTCTCAGGCTGTTTGGCTGTGCAGCAAGATCACAACATTCATCCTACCATGACAAATTCAGGAGCAGAGGTGGGGGAGGAAAATCTCACCTTCGGTCTTCTGTTTTAAGGGAGCAACACAGGGAGAGCCCAGCCTGCAGCTCGTCTCTTATGCTCTCATTTGTACAGATGACTTGTGTGGAGAAGGGAAGGATTGTAATGCTGGAGAGATGAATGGTATCTACCAAGTTCTTTATCCAGGCTACAGTATTGACCTATATCTGCTTCATAAAGGTGAAAAAACATGGATAGCTGTGTGGGTTGAGCAGGAACATCTTCCTGCTGCCAGCTGGCAAACAGCTTGGGGATTACAGCATGAGGATTAATAGCCTTTGTCATTTGTAAGTGCAGATGCTAACCTTACTCACATGACAGACTGATCTTCTTTGGATTCTGTGCCTGTTTGCTGTTCCAGAAAGATGACCTTGGGCTGCTGTGAGAGACAAAATATTTACACATTCATTTCTTAAGGCCTACAGCACAGGCTGCAGGAAGGCAAGAACTCTCTTTGCACTGAAGAAAAGGAGGGGGAAAAAAAAAAAAAAAGCAAGGGGTAAAAAAAAACCCCAAAACTGTGCCTTGAGCAGACCTGGAGCTCAGGAATCATGAAGAGAAACTGGGTTTCAGCTCAGGCTTGCTGCCACTGCAGCCTGGCTGCATTGCTTTCTGGAGAAAAGTGAGCAAACTTCCAGCTCTGCAACAGCACAAGCACACTGGGTGCCTGCCTGCCCTCCCCACCACCTGCCAGGCCACTGCTTAAGGCTTTTAGTTCTTGCATGACAGCTTGTTAAATCTACACCAGATTCAAAAAAAAAAAAAAACCCCAACACTCAAACCAGCAAGGCTGAATTACCCTGGATGTCTTTCCAAGCTTTAGGATCTGTCAGCTTCTGGCTGCTTTAATCACAGAAGCAGATCATCTGGGAGCCAGCATCACTGCCTGGGGTATGCGAATGTATTTGCTGGGGTAGCACACGCTGAAGAGAAAACCTTGCCTCATTCAAAGTGTGAGCTCTGCTACAAACCCTGGCTGCTTGCTTCTTTTTTTTTTCCCCCCTTCAAACCATAGTTGCAAACATCACACTTAGTACATTTTAAATGGAAAGCTGATGCTCCTGCATACTAATTCCTTCAGGCGCTGTTGTCCTTTTACAGAACATCACACTTATGAAAAAAAAATTTGAAAGAAACAAATATAGAACAGTTTGTTTCCTCTGTCATTACCTTGGCCAACACTGAGGTGAACAAGTGTCACTATTTTGTAATTACTGAAGCATCACAGCCCAACCATCAAGCTTCAAACTTCACAAGCAGATTAGAGATCAGGGAGGCAAGGACTTAATAATGAGCATCATAACTTTGAGCTGACCCCTCCAGGAGTCAGCTTCCCTTGAGCCTGGGGGTAATGCAATAGGGAAGGCTGTATTCTTTGCTCAGCCTTTCTGTCCACCTTTTGTGCTGAAGGGCAGAAGGCAGCTGAGAGGCAGAGAGATGAAACACAGTGATCATACAGATTAAAGATGATGATAAATATGGGAATGGAAGGAAAGCTTTGCAGGCACACTAGCTCCAAGGTCATTGCCAGCTTTAACTGAAGGAGAAAATGAACTGCCACCAGAGGAAAACGCCTGTTTCTCTGCCAAGCTGCCACCTTCAGCTTTATGTTGGAGAAATGATCAATAGCAGCTGGCACCCTTCAGTTTCATGCATTCAGGAACGTCTGAAGACACTCATGACTGAAGATCAGTCGACTACCTAAAGCATTAAATAACCTCTTGGGATCTGCAGCGGCTAAAAATATATCCAAGTATTGTCCATGTGCCCCAGGAGCTGCACAGCCCACATTACCCTGAAAGGGAAATGCAGATAAGCCAGAGCAACAGGAGTAAGTAAGCCACAGCAGGGTCTAGGTAATCAAAGGCACTGGTAAAAAGGAAACCAAAACAAACCCAACCACATAGCAGATGATCCAGATAAAGCTTTCACAAACGTGCACCAGTGGGCTAAAAGAGGTACTCATTTCTGTGGGCATCAGTTGACAGTCACCATTATTACAGGGAATATAAACATGATGAGGTAATTGTGTTCTGTTGTCCATACACATTAAAAACATCAAATAAAACAAAAGCAGCTAGCCTAGCAGGACAGGGATGTGCTGTCTGGAGAGAGCCCAAGGAAGGAACAGACTGTAGCTAGCTGAACAGCACTCCACGAGATAGAGAGATGTATCCAGAGTGCTTGGCCACAATATGCTGGGCTTATGCCAGCGCAGTGAGTTGCAGTGAGCTCCTTCTCACCACACAGTGCTTTTGGGACTTTTCAGGCTTTTTTTTTTTGGTTTTCCTTCCCCCCTGCCAAGAGAAGAAAATTCAAATAAGCTATAAAAGGATTCCAGTGGTGTCAAAAGGGAATGAATTCTATTTAAAAACACATGTGCATTAGGAAACCTCCATAATTTGGACTTGCAAGCACACAAGAATCCCCAGAACCAGGTCAGCCACTCGTTCCTTTTCTGTTTGCCAAACCCTCCATGGCAGGCCCACAGCTCTTCTCACTACTTGGAGCCCCAAAGAAGCAAAGATCAGGTTTTGGCACCAGCAGCCGTGCAGATGGAGGCCAGTGGAGCACAGGGTGCCAAGTCTACTGGCCATCACCAACTGCAAGGCAAGTATGAGTTAAGACTCCCAAGGAATGGAAATGTTTCTGGAAGTTTAGTCTTGTCAGCTACTTTCGATGGAAACAAAGGGTTAAAGCAGTGACTGAAAGGGCAGTGGTATTTACTTATGAAAGACCAAGAGCAGGGACCCAGCCTGTATCAATATTAGCAGTGACTAATTCTGTCTGTCAACGGGAAGAATTATGGGAGCTGTGGAATACAGGGGGAGCTGCTGCAAAGCTTTCATTTCACAGGTGAATGCTGGAAAGAAAAATAAACCACAAACCCCCCAAAATTCTCCTAGCAAGCATGAGCACTTCCAGCATCGTGCCCATCCCAAGATTGCTAAATGTCTCCATTGCTTCAGCCAGAATTTCATAAACCCCACAAATGTATTGCTGAAGGCATGGATGTACTGAGAGATTTAGCAGCATCTCCAAAACCCCAGTCCTCCCCTTGCCTCATACCTTTTCCCTTCTCTCCAAATTTTTCTGGTAAAACATGAGGCCAAAATGTTGTTGCAAGGATGCAGCCACCTCCTTTTACTGGAGGGCAAAGTTTTAACTTGTGGTCAGATAATAATTTACTTTAAACAAACTATTTTCACCTGCTTTTCTCTGATTTCTGATACTCTACACTGAAATTATATATTAAAATTCAATTCCTTAATGCTTTATCTTCAGAAAATATCTTGATATGAATATGGAATGCAAGTCTAAAACCAGTTTACTTCATCACTTTCTTTAAGATTATCCATTAAAAACGGATGAGTTCAGGTGGTCCTGCTACAACACAGCCAGAGGTTCCTTGCTTTGCCAGCAGGTCCTTGCAAGATTTCAGCTCTGGTGAGTGCCACCTCTTTTGGCATGGCATGGTGCTGGAGGAGCAGCGGGGCCAGGCACTGTCACTGCTTCCCAGGCAGGTGTAAGAGCCTGAAAGTGCTTTGGCAAGGAGTCAGCTCCTGGTGTGCTCCTCCCCAGCAGGAGCAGAAGCCTGTGTGCTAGCTCAATTACTTCCCCACCATGTGGAAATTGGCTGAGGTAAGTTTATTGCTGCCTTTCCTTAACCCACGATGGGAAACTGCGTAGGCATCCTCCAGCCTTCCTGGGTGAACTTTGATGGATGGGAAATAAAAGCTTCAATTGAGAAATTTGTGTGATGATTGCAGCAAAAGCCAGGAGGGCTCTTGCACCACCATCACAACAGCTCTGGGGTGGGACTTGAGGAACTTTTGGAAAAAAATAGGAAGGTGTGTTTAAATGTCATTTGGATGTGGTACTTGAGGATATGGTGTAAGGGTGAACTTTGTAGAGTAGCGATAATGGTTGGACTTGATGATCCTGGGGGTCTTTTCCAACCAGAATGTTTCTGTGATTTCTGTTATCTTTTCCTTTTTTTTAAATCATACTGTTAAAAATCTGGGTTATCTCTAGTTTACTGCTAAAATATAGTATCGAATGATACATTTCCCTTAGCCAATCACGAAGCACAAGCAACACTTCACAGGTGTAAGAAGTTATGAAGAGAATTTCAGTGAGTTTATTATACCCAGATAGTAAAATTAATTATAAACACTTCATTATATGCTGTTCAAGAAAAGAAAAAAAAAAAATCAAAGATTGGAAAACAGCTGAAATTACCAAATACACCTTGTTTCCTCTACTCCTTTTTTTTTTTTTTTCCCCAGAAGAAAATGACATGATAAAAAAAAAAACCAAAACTTTTCTATTCTGCTGGTAACCATTCACATGGTCATTTTCTCTCATGGTACTAATACAGCAGTGTTAACAGTGCAGTTAAAAAAGTATTTGTTTGCTGAGCTGTACTTGGGTTAGATCCTGCTTTGTGCCACAAAGCCCCAGTAGTGCAAAGCAGATATTAAGCCAGCTTATCTAGGCAGTGGAGGACAATCCTCCTGCATAGGATACCCATCAGTCTCACTGGGAAAATGATGCTCAGACAGGTAAGTGACAACAATATATAAAGCCAAGGCCCATAGAATAATTTGCATCACTTATACTACAGGTCCTTCTACACACAAATTATTCTGTCTGCCTCATGAGGACAGCCAAAGCCTGCGTCTATGACACCCAGTGATGGCCTGGTGTGGATCACACCACTGCCCTACAGGGTCTGGCTTGGCCTTGGATGTGATGTAAACCAGCACACAGTCAAGCAGCCAGTGCCAAGATGTGCACTAGTTAGATTTGCACAGCACCGTTGAAAGGAAGGAGATGGCTGTGAGGCAGTAGGAGGCAGAATTTGGTGCCAGGTCTCAGTAAACGACAAAAACAAACTACAAAGCGATTCAGTACAGACAAACCTTTTCAGCAAAATGTTTCCTGTGTCCTGCTGTCACCAGCAGGAATGGAGAAATGCCAGCCCTCTCCTAGAGAGCTCAGGGAACTGGAGACTGGGCAGCTGGCAGTGTCTGAAGATCTCAGCACCTTACTGCCGACACACCACCACTCACTAGAGGATGAATATCTTCTGCTGTGTCAAACAGCACCACAGCAGCTAATAAAAACTGAACTTTCAATAGTCGTGTAGCAGGCAGAGACATGTCCCTTTATCCATCATCTCCATGACTTCAACCCACAGAGACAGGGAAAAAGATTAATGTGGAAAATGGCAATATAGTCTAAAGAGTAACTACATTAAAGTGTCATCACCTCACCCAGCAAGCCTGCTCCTTGTTTGTTTTCAGGTAGAGGCAGGAAGTGCAATGATTTTCTCTGGCATTAGTTCAGCAGAGCCAGCAGCCCTTTGATGAGGATTCCCCAGATCCTAGTTCTTGTCTGCAGGAGAGCTTGCCCTCAAGATGAGGTGACATGGTCTGGCATTTTCTATTGCTCAGTCTGCCAAAATCTGTCCCCTTTCAGATCCCGAGAAGATAGCACATTTGAAGAAGAGCCCTCAGCAAACTGCATTGTGTTTAACTGAATGTCAGAGAAAGCAGGGATCTGATGCCTTCCTGTGTAATGCTCACAGAAATGCTTTTCTGAGTGGGTCTCACTTTAAAAAAAAAAAAAAAAAGAGTCACACATGAGCAAAACAACTATGCAGAAAAGAGTGATTCAGGCACAAAGGTGCAGCTTGTTCTGATCTTTTTTGGTATTCATGATAACAGAAGCCATGAACTTCCAGTAAGCATCTAAACATGCATTGTATACTTGCAATGTGAAACAGATGCTCGTTATCTCTCGTGCAGGCTGTGCAGGCTGCAGTGTCAAGGCAAGATAACGAATGCAAAGGATACCTTTAATTAAAAACACCAGTAGTGTTTAGGCCTAATAGCAATTGTTAGTACAAGAGAACAGTAGTAGTATCTAGGCACTTAAAAGTTGACAGAGAATTCAAGAGTGCTTTCCCATGCTGCCTGAAAAACGTATCATCCAGTTTACAGTGGTATCAAAAGCTTACTTCTAGGACTCAGAAACAGGATAATAAGAGGGCAAGAAAGCAATCTGCATGCAGGTTAGCCTCACCATCAGCTCTCTGTGTGTCAAGAATATTTGCAATCAATTAATTTGCAATTCGTTAATGTAAATAAGAGGAGAGGGGAGAGAATTTACCCCAGAAGAAAGCAGCATCAAAATCAGTCTGTGATGATTAAGCTCATGGCAAAAAGACCAAGACAATGACCAAGGAAAGGATTTTGTAGATGTTCCCATTGCTTCTCCCCAAGGGTTAGTGCAGGATGACCTGGAAAGACAAGAACTAAGCATGCTTTCCACACCTTGCCACCTTGACACTTGGTAAAGTCAGGTTAAAGTGTATGTGACCTGTCAGAGCATGACACTTGCTATGGGATAGCTGATTTCTAACTGACTGAGAACAAGGAAAGGCAGCCCATAGTCCCAGGACCTGCAGGCTGCCTTGGTAACCTCTAAGACTCCAGGAGTGTGTGCCACCTGCAGACCTGTGTCCCCTTTGATTCCTTCATTTCCTGCCAATGACTTTGCTCTTCCTCTCCGCTGCTGTTCTGACCCATAGAAATCCAACCGACCATCTCCTTGCGCTTCATGCTGCGCCTGTTGTATATGGAGATCATTAGTGTGACATCAGAGAGCTGGAAGAGAGCAACCTGGAAGATGAAAGTTTCCTTGTAGACAGGGTTGGGCTGTCCTCGGCGGATGGAAGTCTTGCAGCGAGAGATCTCTTGACCCACAGAGTCGAGCAGGCAGAGCTTTCCATAGGTATCTAGGACAAAAAAGGAAATAATGTTTGGCATTAGTGATAGACTAACTGAAAGCCCCAAACACTCAAAAAGTACCCCCAAAAACTCCAAGTACAACCATTTTGTCTGCAATGATTAACAGAGGACTGGACTGCTCTCCTTAGTAAAAATCACAGGATGAAAAGCAGCAGGTGAAAACATCTCTTGGATTTCTTCATATTCATCCAGGGAGACAAAAGAAGGAAATAAATGTGTGTTTCAGCACTATTCTCTTGGAAAGAGCAAGGAAATCTGGTTCCTGAGCCTAGCAAACCTGCCTAAGACTAACCAAAACGATAAGCATCTCTATGGATTCTCCACCAAATGTGCATCTCCCACCTTCACTTCTCCCTCACAATCAAGCTTCACTGGGGCTATCTTACCAGAGCTTCCCTTGTCTACACTTGCCTCTACAGCACTCTTCTTTGGAAGAATGCCTCTATGACCAGCTATGTGAGAAAGAAAACAAAAGGTCCTGTGAAAGAGGGAAAGGAACCTGCAGACACGGTGAAATGGTTTGATCTCACATGATAGTTGCAAGGTTTTTTCCAAATTCTCATCTTAGCTTTTTGGTGGAGTCAAGGTCAATTTTATTTGCTCTTTATGTCAATACGAGGAGTAAAAATGCTCAGTGAATAGAGGGAAGGGATGGTCCACGTCAGTGTTCCTGTAAATCCACCCTTAAAACTCTTGCTGCCTCCTTTATTGTCTCACTTCTATTAGGCAGTTGCTAATACTGTGGTCTCAGGAAGAGCCCTGTGGTTCCAGTGCTCTGCAGATCCAGCTCACTCTGCATGTAAGGGTGACAGATCACTTGGCTAGAAAAGTCCCCTCCTAACCCCTTCGTATCTGTGCCTGAGTTTCTGCAAGTGAGTATTATTTCAGGATGTGCTGAAGATAGGAAATAAATAACAAGCCTCCACCTCTTGTCTACAGCATGTCTATCCTCTTCTGTTCCCATTTGATGTGCTATTTTACGCACTTCTCTACTGAGCAACACAAGGTGTGAAATTACACTTCAGGTGTGAAAACACTTGTGTGTCTCCAAAGCAGGGCTTTCCGCTCCTCTCAAACTGTTCCACTGGAAAAGCTGTCAGGAGACTGACAATTAAGGAGTAAATTGTGAGCCTGCACAGCTGTACAGCTATCAAGTTACCGCAGGGAAATTTCAGTCCCACCGTTAGCCGGGGATGCCAGCTTGGCTCCTACTGTAAAACTGGAGATGAAGTAGATCTTGCCAACAGAGACCTACTCACTAGACAGAAACACAGAGCTTTGACATGAAATACCCTCCCAATTGTATCTGAGGAAGGAAGAAAGATGGTTAAGAAAGATAGATGATTAAGGGAATGGAACATCTCTCTTACGGGGAGAGACTGCGGGAGATGAAGCTCTTTAGCTTGGAGGAGACTGAGAGGTGACCTCATCAATGTTTATCAATGTGTAAAGGGTGATGCCAGGAGGATGGAGCCAGGCTCTGCTCAGTGATACCAGATGACAGGACAGGGAACACTGGGTGGAAACTGAAGCACAGGAAGTTTCATTTAAACATGAGGAGGGATCTTTTCACTGTGAGAGTGACAGAACACTGGAACAGGCTGCCCAGGGGAGTTGTGGAGTCTCCCTCTCTGGAGATATTCAAAACCTGCCTGGATGCATTCCTGTGTGATTTGGTACAGGTGATCCTGCGCTGGCAGGAGGGTTGGACTGAATGATCTTTCAAGCTCCCTTCCAGCCCCTGACATTCTGTGATTCTGTGATCTGCTTTATCAAGAGGTAGACTAATTCCCACAGTAATATTTAACATTGGTAGTGCTGAAGGACTAAAATCTTTAACAACTTCAGATGCATTAGAAATGCAAAACCCAACAGTCCTCACTCTCTCTCCTAGGTCAACTCAATGTGAAACAATGCAAGATAACAACCAGACACAATCTCTTGCAGTAGTTGTAGAGATGTCACTTTACTTTGTGGTGACAGACCATAACATGCACAGAACCTTTCCTCAAATGGAAGTCCTGACTGCTGGTTTGAGGCTGCAGGGAACTGCCTGGAAATAAGTGGGAAGTAGGAGCTTGATAGAATTTTTTACTGTATTCACCTTTTTTTTTTTATAAGGAGAAAATTTCAAAATAATAAAAACTCTCCACCAGGCTGATTTTTAAAGATAAACAAGCAGATAATTAGTACAACTCCCTGTTTGGATTTTAAACTTTTCCTTTCAATTAAAACCTTACATTTTCTACATCATTTCTATGCATTTTCCAAATCAATCATGTTTATGGACAGAAGGGGCTCATTTCTGCTTAGATACTTGAGAGGTGAGTGCTGGCACTCGGGAATTCATGAAGATAAGACCTATTTGCTCTATTTGTTATCAATTTTTATCTAGATGTGCCCTTGTCATGTTGCTTTCCTCACTACCCTCTGAGAACTGCTTTGCTGAGGGGAAGGGCATTTGATTCGGATCACAGTAGAGGCTGGGAATGGTCAACAAGGGCAGAGCTGGGGCATGGATCAGCAGTGAAAATCCTACCCCTGGATCCCTTGGCAGCTCCTGGGAGGGTTTCCTCAGGTACTGAGGCAGATGATGGGCAGAATGGAGAAGCAGTATACAGCCAAGCACTGCTGCAAACACCCTCACTGCCATCCCACCTGGGGACATCAATGTGTAACATAACTATGACGAAGTAGTTTTTTAGATTATCATCCCATGGTACTTGAGGGAAAGGTCACCCACACACAACTGTATCTCTTTCAAGAAGACAGGGAGAGAATTAAGTTCTAGATTTTCCTCAGAGTAAACCTTCCTACCACCCTTCCTTCTGACTGCTGCCAGCTCTGGCTGCTCATGTGGGATTCATCACATCTAAATGCAGGCAAATGCAAGTGGTCCCCAAAGGAGTCAACTAATTTATTACCAATATTGCCAAAGAAGCACACAGCATAACTCAGCAGTGATCTAGTAGACAATGCTACCATTACAGATTGATTAGGTTTTACCACCAAAGTGAATGCCACAGTTAAAACGCCTCCAAGGATGACGTCTCAGGATGTCCCAGATAATTTTACAGGCAATGAATGGATTGGCTTCTTGAAGACATAAACTCTAGGATGTCATATCCCTGACTGAGGCATGTATCAAGATCAAGAGAGAACATGTAGGCTGGAAGGAGACTACACTCAGAGCAGGGCTAATACCAGGAGCCCTACTCATCCCTATGTAAATGCAGGCACAAAACCAACGCAAGTTGCAACTAAATCAGGCTGCTAATTCTTCTCAAATTACTTCCACTGGTTGTATTTTATCAGCCAAAAGAATCAAGCTTGCATGAACAGAAATAAAAGAGTAGGTGTGGAGAATATATTTAGCGTCTGAATTTTGCTTTACACATCTGATATGTATGAGGCCAGGCTGTTATTTTGCTTCAGTAACTACATTTTAAGATTTGCCCTTACTGCATCATGCTTCTTGTACATCTTTTTAAGTGTCTCATCAAGAAACACTTCCTAGTTCCCCTTGTGGTCCAGTCTGGTCCTTCAATATGTAAAGCTCTACCCTCCAGCTGGCTTTGCCAACGAAAATCCATCCCCGGACAGACGGTGAAATTAGTGGGACTACAGCAAGGAGGAACTCGAACATTTACTGAGGAATGTATGTGTGAGAGCATCTATTCATCGTGAAGCCAAACATTTTTCGTCTAATTACATGCTCAGATTCAGTAATGGCCTCATTACTGTGGTATCTCAGCACTCTGCGCCCTTCAGTGTATTTACTTTCACGCCATCTCTGTCAAGCACAAAGGCAGAAGTGAGATTAAGGCTTGAATTCTTTACAATGCCTAAGTGCTCACCTTCCATTTAGGCACTCATCTCACTGACATGAAGAGCAAGACTCTTAGCATCTGGGAGTGTCTGAGACTGTATCTTGCCCACAGTTACAGAGATGTCTGTGAAAATGCAAGAACAAAGTCTAATTTTGCCAAAACCAATTTTAGCACTGCATCCACCAGGCTCTCCTTTCCACATAAGCTTTGGAATAAAAATTTCTGCATATAATTTTTACTCTAAACTCATCTTTCACCTCTGGTGTGAGTGATTTGAACAACATTCACGTACACATAAAATATCAACACCAGAGTGAAAAGCACTAAATCAAGGAATGCTGCAAGAAGCCAGACACATTTTGGGCTGGAGTTGCATAATCTTACTCCAGAGGTTTGTCCAAGCCTCTTCTCGTGCAAAGTGCTCTGCCTCCATCAGTACTGCCCCAACCATAAAACACCTCTTGAGAGCTCATCTGCAAAGGCAATCAGTTTATCTGCGATTCTGCTAATGACCCATTTCTGTCATCATCCTTCTAAGGGAACTAACTGATAATGACAACCCAGGGGAATAATCAACTATAATTTATACTTTCCTGTTTTTAGAGCAGGGACCACTGCGTGCATTCTGCTTTCATTTCCCCTAAGCTCCAACACTGTTAATAAAGCTGACCCATGAACAAAAACAGTACAAATACAAAAGTGTCTAACCCCCTGCTTGAATTTATATTCAGAAAGGAAACAAACAATCAAAGACTCCTGAATCCTTGGGTCTGCAGACTGCAGGGTACAAGACAGTGCTGTATGGACTTTCCCACCACACTCCAGGCAAGATAGCTCATTTCCAAGAGCAGCATAACCATGTCAGCATGCTGCAATCCAGACTAATAACATCTGCAGTAAAATAAAGCCTTGGGCCTATAGCTTAATTTCACCCAGCTGCATGCCCACGCTACTAGCCTACATAATAAATGGCAGCATTTCATGGCGAGGCAGCCCCAAAGCTTGACTCTGTGCAGTGCAGCTCAACGCGAGGTCTCAGTTTGAGACCCAGAAGGCCTTTGCTCCATTAGTCATGGCTTAAGCTCCCTGCTAAACCAGCAGTGGGGCACAAATACTCTGACTCTAGCTCACTGCAGCTGGATCAGGAAAAGAGCAGGAAGAAGAATTAGGCCCAAGGTTTTGTTTCCAGCTCCACATTATGAAAGCCTGAATTAGGCCAGAGAGCCAAGAGCTGCCTACTATGCTGCTGAGGAGCCAACATTTCTTCCCCTATTCCACCAAGTCTCTGCTCATGGCCCCTCTCCCACGGCTGGCAGCTCTCACACAAGGCAGCAGCTGAGATCCGGCAACCTTCAGGACATGTGAGTCATTGGAGCAAAGAGCAGCAGTGCCTTTAATTTAAAATGCAGCAGAAAGGCATGCACTGCTCCATCACTTGGCCTGAGGGGAGGGAATTGCAAGGAAACGGGTTGCAAAGGGGCAGAAACAAGTCAGGTCTCTTGGGAAAGCCTCTCTGACTCTCCTCCAGAGAATCTTTGAGCTCAGCTCGTTGGTGATCCACCACAACATCCCATGTCCTCTCCATTTTAAAATGCCATCTCTCATATGGGACATGTGTTGGGCTGTGAAGCCAGCTTTCCAACTCACAGCACTCTCCAGCCCTGAAGAGGTACAGCTTCTGGCCAGGCTTGCGCAGTTAAAGCAGAACACAGACACATGTCCAGATGCACAAGGTGACTTTCCTCTGCTAAGGGCATTTCTCAGCACTTCTCAGAACATACACTGTGCATCATACATTGCTGCTGCCTTAGCAGGAATGCACACCTTCTCAGCCAGGGTAGCAGTATGATGTAAGGATTCTTAAGCCTACTTTTCTCACCTCTAGCGGTGGCGCCCACAGGCATGACTTTATTATGTCTGTCATCAGATCTCCTGCAAACACTGCTCTGCACAGTCCCTGTGGATTTTCACTGAACACTTAGCCCCAGCTGAAATTTAGGAGAGTTCTGCCTTGCAAACAGTGGTTTTTGTCTTCTGCTTGTTTTGGGAGGGGGTATTTCTGAGTCTAATCAGAGCCATGTTCCATGTGGTTGGAAGAGCTGAACTAAGCCAGTCCATCCATCCAACTGTACTCAATACCATATACCTATAAAAACATGGCAAATACACACCATGTGCTGATTGTCTCCCAAATACTTTCCCAGTCTTCAGTGATTTGCAACTCAAGAACTTCCTCAGTCAGAAGCAGTGCCTTCAGATTTAATGATCCTCAGTGAATTTTGATTCACAAACCTGCCCTGTGCTATATCAAACTCAAGCAGAATCATAGAATGGTCTAGGTTGGAAGGGACCTCAAAGATCATGTAGTTCCAACCCCCCGCCATAGGCAGAGACACATCCCACTAGAACAGGTCACTCAAGGCCTCATCCAACCTGGTCTGGGAGGGAGCAGCCACAACCTCCCTGAGCAACTCGTTCCAGTGTTTCACCACCCTCACTGTGAAGAATTTCTTCCTAACATCTAGTCTAAATCTTCCCTCTACCAGCTTAAACCCATTGCCCCTCATCCTGTCATTACAAGACCTTATCAATAGTTAATCTCCAGCCTTCCTGTAGGCCCCTTCAGATACTGGAAGGTCACTACAAGGTTTCCTCAAAGCCTTCTCTTCTCCAGGCTGAAAAGCCCCAACTCTTGTAGCCTGTCCTCATAGCAGAGCTGGTCCAGCCCTCTAAGTATCTTCTAGCATCCATGATGTTCTGTAGCAAGGAACTCAACAGAGTAAGTGAAGAGTTGCCTCCTCTTCAGGGTTCATTACCTCCTCACTTTGGTTTTGTATCAGGAAAGACAGTGAGTAATTGTTGTCAATTCCCTTTCTCAACAAAACTTAGGATTTCACAGACATCAGTGAAATCTTCCTCCATCTCCCTTTGTCATAGCATCGTAGGAGGTACAGTCTATTCAGCTGAAGCTCCTTGGAAGCTCTTCCCACACCCATGATTGACACTCCTCACCATGTCTATCCAGTTCAGTCATATTCTATTCAAATAGAGGGAACCAGAACTATTCACAGTATTCATCACACTAGTGACTATACATTTACATTCAATTATATTTTTAAAAATTTTGTCTTCTGTGTATTTCTAACATTTAATTTGTTGCTTTCACTACTTCTGCTGATGTTTGAGTGGACATTTTCTGGAGCTATTTACTATAATCTTAATAATTTACTCCCAAGCAACTTGGAGTCCACCCAGATTAAGTCTGAATTCCAGTTCTGCCCCCATGCAATACCTGACATTAATCTACACTTCACCTTCCATTTCACTGCCCAGTTGCTCATGGAGATACCCTTCTGAGGCTCCTTGCATCTGGCCTCATCTTTACCACCCAGAACAAAACTTTCTTAGCTGGTCTTACTGTAAGTTTATTCAAACTACATTCAAGAATGGGCAATGAAAAGATGCAGAAGAAGAGATGGTCTTGTACAAGCTTACTGTGACTGGCTGGCAAGTACTGAGCAGTGAGGAGCTGCCCAGCACATCTACTGTTTTGTTACCCAAGCTCTCTGAAGGACTGAATCTGATCCAGCTAGACCTGGTACAGATTCCCCTTCTATTACTGATGAGATGGAAGCACGAACTACAAAGCTTTAGGTGCTCGAGCAAGTTCCCCATTCAGAGCAAGATGTGCAGGTTACAAGTTTATTCTTTTATTCAGCTTCCTGATTTGATTGGGAGTAATTAAAGAAATTAACCTGAGCCTTAGTTCTCCAAGAATGAAATAGGGATAATAAGTTTCCTTCCCGAGCAAATAAGCTGGTGAAATAAAATCCACTAATGGATCTCAATCACACTGATACCAGAGCAGCGAATACCACATAAGGGTCTTAATTTTTCTGTGAGAGCATCTTCTGTACTTTTTGGCACTATCTGCAGCTCAGGTTTTCAAACAAGTCTTTACTCCAAGAATTTCTCCTGTTCCAAATAGAAATCCTGATAGCTTGTTCTCCCCCTCCTGTCTCTTCCAGAATTAATGCTATTGTATTTGTTTAATGGGATTAATATGCTGCTGGTATAATAATGATCGTGAAAGGATATAATTATTATGAGTGATTAATTCTGCAGCAGCTGAAAAGCCTGGAGGACTTTTCTTAAGCAAGGGAATACTTTTACAATAGTCATTCTCAGACTGCATTACACAACGATGTAAACCCCAAAAGAAAGGCAGACAGGGAAAGAACGAAGGCTGGATTAGAGGAGAGAGAGCTGCACCCAGCAGAGCAGCTGATGAAGGTTAAACATCATGTGGCAAGAGACCATTTCTCTGCTGTGTTTATACACTGACTAGCACAAATGATTCCTGGTCCATCTCTACAATCCCAAGGTACTACTATCATGCACATAGCATGTAACTGGTTATAAATTTTTAAAGATGTGTCTGCCAATGGCGTAGGCTTCTCTTGTTACTTTTTTTATAGTAACCATCCTTTAAATGAACACACTGGGTTTTGTTCTAAGAAGATAAAATACCACAGACCAAAATATGAACCTCTAGCACAAGTTAACGATTTTTACAAGAACCAAAGAGACTGAGGTGCACAGTACACAAGCCATTAGCACTAAAATACCTAGGGTGTCCACAGCTGACAAAAACATAGATGCTTTTCTGCATGAGGCTTTTTGGCACTTATAATTTACAGCTTGATGCTGTAGCCATACTCTGGAGTGCTCTTAAGAGCTTTGAGTGATTATGGACATATTTGAGCGATCAGGGATAGTAGGCTCAGGCCTATAACTCAACATGTTCCCCAGAACAATACCTAGACATTTATTCTTGACCAAACCATCCTTAAATCCCATGTGTGACCTGAAGAGAAGACACTGCCTGCAAGAATTAAGTCTCTGTAAGCAGTCCAGCTGTTTCCTAACCTATTTATTACCCACGGAAGCAAGAAAGACTTTGATATTTATCTGACTCAGTTTAACTATCTGTATCCCATTTAAAGGTTTAAGTGAAGCAGAATGTGTGCCCAAGAAAAAACAAAGATATGCACACTCTTCCTTTCCTTTTCCAGAAGACCCTCTGTTTTGTTTTAGCCTCTGCAGTTTCTAACACCTAAAGTCACCAGTGCCCTAATCCAGTTCTTTCTTCTGCACACAGTGAAATCTCTGCACAAGCACGACAAGGAGGGAGCACATATGCTGCAGGACATGCTGAGCTCATCTGTGTAGGACCCCAGGTGGCACAGAAGAAGGTCAAAGTGGGCAAAAAGCACAGCTGGAGAATTTGCTATTGTGCAAGACTCTCTTGCCATCCCCCATAGCTGCAGCTAGCAGCAGCAGCCAATACGAAAGCTATTGCGATGGGACCACATATGGGTATTGCACAGGCTCTGCACATGCAGGGATGGGAATGGAGATGGATTCTCCCCATTGACTTCTCTCAGTTTTACCATAAATGGCTGCCCTCAATAGCATTTTGGACTTGGTATTTGAGTGTCCTGAAGTGCTATTACATCTGAAATCCCCATGAGACTTTGAAGAAATAAATCACTCCCTCTGAGCTTCAAACAACAGAACCACAGCTAGGACATATTTGAGAAAACACAAGAGCTATTTGCTCACCCTCCAGAAAGGGAGGTAACAGTTTGAGTTTTCACCTGGTGAAAGACTTATTGAACATCACATTCAGCCAACAGCATGTCTCAGGCAGTAACGATTGGACCTCACAGCACTCCTCTGTGGTGCCTGCAGGAGTTATCAGTGAAATGCTACTCCAGCATCTGAGACAAGCACTTCTTTTTAACTTGTTTTCATTTCTGCTTCACTGGATTTTCCATTTCTCCCCACACTACTGGGAACTTTTTAGGCACAGAAGAACAATGCAGAAGAAACAGTTTGACTTGGAACAAAAGCAGCAGATTGTGGAACAAAAGAAGCAGGTTCAAATTTGCCTATAATCAGTTATGAATTCCTATGCTTCATTAACTGCTCTAACACTGAGAGATACTGGTCTGACATTGTTAACGCTGATCTGGATGCAAAAACAATGCAAACAACCAACTCAAGATAGTCTTAACAGCAAAAACAAAAGAACAAGCTAAGGAACAAACATCAGGACAGGTGGCAGAAACTTTGGCTATCTTATCAAACCTATTTAACTCATTTTATTTGAAGCCCTACAAACACAGACATGGAAAATTCAGGCAGAATTTAAAATTAACCATTTTTTCCCCACAAACACTAAATGCTTCTCAGATTTAAAGACACTGTCAGCCACACTACAGCACTCTGGTGGAGTCACCAGCTCAAAAAGATGAATACACCACCTAATTGAGGCAGATAAACTTTCCCATGTCGAAAGCTTATTGTGCACACATGGCTAATCTGCCAAGCCCCATCCCACCAGAGGCCCAGGACAGAAACAATTCCCCAGCACTCAGACAATAAGTTATAGAGTTGCTCAGCTTACTGCAACACATGGAAGTATACAATATACACCCAGAAAGACATTTGTTAGAAGAGCGCCAATAAATGTCAGTAGCTTGGTCATGATGTTGCAGGTAGTAAGTTGGAAGGTGATTATTTGAGTCCTATGCAATGAAGAGATTTCATTTATGGGAAAAGAGTGGGCATTACAGATGCCTGACCCAGTCAGATAGATAACAACTTGTGCAGGGCCTGATTTAAGAACAGAAGTGCTAAATAACCCACATTTTTAAGCAGCTAAGAGACAAAACTCTAATGCCACAAGCAGATACATGAAAACATGCCGGGGGGGTGGAAAAAAATTCTATCAGCACTACTTTATTTTAATTCCTGAGAATAAAACTTTAGGATGTATCTAGATATTAGAAAGATTTTTTTTTTTTTTACAGTAAGTGTGGTGAGCCACTGGAACAAGTTGCCCAGCGACATCATGGATGACCTTGCCCTGGAGGTATTCAAAGCCAGGTTTTATGAGGCCTTGAGCAACCTGGTCTAGTGGAAGGTGTCCCTGCTAATACCAAGGAGGTTTGGAACTAGATGATCTTTAAGGTCCCTTCCAATCTGAACCATTCTATGAATCTACACTGCAGCATATATGCGCACCAGGGAACTTGCTTGCATGTGGTAAAACTCTCATCTTAGTCCACCTTTAAATTACTAAAAGGGTCTCAACTTGAAACCTTTTAATAAAGCATGCACAAACAAGAATCTGCCTTCAAGTAGCTCAGAATGGAGACTTGTGCTGCCTCAACTAATGCAAAGCTAGCTAGAGCTACTGAGACTGGGTTCATGTCTTTTACTGTTGCATAGACTTACTCGTAATTCCTGAGGGGCTGACTGATGACAGAGACTATTTCTGTAATACACTAAAGAACAGTTTAGCAGAAATCTAAGTTTTCACATCTATATACTGAAATAATACCAAAATATTTTGCTAGCTCTGGGCTAGAGAGCACAGCGCCTTGCAAAAGCAATCTTGGCATTTTACAAACTGGAGATACGATGTCAAATTCAGTGAGCGCAAGGAACTGTTAAAGCTTGTTACCTTTGACAATCAGGCAACCAAATCACAAAAATCAAACAAAAAATGTTACTGCTCTTTGTCCTTAGCTGCTGGTTTGGGACAGGAGGCAAAGGGACAACATGAGATAATCAGAGCAGTGCCATTCAACCCTTGAATGAAGCACCCTGGCAGCAAAGCAGGTAACGTCTACACTAAGGCTGTATGACGTAGGTGGGCATTAGCACCCTCCACCCACTATCCATCTCAAGGACTAACCACAGCTCAAGCACTAACTGAATCTGCTGTAAAGCAACTTCCATTAAGCGTTTTCCTTTAGGCATTAGAGGAAGGAAGTTCAACTTTGGCAAGCCATAAGAAAAAATTTTAAATGTTCTTTCTGCAGAAGATTTTCTTGTGCAGCAGAGAATTCAACAGAGCAGGGCCCCCAAAGGGTCCAAAGCACCAGGTCACAGAGTGCTCAGCAGCACAGCAAGGGGACTAACCAAAGTATAGCCCTGGAAAACACTTAATGGCACCAGGCAGGGTCACATGGTAACATAATCACTTGAAATGCACTTCTCACATTTCACAGATCTGCTGAGAATTACTCTCTGCTCTGGGTAGAATAGCACTTTTGCCACAATCAGATGCTGAAAGATATATGCAATGAAAGATATATGCAATAAAAGAGACATTCAAGTGTGACTCTCCCATCAGCTGTCTTCCTACGACTGCTTCCAAATGACACTGTAAAGTTTACCAGCACGTGTATTTGAAATAATGCTTTTAATTTTCAGTCAGAAAACCCAGCTCAGAAATGACATAATTGAATAACTTAAAGAGGAAAATAAAAAAAAGCTAATTTTGACTCAATGGCATTATCTAATAGCAGTGAGAGTACTTACCAGGTGGCCTATTAATGGCGAGGTTTCGGAAATGACTGCCTTTGATCATCTCCACTGACAGCCGCCCCGTAGTGGCACTGTATGACAATCCCACGAGCAGCTCTGGCACCCCTCCATGCGACAGGGACTGTGTTGAAGAAGCGCTATCACTGTGAGAGATTGCTGACAGACTGAGCTGAGAGTCTGCACTCTGCAGGGAAAGAGCACTGAAAAGTTTCATCAGGATGTTTGCCGCCACCCTCCCTTAATTTATACCTTCTAGCCTTGTTTAGTGAGATCTCTCTCGAGAAATGACAATGACTAAGATGGAATTATGATGGGGCACCAGAGGAATCAGAGCATCACTTTTACAAAAACACAGCTCTGAACTTTCTCTATAAAGATGAGGAACTCTGCATAATGTGTTATCACCAGTGTAAATCAAAGCCTCTGAGACAAGCACACATCCTACTACATCAAATACACAGTGAATCTCCTTGACAATGATTTTTGGGTGGAATGCATTTTGCTGTTTGTTTTTTTTTTTGCCCACATGCTGTCTATTTTCTTACTTTCTCTCCTTGCTACCATGATGCTCTCTCTACCCCCTCTTCACAAAGAGTATCATGTTTTATTCATTGCATGTGCATAGCCTCTCACTGAGCTTTCTGTAGACAAAGAATCATGACAGAGCTCAACTACACAATTTGATTGGCATAGCCAGAGCTGGGTACCAACTGTGATGTGCATGGAAAACTATGAAGCAGTACAGCCAGCTCCTCCTCACATGATCCACCTCTCTACTTCCATCTGCCATGAAAAGGAGCATTACTAAGCACTTCTGGTAATACAGAAAATGCACAACACAGAGATCCATAAGCTAACAGCTAACAGCTCTTGCACTGGCAATAGTACAGGTCCACAAGAACAACTGTTCTTGTTGAATGTAAGATATAAATAACCTTGGTGGTTCCAGGACCAACCTATTATTTCTGCATGGCACAGCATTCGATGACTTCTGTAGATGTAGTACATCTATATGATGCTGTGTAAGGTTGTTAATCTGGCTCAGCTTTGTGTATGGAAGATACACCCTATGCTTCCCTTTTCTGATAACATTTCAAGTGACAGCAGGACAGATCCACCAGTTGTATCCTAACAGCCCTGAATGAAAGACATCAGGGGCAGCTGGCTCCCATTCACCATATAAACAATTGTTAGAGACTCCATATTTCTTTCATCAAACTTACACTCAAGTTACTCCTTGGCTCCAAGACCAGTGTCAACTTTGCTTCCCCTTCCTGGCTGATGTTGCTTAGGTAGAAAAATTGCTCTCCCATCATCTTCTCTCCAATCATCTTGTGCACTGCATAGAGGCGGAAACGAATGGCATGGCTGCCGAACTCCTCTGGCTCCAGCTTAGTGAAGGTAATTTTATCATTGAACACGGGGATGGGTCCTCTCTGAACACTTGTTTTACCCCTCTGTTTCTTGCTAGGCATCAGTACTGCATGCACTTGCCAGGTGTTCACGCCACTACGGTCTTTGTCTGGGATATCCCTGGCCTCCAAGACAGTAACTACTAGCTTTTGACTCGAGGCTTTATAGTTGAAGATGACATCTAGATCACCACATTTGCAAATGGGCTCATGAGCACTATGATGAGCTGGTATATTGTTCACTTCATTATGTTCCTGCAAAGAAAAAGAAGCAAAACCTCCACTGGAGTTCAAGTGACTCGGGGATTCAAACTCTATTTCAAAAAAATTGTTCTCACTTGTGCTTGCAAATATAGGCACTTGAACTACAAAATAAGGATCCCACTGCTTCTTGAAAGGCCATTGATAGTTAATTGCCCAATTTTGGATAATATTCCCAATACAATCTAGTAAGGAACAGCAGTTGTTGTAACACTACCAACAAAAAGTTTCAACAGCATTAAAACGATTTGTGGAAGACTGTTAATTTGGCAAAAATTCTACATAGGGAAAAACTAACCAAGGGGGGTGGGTGAGTAGTTTTGTTCATGTCAGTTTTGAGGTGTTAATAAAACTTCATTTGTTTCATCTGGTTTAAAAAAAAAAAAAAAACAAACCAAAACCCAAACAACCTATTACCTGGAATCTACACAAGATTTCTTCCAAAAAGTATTTTCTTTTTTACATTACCTATATCAAAACACTCAATCAAACCTGGTAGGTTGTTTGTTTGGTTGGTTTTTTTTATATTTCATTCTACTGAAAAATCAAAAAAAGATTAAGCAGTGTGTTCAATTTCATGGGAAAGAAAATAATCATGTCAGAATTTCTTTGCAGAATATAAATGCCTTTTCTAGATGCTACCCTGCAATTCAGTAGTTTTTCTACAGCAAAAGCGATGAAAATCAAGAAAAACAGCTTGATTAGATACACATTGATCCTTTATTTTCTTTTAAAATATCCCAAGAGAAGCATCTGTTCCTTCTGCTCAGTTTGGATACTAACACAGGCAGAATAAAGATTCAAAATAAACAATCAAAACACATGCAGACCAATCCACACACAATCTTTCACCTACTTCTAATATCGTCTTGATAAAACAAGACAAAAAAACATGGATGCTCACCTTGCCTTTTGATGAGTGGGTGTGTGCATATCTGTTCAAAAGTGCTTTTTTATCTTAGAGCTAGAATGTGCTCCATGTGACAAAGGGGTTGCTATAGTGATAAATGATTTGTATTTAAACATGAGTATACACTGTACTAGGGAAAGATTTTCATTTAATAGCCAGAAGGTGAACGAAGGCCTGACACTAGTGGTCTGAGTCACCCTCCTCCTCAAACTTTTATCTTCTTTCCCATTTCAAGTAGCACTTCTTTTCAACATAGGCATCTTATTGTTTAGAGTACACATAATGGGCCATAGGACTTCTGATGTAATTCCCAGGAGAAGTGTCTAGGGTGGTATGTGTCTCAAATAAGTGCTTGGAGGAACCTCAGCATTTATATCTACTTCCTCTCAATCTACTTTTCAACTGCTTTAGACTCATCTGCCATGACAAGCAAAGCTCCAGTGTTTCATATTCTTATAGGTGTTTAAGATTCATGCATGTGACTAGGAAAGTCCATGTTTGCACATCAGTGCTGGAGCCCTGCTGTCATAGGCCTTGCAGAAGCCACATAGAAGAGAAAAATTACCCCTTGGGCAGTATGTGAAATGACCTGGTTGCCCAGAAAAATGCCTTCTGTAAGAACAGCAGGCTGCAAAGACAAAAATGCAAGGCAGGCCAGGTTGCCTGGAGAGAATGTGGTGTTATGCAAATATTAAGTGCTGCTGTGTAGCTGTCAAGTTATTTTGGTCTGGTTGATGAAATAATATTTAAGAAGGAAACGCAATGGGATTGCTCTTGATTCATGTTTCCCTCCTCATGTTCATCACACTCCACTTTCATCCATGCATTTACTTTGAGGAGATGGAATCAAGACACATTTGAGAACTGCTGCTAAAGTGTGGAGACAACTGTGCTTGCAGCATAGCTATGCTTTCATCTACATCCCTGAGCTGAAGAATGCAAACTCCTGTGCATCATCATAAACCCACAGGTACAAAGATCCAAGAGGCACTTTCCTGCCCCAGCGGGGCTGAATATCTCATCTTTTGGCAGTGTGTAGGGCAGACTGAAGGTCAGCTATCTGGTTTTTGGCAGGACAGCTAGAAGGTATCCTGATTTGAGGAAATCTCAAATTGTGCTACTACTATACTTACAGACAGAGAAGAAAAGAGAAATGTCAAACTGTGGCAATAACCTTTCTGTGGGCAACCAAGTTTTAAAGGACTCATGGGCTGACCGTTTCAGAGAGCACCATGCTACCTGGGACTCATCCCCATACAGGTTTTCAGACCACAAAGGTAACAGACACAACCACCTTTCTTCAGAAATCATTGACAGAATTCCCCTCAGCTTTCAGAGTTCAGCTGGGGCTATGAGTCCTTTGTGAAAGTATTGGTTATAAGACTGGAATTCAAGAAGAGATGCTTCATCTGAATTTCTTTCTTTCCTCTTCCCAGCACCTGTTGGGAGGTCAGGCTAAGTATACTGATTGCTACTGTATGTCTAACCTGGTCATTCAGGACAGCCAATATCCACTTCACAAGGTAAAATAAGTCCATTTCTTTCAGAGAAACCTGAAAGAGTAGCTAATGATGGACAAGGTTTGAAATGGTACTTGTGGTTCCACTGCGGGGGCATAAAATTATCATTTTTGTCTCTAAAGAGAGGTCCTTTGATTGAAGCATAATAGCATTTGGACATTTTTGGCATGTCAGAACATTTAGTTCCTGCAATAAAAAGTCTTTTATTAATCCACACAATACCTTTGAATGAGAAGCTGCTTGTAAGTAGATAAGCTGGGACTTAGGCATATCTGCCCCCTGATGCTATAACCATTCTTTGCATTTTCAAAATGTAGATACCAAGAGTAAAATGAGAGATGTACTCCAAAGAA
The DNA here is from genome assembly GCA_013399055.1 of Ramphastos sulfuratus. Lineage (NCBI taxonomy): Eukaryota > Metazoa > Chordata > Aves > Piciformes > Ramphastidae > Ramphastos > Ramphastos sulfuratus. Next base: position 126,039 of record WBNM01034089.1, read on the forward strand.
ATAAAGGAGGACACTGGAGACACTGCAGCACACGTGAACCATGGCAAATGAACATCAGATAGGGAAAGGAAGAAATGTGCTTCAGATGCGCAGACGAACTGTGGGGTCAGAAGCACAGAGCAAAGAGAGGCCATGGCTGCCACTGCACAGAGTTCCCACACGTGGTGTAGTATTTTGTGGGGCTGGATTGTGCAGCATATGAAAATGCTGCTCAAAACATCCCTTAGGACTGGAGCACGTGCACCAAGCAGCTGCTTTCCATCTCTTTAATTGGCTGCAGACAGCACACTCTGAGGAAAGGAACCTTTCCTCAAAGCTTTGTTGCTCAGAGCGTGATGGAGGTATTAATTTCAACAGCTGAAGAACAGCCTCTTTTAACTCAGGCAGAGGATGTGACCTTTGTGCTGATCTTTTAATGTCTGATGCAGGCTGATATTTTTTCAGGAATTTAATCTTGTGGTAAAAGAATAAAGAGAGAAAGGGAGGATGCTAAGTCACCAGGTGTTTACAATGCCTTAAAATCTATAATATTTTTCTTAAGGCTTCAAAATAAAAATACAGAAGGGAAAGCGGAGAAGCTTTCTGGCTCACTTCTTCCCTGGAAGGATGCCTGGGATCAATTGGGATCAGTGTGATGGTCACCTGGCCACCCCCACCAGTTGCCTCCAGCTTTCCAGATGCTTCCCATTGTCTAAGCCATAGGAACCACCTGGAAAAAGAGGCACAGATCCAAACCAGTGACCACACACTATGTCCCTAGACACACATGCCTCACAGAGTCAGTAACAGTTCTGGGCCACCACAAAGTGCTTTTTGTTAAATGATAGTAAATGCTGTCAGGCAGCAAATGGCCTCACTTTCAATTCAGAGACTGCAGTCAGAAATCAAACAGTAAAACAGCTTCTTAGAATGAGTGTTAGTAGCAAGAGGTAAAATACCAGGGGCAGCATGTGCAGAGAGGCACATGCTTATGCACACAAAAGTACCATTATCCTGTGTGGTGCCGATCCAATTTTCACTTCATTTCTCCTCCAACACTTTTTGGCCCCCAGTATCCTTCAAAAACTTGCACTGTATGTAATAAATGACAATGCACCATACCTCAGGGCTCCAAGCCGATGAGCTGTCAGTAGCATCATTTAATTCAAATCCCTGGTTGGTAAATGCTGTCTCCACTTCCAAATGTCCTTCTGTGGCTTGTCGGCTAACGCCATCGGCAATGTCAGCCTCCATCGTAGGCCCTTTATGCTGCCCAGAGCCCCTGCTCTCAGTTGTTCTTGAAGCAACAAATACATGGTCACCTTCATGATAGGATGGGTTGTCTTGGTAACTCAGTTGGCTCAGTCCATCCAGATCTAACAATTTTCAGTTAAAAAAAAAAAATAATTTCAGAGTTATTAGAATAAATTCCTCCCCCTCTGTCTGGCAAAATGTGGCTTTCTCTTCTTTCTTTTATTTTTCCCCACCCTCGTTTCCAGCACATGCAAGAGATAATTTCTGAGTACTGCAGCACTGAACTTACAAAATAACAAATCCTGTATAAATCAGCATTTGATGGAGTGGACATAGCTCTTTCTCAACCCTTCCTGAACCAAGGAATTAGTTGGCTTTACTTGAAGTTAACCAACAAATGCAGTTATCAGTGGAGTGTTTGGGATATTCAAGTGCCTTGGGGCTGCTCTGCAGCCTCAGAGCAATCACTTCCATGAAAACACAGGTCAGACAAATCACAGAAAAGCAAGGCAGAGGCCTGATGAACAGCTACCAGCAATTTTCCTCTGTGCAGGAGGAGGAGGAGTAGGAAAGGACAGAAGTTAGCATTGCCCTCAAGAGGATGGTGTTGGTGAGGAAAGGAGTTTCATGAATCATAGAATGGTAAGGTTGGAAGGAGACCTCAAGGATCATCTAGTTCCAACCCCCTGCCATAGGCAGGGACACCTTCCACTAGCACAGGTTACTCAAGGCCTCNGCCTATAATATAATTTTCTCTATTAAAATATTCCAATTAGCCTTAAACCAGCACATCCTGTCATTGCAAGACCTTGTCAATAGTCCCTCCCCAGCCTTCCTGTAGGCCCCCTTCAGATATTGGAAGGCTACTATAAGGTCTCCTCGAAGCCTTCTCTTCTCCAGGCTGCAGAGCCCCAACTCTCTCAGCCTGTCCTCATAGCAGAGCTGCTCCAGCCCTCTGATCATCTTCGTGGCCCTTCTCTGGACCCGCTCCAATACTTCCACGTCCTTCCCGTGCTAGGGGCTCCAGAACTGCACACAAGAAGACAAGAGGAATGCTACCATGACCCTATCTCCCATCTCTGAGAGCCTGGGTGTGCATCACGAGCCTCATACACCGATTAGGAATCTCCACATCCCATGTTTGGCATAATTTGTCCAAGGGTAACTAAAGGCAGATGTGCTCTCTGATTTCTCATCTGCTTTTACTAGTTTTAATCCATCTGATCTTACACACTTACTCTGGGGGATAAAGTAAGGTTCATTAAGGAGAATAAAATAATCTGTGGTTCACACCACAGATTCCCTCTCTTCGCCACTGAAGTCTATTTTGAACACAGGGCACTTTTCTCTACTTGAAGACATCAGTAAGTGCTCTCTGAGTCGAGCAACACAGATAATTACCTGTGCAGTGGCACAGATAACATCATGATTTGGCCTTGAATGTGTTCTTTCAGATAGAAAACAGGAATCTTCCTCCACCTAATGCATTTCATGCCAGGCCTTGCTTTAGCAACACAAAGAGATAGATTTGGCCTCCATCTCTCTCAAACAAGTGAGAAGCAGTTACAGTTGACAAAAGACAAGTTGTGCTTCCAGACAATACTGAAAAGAGAATTACTTCCTTTGCAAACAGGGCTATTTGGACTTTAAAGGTTTCACAGAATGGTTGAGGTTGGAAGAGATCTCTGGAGGTCATCTCGTCCACCTCACCTGCCCAAACGAGAACCTCTGTTTGTTTGTTCTCAGACTTGCAGATTTATTCTCTTATTCTCAAGAAGCCATTACTATAGCACTTTTTATTCCCCATCACATATGGTCTCCAATTCAAGTTTTTAAAAAATAGCACATTACTGCATTTAATAGAAAATTGTTTGTTTGTTTTGGCTCACTCCTTGCCTGCTGTATGAGACAGGGAACCTGGTGACAACTGACATCAAAAAGAAGACTGAGGTAGCCAACAACATTTTTGCCTGTTTTCACTGGCAACTTTGGGTCTCACATCTCTGAATCTCAAGGCAGGGACTGGAGGAATGAAGTCCCAGGCATTGGCAGGAAAATGTCAGGTTTGAGACCCTCTGAGGAACTTGAACATAACAAGCCCATGGGATCTGAGGAGATGCAACCCAGGGTCGTGAGGGAACTGGCCGATGCAGTTGCTAAGCTACTCTCCATCATATTTGAAAAACCATTGCATTCAGATGAAGCCCTCAGAGACTGGAAAAAGGGGAACTTCACACCCATTCTTTAAAGGTTAAAAAAGAAGTCTCTAGGAACTACCCATCAGTCAGCCTCACCCCTGTGCCCAGTAAGATCGGGAAATGGATCTTTCTGAAAGATATGCCAAGGCATATGGATTGCAGGAAGGTGATTAGACACAGTCAATATGGCTTCAAAAAGGGCAAACTCTCCCTGAATAATCTAGTTACCAGCTATGATGGAGTGACTGCATTGCTGGAAGAGCAACAGATGTCATCTAACTTGATTTCTGTAAGGCCTTTGACATGGCCTCACACAACATCTTTGTCTCTAAACTAGAGAGATATGGATTTGATGGACGGACTATCTGATTGATAAGGAGTTGGCTGCAAGATCTCATACAAAAAGTCACAGTCAGTGACTCAATGTCCACAGAAAGATCAGTAACATACCATGGTTTCCCTTACAGGTCCGTATCAGTACCTGTTCAATATCTTTATTAATGACATTGGCAAGTGCAGCCTCAACAAGACGACATCAAGCTGAGAGGCATATCTGATACATTTGAGGGAAGGAATGCCATCCAGAGTGACTTGGACAGGCTTCAGAAGTGGCCCAATATGAACCTCATGAAATTTAACAAGGCCAAGAGCAAGGTCTTGCACCTGGGCCAGGGCAGTCTTCAGTATCAATACAGGCTGAGGGATGAAAGGACTGAGAGCAGCCCTGCTGAGAAGGACTCGGTGGTACTGGTGGATAAAAAGCTGGACATGAGCAATCAATGAGCACTTGTAGCCAAGAAAGCCAACTACATCCTGGGCTGCATCAAAAGCAGCATAGCTAGCAAGTCAAGGGAGGTGAATCTGCTCCTCGACTCTGCTGAGACCCCACCTGGAGTACTGTCCAGTTCTGGAGTCCTCAGTACAAGTAAGACATTGTCCTGTTAGACTAGGTCCAAAGGAGGGTCATGAAAATGGTCAGAGAGCTGGAAGATCTTTTCTATGAAGAAAGGCTACAAAGGTCAGGGGTGTTCAGCCTGGAGAAGAGAAGGTGTTGCAAAGCCCTTATTGCTGCTTTTCAATACTTAATTACTTTTCAATAACTATGAGAAAGATGGGGACAGGTTTTTTTTAATAGGACCTGTAGTGACAGGACAAGGAGTGATGGTTTCAAGCTAAAATAAGAGAGATTCAGAGTAGATATAAGGAAGAAAATCTTTACTATGAGGTGATGAGGTGCTGGAACAGGTTGTCCATGGAAATTGTGGGTGCCCCTTCACTGGAAGTGTTCAAAGTCAGGTTGGATGGGGCTTTAAGTAAACTGATGGCAGTAGGAGTTGAACTAGACAATCTTTAAAGATCTCTTCCAATCCAAGCTATTCTATGATTCTCTACAGATCCTTCTGTCTGAAACAAAAAAAGAAAAAAAACAACTCAAACCTTTCTGAGCAGAAGTTTAATGCTTGGCCTTAGCAGCAAATATGCTGTTTCTGATCCATAACTGCTCAATTGAAAAAAAAAAAAANCTGGTTGCCTGAGAGAAGAAAGTAACCTCCTCCTGGCCACAACCACCCTTCAGGTAGTTGTAGACAGCAATAAGGTCTGCCCTGAGCCTCCTCTTCACCAGGCTAAACAATCCCAGCTCCCTCAGCCTCTCCTCATAGGGCTTGTGCGTCCTCTTCTAAGATGTGGGAGATGGTCCTTCAGGGGAAAAGAAAAAGATCCAAATCCAGATCTCTCAAATTCCAAGTGAGTGCTCTTCTCACTCCTTTCTGAATGCTAAACCCCTCACTTCTCCTCCTCAACCACCCATCTGGCAGATCTAGTCCCGAAATCTCATTGTCTTGTCTCTGTCCTGAGCTGAAGCTCTTGAGTGAAGGTAGAAAGTAATTTGATTTTTTTGCCATTACTGTTGTTCTGCTTTACAAAGTCAGAAAACAAGAAAAAAAAGTAAACATAAGAACATAAGTATGAAATAAAATAACAGAAATTCCACAAATTTACTGAGACTGAATGGGTACAGACACTCCTTAAGGCATTTAATTAGCAAGCCAATGTCTAATACACATTTTAAACAGTGGGTCATCCATCAAAGCACACAGCACACAGCAGGTTTTCAGAATAAAATGCTACTGTAGTAAGAAATTATCCTCACACAATTGTCTTGTGGTTTTGTCTCCTGCTGGGATAATATCTAGATCAATAACAGAGGAATTTTCAAAATCTACATTAAAGCCATAAAAGGCTATTCATAACAGGAGAACTCCAGAAATATATTAATAGAGCAAGTCATCTCCCTTAGACTCATGCACAAAATTAATGTTTCAGGAAAGCAAATGTAGTATTCAGGGAATGGAAGGGAAAAGGTGATTCACCAAAACCATCCAGTGAAAGAGTCTGACTTTTTTCTTTAAATTTAAAGTAGTTTGGTAAAAGATAATCACTTATAAACACCACTAGTAGACGATCATTTCAGATAATAGCCCAACTCTACAGACTAGAACAACTACACCTCTCCAATTACATCCATTCTAACATTATGTTCACAAAAAAGTGGTGAAAACAGAAGTTCTTTGCGTAAAGGAAAAGGTCAGAGCAGTAAAATGCCTGCAATTTACCTGAGAGATCTTTAAGGAAGAAAATGTCAACTGTCTTATGAATATCTGACATGAATAAGCATGCATCAGAGATATCAATTAAGACAGCATTATTTAACTATCTGAACTTTAATTAGCCAAAAGTCCCCACAGCGCAGTAGCAGCCAGCTCTAAAATTAAGGGCAGCTAGTTCTGTACACTAAAAGAGCATGATTTTTTAATTATTTTTTTCCAGTTTTGCCCCCCAAACTTTCTGTGTTGTCTCACACATGTCCACAAACCAGGAAGGAGGCAAGGGAAATACTGGGTGTTGTAGCTTGGGAGTTTCCCCAGCACTACCTGACTAGTAGCATTTACCAGACTAACTCAGCCAGCTGAAAGTTAAGGAATAAAGCTATATTTTACAGTGTAGCACAAATTTACAAGCATAGGTACACAATACATATAGCTATTTACAACTACATACAACTATGTACTATATAGAGTGTGTGTGTGTATATATATATACATACTTATATGTAGTTAGTTATAGTATATATGTATAGTTATATATATAATGTAGTTAGGCTCTGAACTAACTCCCCTCCTGTTTTTCCCACCCCTTCCCTTATTTCAGAAGGCTTAAGAGCAGAGGTGAGATTGCCAGATGAGGAGTTAGAAGAAGAATGAGTAGTTCTGGTTACGTAGATTCAGGCAGAGATCGTTAATAACAGCAGGCAGCAGCAGCAACTGATTTTGTTTATGTTTTTTGGTTTTATGTCCCTCAGCAGAACCAATGAGTGATATAGACATCACTATTATTTTCTTTTCAGCACCAATGATCTAATTTCACTCATTAAAATATTCCAATTAGCCTCAAACCAGCACAGCAGGGAACAGAAATCACCAATAAATCAGGAATATCTGTATTCAACATTGGAGAACTGGCTAGGAAAAAAGTGTAACTTTTGTCAAGTGAAAGGATGAGCATCACCTACAAACAGGGCTCTAAGAAGTATTGGGCTATGGAAGCATCTTTCCAAAGATACAGTGAGAGCTCAGCACATCACACATAGAAAATTAGTATGGAAAATACCATGAAGCACCCCCTCACTTTGGCAGGTAAATGCCCTGGTTAACCTACAGTAGCTTTCTTCTTTTTTCAATGATACACAATCTCTCTCTTCTATAAAGTACTACAACGTGGCAAAGAAATATCCAGCACATCTCCATTACTTTCTAAAACACAGTGCTCAAGTTAAAAGATGGAGCCTAGTAGATCCTGTTAACACCACACAGTTCATTGACTAGCAAAGAAACATTGAGAAGAGTTCCTGTTTGCTATTTTATAAAAAGCATGCCTTTTCTTTACAATTGTCCAAAATGAAAGAATTTGATACATTCTTCTAGACATAATCACATGCGGAAAGCAAAGAACCTGTTTAAATGTGATCCAGAAGAAAATAGGATTTCATTATGGATCTAGGTACTTCTGAACTTGATAGTGTCCTAGCTACTAGCAGTGATTTTCAAACTCCCCTTCCTGAAAGACAGTAACAGCAGCAGAGATAACAAATTAGTGAGACTTCATACAGCAGTAATCCTCTTGCCTGGTTCTTGCTAGAGTCCCAGTTCCAAATCATAGAATCNCAGTACTCCAGCACCATGTGCTCCCTTGCACTGAACAAACCAGATGCAGAGAGACTGAGAACTGTTCCTGCCTTTGGTTATTTTGAGATTAGCCACCAAAAACTGCTGAAAAACGTCCTGTAAGAGCCCCGAAGGAACAGAATCATTATCTAATTACAATAAATCTAAACAAAAATGGCTTGTAAATTTTTGGGGTTAAAGAGAAAAGGGATCTTAAATTTCAAGTGACATTATACAATCAGGCCAAGATTGTTTAATTTACCACATGCTGGGTAATAGCCTGAAAAGACTCCGTGTTTCCAGAACTAAAATAGGCTCTTTATTAACAGGGTGATTTGCAGAGAGGCTGTGGGCAGAGCTGGCATTCAAGCCATTCAGCTCCCCAGAGCACTCTTCAAACACTTCCTTCCTTCAGCGTGCACTCCTCGTTTCAATCGCTATTCAGGTTACTATAAAGATTTTTAACAGGTGAAAAGTTAAAGTTAAATGAGTCCAAAGTGTAGACTGTCACAACATTTATAAGAGAAACAGAGGGTCAAGGAAGATCTCATGTAAGAATATGATGCGAGAAGACTTTGCCATATGTCAAGGCTGAGTGGGAGAGAAGCTATTCAGGGCCCTTTGAGATGTTCATCTTCACTGTATGCCTAAGTTTATTGCAGATTTCTGCTTTTATAAGAAAAGAAAGCCACCAGCTACGAGTAAAAGTTCTGTTGAGAGAACATAAGGAGGAGAGAATTCTTGGTTTGAGCCTAAAGAAGGTCTGCAAGTGCCATGATTCCAATTTGGACTCAGCACTTTAAAAAAGGTCCTTCATCCCTTGTACCCAGAAAGGTTCACAGGATCTGTTCAGCTGAAACAGTGTTTGATACACCCTTGTGGCACAGTGATGGCTTTACACCCACAAACCTTTCTGTGTTTTGTGAACGTGGCACCAGCTAAGGGCCATAATGGACGCTTACACATGCAGAGTTCTCAGATCAGCAGTTGGTCGGGGGGGGAGGCAACAGGGTATGGGGTTATCCAGGATTTGCCTCAACCACTCGTTTTTTTCTTCCATTTAAACATCTTGAATCGGTAGCTGCAGGTGTGTGCAGCTGTCACTGCAGGATCTACTCCACGTGCCTCGGAACCCTCTCTTCATTTGAAGAAGACCTGACATACCCAAAGATAAGATTCTATGCAGCTGTTCATAATGAAGGGTCTAATCTTAAGCTTTGTGAGCCATGAAGCAAAGAGCCTAATGTCTTAGTGAAAGCAGACTTCAACATCTGGTTTCATCTCATTTCTGAATGGCTATTTAAACAGTAATAGTATTACCTCTGCACCATGTCATGGCAGAAGAAGAGGTTGATGGAAAGTAAAATGATCACTCTAATAAGAAGGTGCATTAAAACCAAGCAATTGTATTTCAAAATTAAAACATTCTATGGAACTGAAAACTAAAAAAGGCACTTTCACAGCTCTTCCCTCTAATGAACTTCTCCAGATTTTAGAGTGTGTTCAGGCCAATCTTCTAAGTAGCTGCATTTTAAAATGCATTTCATCTGTTTGTACAAGAGAGCCATTACATTAGTCCATGGAAGATCATAAAATTCTTCCTTTCTGTGCCATAAATTTTTAGTTTGTGTCAGTGCCTGACATTTGGCGTATGCGCTGGCACACGATGCAGCATAACTCATTCACTGTTCACCTTGTGTTTGCAAAGCTGTTACAAAAGGAGACATTCAACTGCTGCTAAAAGGCTTGCTAAAGGAATTACTTCAGTGGCACAGATCAAAAATAATTAGAATGAAGTCCTGCAGGTTTTATTCTGGCAAAATTGGCAATAACATCCTTGTGGATTAGGAGCCAAAATTCAAAAGCCATATACAGTTAATGGAAAGACTTTCTTCATGGATTTCAGCAGGGCTTGGATCCAGACTCTTCCCTCTAAGTATTTTAGAAATGAGCTGCAGGCAACCAAGAAGGAAATCAAGTTTAGTTAAGACAGAAAGCAAGATTCAGGACTTGTCCTCTACAAAAAGAGAACCTCTCCATGTTGAGCCTACAGATCTTAGACTCCAACTTCTTTAATCTTATTTCATGCAAGCAGTACCTTTGCATTCAGATATCTCTGTACTCCTTGTGGCTGGAGGGCAAATGGCTGAGTTTGAGTCTACACTCCACACCTGCAGATGTTGCTTTTTCAGATACTTCTGATCAAAAACTTTGTGAACATGTGGCCGTTTGAGTTAGACTCCTACCTCAGAGAAACTTGGAGGTGGAAGCTCTAAGGTGAACATTCTGGGGATAGGCCATAGAATGGCAACAATGGATAAGTTAATATAATCTCATTGGAGCATCAAAAGCTTTATGTCTGGAAGCACAGCTTGTACTTTCCCCTTGCTGCTTCCGCCGCTTCGCCTGCACCTGCTGCTATCTTCCCCTGTCGCTGTTTTGGCTGCTGCTGCTGCTTCTGCTGCTTTCGCCGCTGCTTGACCCCTTCCTCATCTTCCTTCAGGTTGTTGTATTTTTTCCCCTACACTGTTATATTTAGTTTAAGAAACATATTTTTTTTTCCTGACTTCACAAAAAACAATATGTGTTGTGGTAAGTTTATTCTACCAGGGGAGGGATCCACCCTAAGCTGGTACAGAACATGACAGAGATCTCAAACTGCTTAATCACCTCATGATTGCTGTCAGAAGATGCTGTCTGTTCTTCATTCTCCTTTTAACTGTTTACTGGAGAAAAACACAACTTGGTCTTTAGACAGTCTGCTGCAGCTGGCCAAGAAGCCAGATGACGTGACACATGTCAAGCCCTCAGATGGACCTTCTGGGGACAAAAAGGGAACGAAGGTGTTAGGGGGAGACTGCAGAATGAACTTGAGAATTGCCTGCTTCCTCAAACCTCTGGAGAGCCTGTATCATGTTTTGTGTCAGCAACATTTACATACTATTAGACCTTGCCCAACTCTGCATGCTGCCCTATTTATTGGGGGGGNGGGGGGGGGGGGGGGGGGGGGGATAAAAAAGAAAAAAAGAAAAAAGTATTTAAGAGAACAGAACACAAATTAATGCACAAAGAGAACCACTTGTAAAATCATTAGCATGTGCAAAGACAAAGTAGTAAGCAAAGGACTTGCACACTTATTCACATTTCTGTTCTCCTGCAGCTCTGCTAAGGTGGAGAGGGAACTTCTTTTGTGCAGAAAAAGCATCTGAGATGTAACCTGCCCTGGGTATTTGTGTCATGAAGACATAAATAAGTCACGTGGCTCACAGGCACTGCTGACTCCATCTGCTAGCAGCAGAGGAACTCGGGAGACCAATGTAAATTGCAACCTTTAAAAGTGAAGATACGTATTTGAGCACATCCTGTTGAGTGTCCTTCCCCTCCTGCTACCCACACGTGCTTTGACTGCGAGATGACTGCACCCTCAATTAGTGCCTGAGTATCTGCCAGATGGGGAGAGGAGGGTTCAATACATACTATATATACTTGGCCTTGCTTTGTCAGGATAAAAACGCAGAGGCATTTTGCTGATCTCTCAGCCATCAGCATCAAGGAAGCACAACAGCAGGACATCGTGGCCTGACGTTGTGCACAGAGAAGGGAGTGGTGTGGGTGACAGGCAGTCAGAGTGCATGTTTGTGTACACACGTGTGAACAAGCCAGCTGTCAAGTGTGGTTGGTCCACTGCTTGCTCTTGAGCACGGAGTGTATGATAGAGTTGCCAAGACTCGCTTTGATAATTGCCATGGCAAACTCAAGCAGCTGAACAAACGAGCAGTGCACACAAACAGGTCAAGAGGAGCTTTCTCAGTGACACAGCTTGGTTTGGGAGGGAAAGTAACTTCTACCTGGATCCTGCTTTACGTGCTGTATGAGGTCTGTTAAAAAGGGGAAGCATAAACTTAATGACAACTGCTTCATAAATTTACCTGCTGTTGCACAGAAGACAGCACTCAGCTCCTTGGGCAGAGAGGACAGAGTGAGGAAACTGACAGTACTGTAGCAAACTGCTCCCACCAGTAGCCCAGGAGAAGCTGGCTTCTTCCATGCCACCACGCTGGCAGATTTGACCCTTTGCTCTCATTTGACTGCTGTTCCTTCTAGAAAATTGTTCTCAATTAGAGAAAAAAAGCTAAGTGCTCCTATTCTGATAAAAATGAAAAAGTGTTTAGGGATTAGTTTGTAAATGGCCAGTGACCAGCCATCGTAAAAATTGATTATTTTTTATGTAAGCTGTTAAAGATACAATTCTTTGGAATTTTTTTAAGATAAAAAAATATTTCAAGTTGTAATAATCCTACAGCCTAAATATGTTACGATCTATTCAAATAATTGAAACACATAAAACTAAACATCCCTTTTCAGCCTTCTGTGTTGTTAATTCGCTACTTGCGGCTCGTGCGATCTCCACAAAATGAATTTAAGTGCTGTTAAGATCTATTTATCTGTATACATGTCATTTAAGATAAAAAATTTAAAATTATTCCAGATGAAACAAAAGTCCACCTTTCACTCTAACAGCTTGCCCAAAACCCTGAGTTAAAAATATCATCTCCAGCGATTAAGCCAAATCTTTCACCATTTTCTAAAACAACTATAACACTGAAATCTCAAGTTTGTGGCCGCAGGGCTGTACACTGCAATAAACCTGCATCAGCATCATGCACAATTGTTGTTATTCAAGAAATTTCACCAAGCCCACACGGATGCAGCATTCCTGGACTCCCTCCCTTAAGGGCACTCCTGAAGTGACCTGCATGCAGCTCCCTACAAAACAGAGCAGAGCACTTTTTATAAGATGGAGGGAGAAGGGTAAAGGGGTGGAGGTGAGGAGTTCAGCCTTCTTTGATACATTACTGGGCACTTGACTTTCACTTCAACTTTACCAATCCCTAAAGTGTGGCTGCATCACTTGTGATGAGGCTGGATGCTACTCCTTACCAGCATTTGGAAGCATACAGGCTAATTAAATGGTGGCACTGGGGAATCTGTAGTGAACTCTTCGTACGTCTGCTGCTGAATGTCTTCCTGAGCAGCAGACAGCTCCGTGTCAACTTAGTATCTCTGTATTAATAAAACTAACTTTACCCAGGGGAGAGCAAAATGTTCACCATTCAAATATATAAGTGTCCTGATTAGGAAAGGACAAGGGGGAACATTTTCTGTATCACCATGGAAACTTAAATAAAGGACCCATAATTACAATCTCAATTCGGGAAGGATAATGAATACATCTTGAGATCTGCAGATGTTGTGTACCATGTACATATTTCTAGCAACTTCAACTCAATTACTTCTATACAGCATCTGTTTTACAAATCAACCTCCCACCACTCATAAGGAGGTTTGTGGGATTTTTTGGGTTTTGTTTTGTTTTGTTGGTGGTTTTTCTTTTTAAGGCCCCAAGGAACAGTGGGAGAGGAAAGAGGGTGACCTCTTTTTCAAACTACCACTATTTATTCAGAAATTTCAAACACCCAATCAGTTACAAAGTTAGCCTACAGGCATCCAAATACACTAAGCTAAAGTGCACGAAGTAAATAATTCAAGAATTCTCTGTAGTGTTACCAAGTTTAAAGGCTAACTTATTTGCTCGAAGCTTATCCAAGGGGGAAAAAAAAACAACACAAAAACCCAAATAAAATAGATAGCATAGGTGTAAAATACAGATGCACTCCATGCATCCTGTCTGCTTGTTTGATAGAAGGAAAAACAAAACAAAACCAAACCAACAAACCAAAAACCAACAAACAACAATAATTTTGGCTGAACAACAAAAAATGTGCAAATGCCAAACTTATGCTTTCCTATACATTTAACACTGCCTTTGTGTGTCCACTTTCTTCTTAGATTTTGATTCTGCTTTACAGAAGTCAGCAACAGTTTCAATGGGAGCATCACCAAACTCTGAAGAAAGCAGAAGTGCTATACAAAAGAAATTCATTTGATCATATAACCAAAGACAAATACCAGTACATCTATGCATAATGTATATGCTCAGAGCATCCCAGGAGCGTTCTGTGCCATGTTCTTTGCTGTTATAGAAGCAGTCGCATAGGCCTGGCCTTTAAATTTTCATGATCAGGATGACATAGAGAAGCAGCAATCTTCAACAGCTCCTAATTCAGCAAAACACAGAACAGCACACAGAAAGAAAAGGGCTTTTCTTTCAGAAAAATCAAAATGTTTGATGCAAACAAAAGGGTTTGTTGAAGCTTTGCAGAAGAACGAAGGAATATTTTGCAGAGGGAACATACAGCAACACAGGTGAAGTTGCTACAGCCAATTCCAGTGTAACTGCAGCTCTAATCTTGCATGCACTGTTCAGTTTGGAGCCATCTTCTTGCTCTTGCTGTTAACCATTCGAACTGGGAGTTCAAACAGAAGTACAAAATAACACAACTACCCAGTTTACAGGCTTGACTGAGGAAGAGAGCACTCTGTAGTTTCATCTGTTTTCAAAACTACTTGGAGATACAATCTGATCACCAAAAAGCCTTCTTTTTATAAAAAAAAGTCCAAAGCATCCTCCTAGACCTCAAACCAAACTGATGTCAAACACTGTGAAACAGTAAACCCATGCTTCTACACATGCCATTATGGACAAAGAGACTGTGCACAGTCACCATGCACCACTGACTGACAGCAACTGATTGTTTATTGGTAACAGAAGGCAAATTTCAGCTGAGCTTTCTCTTTGCACCCAGACCTACCTAGTTTTGTCCCTTTCTGCTAGGTATACCTACCAGGGAATTATTTGGTGCCCATCATTAAAAGCAAGGCCCACCACTCTGCTGAGTGTCAAGTGACAGTGTCTTGCTTTTGCAACAGGTCTATCTCTACCTTTTCATCTGTCCTCAGCCCATGAAAAAGCCAGACAGTAATCAGAAACAAGACATTATTTGGCTCTGACCATCAAGCAGCTCTACAGCCAAACAATACAGCAGTCAGAGCAATAAAGTCTAATTTTCCACACTGCTGTGCAAAGAAATAGAGAACTGCCTACAGAAAACAGCATGAAAATCAACATACTTTCCTGTTGCTTTCTTCCTACTATCAAATTTGGAGTTTAAAAATAGGAACATGAGATGCGACTTCCATCTAACTCTCATTTTGCTGCCTAAGGTTCTTCCATAGCTAAAGAAAATGGCAGCCAAGAAGCAGAAGCAGTCTTCCCTGATTTCCCCAATCCTCTACTTTACATTTTAGATGTGGAGTAAACATGAATCAGGCTTCTCTTGGGATACTGAGTCTTTTTAGCACAGTTCTATGATCTACATAGAAGTGGTAGAGAAAAAGAGATGACACACTGTAGGAGATACTGCAAAGTCCAGAAAACCCCTAGTGTGGATGCAGTTACAACCATGAGTCAGCCTACATCTCTTTGTCAGCCCAGGTTAGGTTGCTTGAAGCAAAGATGCAGCTGCAGAAGCACCTCCTGTTTGCAGATGCTGTCTACACTGGGGACACTGCATGGCACAGGTGTAGCAGTGTATAATGTGAGATGTGGGACTGTAAGCGCTCCTGGATTCAGAAACTAACCAAGCTGCTAGATCCCAGCGGCCGATGAATTAGCAAACACTGTTCTTCCCTCCCAACAAAATAACTTCCATTTCATAAGCATTATGTTTATGATGGTTTTCCTAGTAGCTTTCATACCAAAATATGCTGAATTCCTGCAGGTTCCACATCAATTACCTCATCTGGTACCTTGCTTGGTTCAGACAGACACCAGGTCTTCTAACACAAAGGAGACACTTTGTAAGTTCTCTCCACCACACTGAAGGGAGTTTCTCTGAATTATTACTTGCTTCCTCCAGAAAGCAGGCTTGAACCTAGCAGAAATCAAACTGGCCAAAGACTGCTCAGGGAACCCAGACAGTGACTCTTGCTTCTCTTTAAAGTGATTTCACCACACCAAGCTCACAACCTTCCAGACCCAGCATACTCACATCAATTACACATCATTCATAGCACCCCAGCTGTAACCATTAGCTTCACACCCACAAGTTTATGTCTACTGATTAATGGGGTGGAAATCAACTCCCTCACAAAGATATTTGTTTGGGGTTGCTACTGATAACAAGTGCATTGCAACAGGGCAGATATTTATTTTCCCACTGACTCTTCTAATTGAAACTTTCTGTTTGCCACCAGAAGCTTGATTCACCACAGCCCTCCTTTACCGCTGCTGTAACACCACCGTTTCCATGGCACTCCTGGGAAAATCACAGACTTTAGCAGCAGCAGTGGGTGAGGATGTGGTGCAACAAGACTCACACATTCAGGACCAAAGCTGTCAGCCAAAAGGGATAATCTTCTCTTTCCCTTCCCCTCTTCCAACTCATTTCAACTTTATCAAGCACGTAGCCTACACACCTGATTCAAAAGTAATAAGGAAGGGGATGATGACTGTCAGCTGGAGCAATGATCTGCTTGAGGGCTCTTTAGCTTGGAGAA
>WBNM01034091.1:0-14889 GCA_013399055.1 Ramphastos sulfuratus
CAGTTGCCCTTTCTATATTTCTTTATAATTTCAACTGGATACAACTTTCCTGTCCACTTTGATTCCTAAAACTCCTGTGTCAAGCCTCCTAGCTGACTGAACTGACAACCATGAGCTAAAGTGCAAAGGCACAGCAGTAGGGAGTTTCATGACCTGTGTTCCCCTGTGGATCACCACTACACCAATTACACAGTATTGCTGCATTCGGGTTACTAACTGGTGCAGAGCAGCTGTGAGTGTGCTTCATTTCCCAGGCAGTGATGTATGGTAGCCATTGCACTGTGCTCCAGGTCCTGCAGCATGAAAGTCACTACAGGAGAGCAGCAACTTTAAAGAGGTGTTACAACTATACTTCATTGTTGCCCAAGGAGAGAAACTAATGACACAAAGCTTCATTAAAAAACTTCACTGGGTCTTGAAGTATCTTGTAGCTTTCAGCAAATTCAAGGTAAGAATGAGAGGTTATGATTTTACTAATAAGTACAGGGACCTCTCTCTGGCTTCAAGGGCAAGTGTCATGGACAAGTCATCTACAGAGTGAACCTCTCTTCTGCTCCCAAACAACACTCTGCCTGATGCAAATAGCCCAGGCATTTTCTAGGAAAGCATTAGTTTGCATGAGCCAAAGCCACAGCAGGGACCCTGCAAAACATGGACTGGTAAGGCAGGGATGGAAGTCTATTTGAGCTCATTCCTTTGTTTTCCAGTTCACTTCTATAGAAAAAAAAAATGACAAAAAGATGCCTGGATTCCTTATGGGCTGCACTTTGGGCTCTGTGTGTGACAGAAACTGAAAAGAATCATAACTGGGGAGCAGTCAGAATATCCTGGGAGCTTTGAATTCACCAGCAATAGTCCTACAAGAAAAAAAATTAAAAAAAAAAAAAAGGTCAATTCAGACTGAAACCAAATAGCATTAAAAGTTAATTAAACTCAAAATTCCAGGTAACTAGAAGTCATGGTTGTTAGCCAAATCTAGTTTGATTCTCTTCCCTGCTAGGAAGAAGACAATATTAGCGCTAGCAATACTCTAAAGCTTGCAAATGAGTTTAAGCCATGCAAGGAAACAACTTCCAGCTGAGCTGTTTGACCTAGGTCAATGCAGGGAAAACTCTCATTAGTCTGCCTTTTAAATGAAAAGCTTGCTTCAGGCTCCATTGCAATAATAATTCATAGCCTCTACAGTCAGCCCAGCTGCCACGTGGAGCGGAAATTGCACAGTGACTAAAGCCACCTAGTAAATACAAATGCATTTGCATCTCTCCTGCTAGAACTGATGGGCAGTCCCAGGGCCCAGGCTCAGTTTCTGCAGTCTCAAGTAGATGGTGACTTGAACCTTACCAAGAAATCCAGGAACATTAAGTGAAGATCTTTCACTAAGCCACAGTTCTTCACTTTCTTCACAGCTCTTCTGTTTCTGTAGCCCTGGACAATGGTGGATGTAGGAGAAAATTGCCAAAATGAAGTAGTAGCAAAACATAGTCCTCTTTTTCTGAATATACTTTGATGATTTGGGTGACTATAAACAGCAGCCCTTTATATACAGGAGAAAAAGGAAACAGAAGGCTTCCAACCATTCCTTAAAACTCTTAGAACTCTTAGACTTTTAGTGCCTCAATTGTTTCTCTTGATGAGACATACATCTGTGTTCCATCTCTTCTAGAGCCCACACAGAGATTGGGATTGTCATATTTCTATCCTTTGAAACATATATTTCATTCATTTTTAAAATTATTGTTATTTTTTCCTAATACAATNTGCCATAGCAGCATCATTCTGGTTCTCATCTACACAGACAAGAATTTTTGGAGGGAAAGCAGGACTCCAGCAATGCCTGCAGTAGTACTATTTACTTTATTTGGAACAAAACAATAATATTTTTACTTAATATTGATCTAATTGATTTTCTTTTGTCTGCATAATACTTAAATTTTCTGACCTTTTCTTCCTGAGTGAAACACACTGGACTTACTGGCTGCTACTGGAGCCATCCTGCAGACTCTTCCCATTGCTGTTTCCAGACAAGCTTCTGTGCCACCATTGCTCTTTGCAACCATGAATAACAAATCTGGCATCTCTCTTGCTCACAGAACTGAGCAGCAGCCATATACTAGTAGGTCACTGATAACTGTTGAGACTGCAGAAGTTGAAATAAAGTGATGATCAGAGGGCTGCAGCAGCTCTGCTCTGAGGACAGGCTGAGAGAGTTGGGGCTCTACAACCTGGAGAAGAGAAGACTTCCAGGAGACCTTAGAGTAGCCTTCCAATATCTGAAGGGGGCTACAGGAAGGCTGAGGAGGGACTATTGACAAGGTCTTGCAATGACAGGACAAAGGGCAATGGGTTTGAACTGGCAGAGGGGAGATTGAAAGTGGATGTTAGGAGGAAGTTGTTTGCAGTGAGGGTGGTGAGACACTGGCACAGGTTGCCCAGGGAGGTTGTGGCTGCTCCCTCCTTGGAGGTGTTGAAGGCCAGGTTGGAGGAGGCCTTGAGTGACCTGTACTAGTGGGAGGTGTCCCTGCCTATGGCAGGGGGTTGGAACTAGATGATCTTTGAAGTCCCTTCCAACCTTACCATTCTATATTTCTATGATTATTTAGTTTAGCAATCTCAGCTTATTCTCCTAAGCCACTTGTCTTGTCCTGATTACCTTCCCATGGCCACATTGCAGGTCTTTCTGAAGCCTTCAACAATAATAAATATACATACATATACATATATAGATAGATGTATGTAAAGAGCCACTCTACTCTCAAGAAGAAAGGAGAAAGCCTGCACAGCCCAGTCACCACCTGGTACAACCTTCACGTTGTTCTGAGTGTGTGGTTGTGAGTGGGAGTGCTACAGATACTTTACACTAAGGGCTTTGTCTCAGCCCTTTCCAATGTAGTATTTGGCAAAATTAGAAGACTTAGAAAGCAAAATATCCTGCCAAAATAAAAAGTCAGCTTGATAGAAAAGAAAAGAGAGGGTTATCCTCACTGAACACTCCTCAGTTAGCTTGGAACACATAATTAAACGCAAGGATGCAGCCCAATATTTCCTCTCATAGATTGGGGTACATGGCAGCTGAACAAGATTGCATTGCTGTGATTTCTACCTTACTGTCTCCACTCAGCAGGACAAGAAAACCAGCCATCCTTCATGGCTTAGGTACTCATCAGCTTCAAGGGTAATGTGGTGAATGATATATTTTTGCTACTTAGAGTCCAATTATCAGTGATAGAGGGAAGTCTCTGCAGTTCTGCCAAGGCCACTCTTACTGGTGTATGTACAGTCAAAAAAAAAATAACCAGTTTAAGGCAACTGCACTCATTCCCATGTTTGGGAAGCTGATCCAGAAATAAAGAAGGCAGCACCAAGGAAATGCCACAACTCAGTTTCTCCATGCCAGGAGTCCACTTCTGCTTTTGACACCTGTAACAGTCATTCATTACACAGAGCTGATAGCAACACTAGAACTGCCTCGCTGGCTCTCTGATAGTATGATTTGCTGGAAAATGTGTTAGTGACTTTTGTGTAGATACTAATTCATTAAAGCAAACTCTGAACACACTATTTGGATTGACTTCCCCGTGAGGAGGAAGAAGGACTTGGGTAGCTACAGACCTGTCAGTCTGACAGTGCCTCAGGAGCAGCTCATCTTGAGTGCCATGATGCAGCATGTGCAGTACAGCCAGGGAATCAGTCCCAGACATCATGAGTTCATGAAGGGCAGGTGAACCTGATCTGCTTCACAAGGTGACCTGCTTGGTGGGTGAGGGAGAGGCCGTGGATGCTGTTTACCTGTACTTTAATAAGACATTTGACACTGTGCCTCACAGTATCCATCTGGAGAAACTGACTGTGCATGGCTTGGATGGGTGGACTCTTTGCTGGGTTAAGAACTGGCTGGATGGCCAGGCCCAGTTGGCATCCAGTCACTAGTGGTGTTTCCCAGGGCTCAGTATTTGAGCCAGTACTCTTTAATATCTTTACCAATGATCTGGATGAGGGAATTGAGTACTCCCTCAGTATATTTACAGATAACATCAAATTTGGTGTGAGTGTTGATGCGTTCAAAGGTAGGAAGGCTCTGTAAAGGCACCTGGATAAGCTGAACCAATGGGCTGGGGTTAGCTGTATGAGGTTTAACAAGACCAAGTCCTGGGTCCTGCACGTGGGTGACAACAACCCCATCTAGGGGACAGAGTGGCTGGAAAGATGCCCAGCAGAAAAGGACCTGGAGGTGCTGCTTGACAGCTCTCTGAACATGAGCCAGCAGTGTGCTCAGGTGGCCAAGAAGGCCAGCAGTGTCCTGGCCTGTATCAGGGACTGTGTGACTGGCAGGAGCAGGAAAATGATTGTGCCCCTGTAGTTGGCAGTGGTGATGCTGCACTGTGAATACTGTGTGCAGTTTTGGGGCCCACACTATGAGTAGGACATTGAGGTGCTGGAATATGTCCAGAAAAGGGCAACCAAGCTGGTGAAGGGTCCAGAGAACAAATCTTACAAGGAGCAGCTGAGGAAACTGAGATTACCTCTCTAATCATGACCTAAATGGGTACACATCAAATGTTCTTTCAAATGTGATTAAAACATACTTATATAATGAAAGAGGGGAAAGAAGGAAATCTAAGTATACAAAGATGAAACCTGGTAACATCAGTTAGTATCTCCTATTGTAAAGGAACCACTGCAGTGACACTCTTCACAGAATCACAGAACTTTAGAGGTTGGAAGCAACCTCCAGAGATGACCGAGTCCAACCTCCTTGCCAAAGCAGGATCACCTAAGGTAGTTCGCATGGAGATGCATCCAAGCAGGTTTTGAAAGTCTCCAGAGAAGGAGACTCCACAACCTCTCAGGGCAGCCTGTTCCAGAGCTCTGTCACCCTCACTATAAAGAAATTTATCCTCATGTTGAGGTGAAACCTTCTATGTTCCAGTTTGTAGCCATTGCTTCTTGTCTTATTGCTGCTGACCACTGAAAAGAGATTGGCCCCAGCCACTTGACACCCACCCCTCAGATGTTTGCATGCATTGATCAGATATCTCAGCCTTCTCTTCTCCAGACTAAACAGCCCCAGGGCTCTCAGTCTCTCTTCATAGGGCAGATACTCAAGTCCTCCAGTCCTCCTTGTGGCTCTCTGCCGCACTCTTTCCAGCAGCTCTCTGTCTCTCTTGAACTGGGGACCCAAAATTGGACACAGTATTTCAGGTGTGGACTCACCAGGACAGAGTAGATGAGGAGAAGAACTTCCCTAGACCTGTTGGTCACATTTTTCCTGATGCACCCCAGGATGCCACTGGCTCTCTTGGCCACAAGGGCACATCACTGGCCCATGCAGAACTTGCATAGAAATAGTTGTGTAGCTCAGTTTGTTGTGGGTTGAGGGTGATGGATGACAAACTGCTTCGAGTTTGTTATGGAGGGGTATTAATTGATGCAAGATTATATTTTTCCAAAATTAATATTGTTTATTAATTTTGATGTACAGAAGTCTTGCCCCTCCCCCCCCCAACCACTAATTTTAATAANGCCTGTTCCTGGTAAACTCGAAGCAGTGGAGTTTCCAGGCAGTTCAGGATACAATAAGGCAAGCACAAATACAACAGCAGAGCGCAGGTACAATGGCAGAGCATGTTGTGTCACCTGTTCATCTCCTTTTATCAATACAGCCCAAGACTAACGGGCCTTTGGACACAGAACAGCCAATCAGAATGGCAGTTAGCCAAGCTTGACCGTATTAGGTGAAGCCATAGGCTTGCTTTACCCTTTTTAGGGCAGAGCACAGCCTTGCAAAAGGCATACACAAGCTGAGCCTGTGTACCTTGTTTACCACAGAATACAAACAAGTCTGGGCAAGCCACAGTCCTTAGACTCAGAGGCTCCAGGTTCTTTGTCCTCTTTCCTGTGGCTACTTCTCCCCAAGACAGAAGGAGGGAGATCAGAAGAACATGTTTGGGCAAGCCAGAACATGGATAAGCCTATTTTGGCTTGCTTAGGCCTACCACAATATTGACACAGTATCCTTTTGCTTTTTTATTTTGCTATGCTACATGGAATACATGGTAGATGTTCTCTGTGGTTGCCTCTGATCCTTCTTGTTCCTATTTTTCTGGCATATGTTTGTGTATATGTGCAATAGCAGCGAGTGAGAGATCCTGGACAGAGCTATACGCAGACCAATATGATCCAAGCAATGCCTGTTTATTGAATATGAGTATCCCCTTATATACTTTTTAACAGACTATGAGGGTTAGTTCATTGTTAAGCAATTGGTCCAAAGCATTGAGGCGTGAACTGTGTGGCATTAAGCAATTGGTCTAAATTGTTAAGGGGCAAGCTGCTGGGGCATTATGCAATTGGTGTAAATTGCTAAGGCCTGAGCTGTGAGGTCGCTAAGTGATTGGCGCATCAGTATCTGCTCAGACGCTTCTCCAGAGTCCTCTTGTTTTGGTTTAATCTCCTGTTGTTGCCCAGTTCTCCAGTGGGCTGCTGCAGCTGATGTCCTTGCCCTTCGAATCAACTCCCATGTAGACTGTGAAACTTCGGCTCACAATTGGCAGTTAGCACAGGTTGGATTGCTCACATGTCCAGTTAATACAAAGTGTTTCCCTACAGTGTGCCAGTGTATGTGTAGAATAGTTTTTTGAGTCAAGAATCCTAGGAAAACTAGGACAGGCTTACTGATAAGCCCTGGCAGAAACATAACTGGCTCTGTTGTGTCAGCTCCTCTGCTGTAGACTTAGGTTTTAACATTGCAAGCAGAGGTTTACAGACCTGTGATGGTTTGGGAGTTCCCTGTCCCCCCACACTTTATAAAATCACCCAGACTAGACTCAACTGGCTGGAAGTTAAGGACTGAAGCTCTATTTACAGCTTAGCACAATGTACAAGCAGAGATAGACACAATAGACACGAACAGTTACAGACATATACAAGTTAAAGGTAATACAGAAACACAATTCTACTCCCAGAAATCAGAGTCCCCAGGAGGGGCTCCCAACCACCCTTCCACCTTCTTTCCACCCTTACCTTACCCCAGGGTTTGCCTTACGTGCAAGGTGAGTTTGGAGGATGGGCCAGGGGAGTTAGAAGTAGAGTGGTTAGTTAGATTATTCAGCAGAGAGGAGAGGACCCACTGGCTCCCAGAGAAAGATCAAGAGACACTGTCTTATCTATGTGCTCTTATACCTCTCAGCAAGCCTACAAGTGAAGTAGACATCACCAGTGTTTTCCTTTCTCAGCCTGTAATGTAATTTTCTCCACTAAAATATTCCAATTAGCCTCAAACTAGCACAAGACTCCATGCCAAAATAATCTCATTCTCCTGTTTTTAAATTATCTGGATAGAAGATGTTTGAAGGGATGTCATGTCTGCAGGGAAGCAGAACATCAGCAATCATACTGAGAATAATATATGAGGAGAGGATTAATATTTATGCCTGAGTTTACTGTGTCTGGAAATGAGATACTGCATCTAAATAGGATAAGCTTAGCAGGTGAGATTCTGATCTCAGATATTCTGATACAAATTAAAATGATTGACTTCAATTAAGACACATTTGCATAAATGAAATCAAAATAGAATCAAAATATTAAGTTCTATCTAATCACTTCTGAGACACAGTACAAGGCACTTAAAGGTTTGTCCATTGCTTCAGAGATTTCCCTTCTAAAAAGTGAAGATTCCTTTGGGGTTTTTAAGAGGGAGAGTTAAGTTTAAAGATCAGAATTCAGTGTGGGAGTTTTTTACTCTAGCCTTATTTGAGGAACCCTAAAATCCTGTCCACACAGACAGAGATGTTTGCATGTCCTTTGAACCAGTAGTCATGGTTCAGTGCAATATCAGCCCAACACTGCTCTAATCTGTGTCAACATTCTTTTCAGTTAAGTCCTAAGACCTAAGTCCTATGAACCTGTGTAGTGTGTTCTCAGGCTGTTCAAGCAATAATGATGTTATGCATGACTCTGGGAATCTGACTTCTACAAAAGCCTAGAAGAAACCCAAAGCTACCTACCTGACAGCATCTGAAGCACCATGGCTTGTCTGTGGGTCTGGATCTTCCGACCACATGGTCAAAGTTCCATGAAGACATAACCACACTAGTCAATAATTAAGTCAACATTCAGTTCTATACTGACCAGGAGAACCCAAGAAGAAACAATTATTCTCCATCATGACAGAATTAATGTGACAAAAAGTAATTTACTAAACTATTCCCATTATTATTCCTCTTAATAGTTTGTTTTGACAATTTTGCTGGTGTTAACTTGGTATTTTCTTACAAATCTTTAGTAAATGTTCTGTATGGCACTGAGGGGAGTAGATTTATGAGATATCATTTTATGCAACAGATCATGATTACTTTCCCATTTATTATAGCATTTTGAAATATCTCCACTGAAGCCTTCAGTATGCAGCATAGACCTCCAAATTCAAAAATTAATGTGCCGTGTTAGGAGATGCCTGACAAAGCTTTGATGATATTGGAGTAATAAATAGGACAGCTCATGGATACCAAGATTATCTAGAAGGCAAAATATAGCCAATACATTATATAGTTGTATTAGGTTTGCATGACAAAGTTTTGGCAGCTGGGATGGCTTCTGTGAGAAGCTGCTAGAAGCTTCCCCTATGTCTGCTAAAGCAAATACCAGCCAGCTCCAAGACAGACTTGAACCTGCCACTTGCCAAGGCTGTGCCCATCAATAACAGTGGTACCTCTAGGACAATATATTTGAGAAGGTAAGAGAAAACCTGCAGACCACAACTGAAGAGAGGACTGAGACTATGGGAAGTCAATAACTGCAGACACCAAGGTCAGTGAAGGAGGAGGAGAAGGAGGAACTCCAGGTACAAGAGCAGAGATTCCCCTGCAATCCATGGTAAAGACCATGTTGCTCCAGGCTGTCCTCCTACAGCTCATGGAGGTTACCAGTGGAACAGACATCCATCTGCAGTCCATGGAGGACCCCATGCCAGAGCAGGTGGATGTCTGGAGGAGGCTGTAACCTCACTGGATGGAGTACTGGACCAGACTGCTGGGTGGGCATGTACTCATACATAGAGTAAGCAGCCCACACTGAAGCAGGTTGGCATTGTAGATTCTCAAATGGCAAAGAGGAAGACATACCATATAGGTTTTCATTTAGTCCAAAATGCTATTGAATTATTCAAGGCATTATTAAAATACGAAAGAAAAAAAAATCAGACAGAAAAAAAATACTTCAGTCTTCTAAATGAGAAGCATTTAAAATTCTTTATTTGTGTGGAATGCATCATTCCTGCATGTACATTCCTGCATGTTCCTTTTAGCAGTACAAAGGTCAGGCCTTCAACCCAGGTAGAATGCTAAACTGAAGTAGAATCCAAGAATGGTTGAGGTTGGAAGGGACCTCAAAGATCATCTAGTTCCAACCCCCTGCCATAGGCAGGGACACCTCCCACTGGTACAGGTCACTCAAGGCCTCCTCCAACCTGGCCTTGAACACCTCCAGGGAGGGAGCAGCCACAACCTCCCTGGGCAACCTGTGCCAGTGTCTCACCACCCTCACTGCAAACAACTTCCTCCTAACATCCAGTTTCAATCTCCCCTCTGCCAGTTTAAACCCATTGCCCCTTGTCCTGTCATTACAAGACCTTGTCAATAATCCCTCCCCAGCCTTCCTGTAGGCCCCCTTCAGATACTGGCAGACTACTCTAAGGTCTCCTGGAAGCCTTCTCTTCTCCAGGCTGCAGACCCCCAACTCTCTCAGCCTGTCCTCATAGCAGAGCTACTTCAGCCCTCTGAGCATCTTTGTGGCCTCCTCTGGACCTGCTCCAACAGTTCCATGTCCTTCCTGTGCTGGGGGCTCCAGTCATCTAGTCTAAGCTATTTTTTCCATATGTCCATTGTCAGCAGAGAGAAACCAGTGCTTCTGGGTGGTAATTCATTCTTCTTACCATGAGAGAAGATGTACCCTCTGCAATCTCCTTTTCTCTTTTGACTATAGAGAGAGCCCATTCACTTTTAGTAGTCTAGTCAACATTTTAGACTACTCATTTTCATTTTAGGTCAAAATAAGCAGATTGAAATCCTACCTCACTTAGAAGAAAAGCCACAGTAAACACAGTAACTTGATGTATTGTCCACTGGCCAGTTTAATTAAAGGTTTAAGCTGTCTAGAACTTCAGCTGTCAATGAGAGTAGAATTAAGTGAGCAACTGATTTTTTTCCAATTAAGTAGTATCACCAAAAAGAAGTACAACCAAATAAATAGAAAATCCACAAAATCACAGAGAATCACAGAATGTTAGAGGCTAGAAGGCAGCTCGAAAGATCTTCTAGTCCAAGCACACTGCCAGAGCAGGATCACCAGTACCAGATCACACAGGAATGCATCCAGGCAATATCTCCAGAAAGGGAGATTCCACAACACCCCTGGGCAGCCTGTTCCAGGGTTCTGTCACCCTCACAGTGAACTTTTTTTTCCTCATGTTTACATGGAACTTCCTATGCCTCAACTTCCATCCATTGCCCCTTGTCCTGCCATTGGGCATCACCTAGCAGAGCCTGGCTCCATCCTCTTGTCACTCACTCTTTACATATTTATAAACATTGATGAGGTAACTCCTCAGTCTCTTCCTCTCCAAACTAAAGAGCCCCAGCTCCATCGAGCTCTCCTCATAAATCCAGATTTATTTTAGCTGGATTCAAACCAAGACTTTGAATTTTCTACAGATTTTAAAAAAAGAAAAAAATTATTCAGATTGAACCAAGTATTTCATTCAGTGTGAGGAATTCGAGTGCACCCTCACCAAGTCTGCAGATGACACCAAGCTGTGTGGCACAGTCGACTTGATAGAGGGTAGGGATTGCATCCAGAGGGACCTGGCCAGGCTGGAGAATTCACGTGTNCTGTATTGGCTGTGAAAAGCCTACACGTCGCTCATTTCTGAGGTGTCGCCATTCATGCCTTGCTCAGGTGTACTACTCAAAGAACCTCACCATTTGTAAATGTATTTAAATGCACTTTTAAAGCTCTTCTTCCTTTCATAATTACATTAGAAGTGGTTCAAAGAAATATAGCTATTCTTAGCTGAAGGGTATGTTATCAGTTGCCTGATGAAACAGCAATTAATGGTGGTTATCTTCAGTCCTTGATGGCAGAAGAGAGCCCTGTTCTCATTTACATCCATATTAACCAGGAAAAATTCCAGTGAAATAACAAAAATTAGTCTGGTATAAAGCAGGTATCAGTTCAGTAAATGGGAATAGAAGAGATTTGCTCTTTCAAACTAAGGAGAAATGATTCAGTGTTTAGGCTCACTTCCTATCACATACAATGTCTATTCTTAGCAGGTTGATTATTACATTTCTTGTTAATGAAGGCTTGAATTAAGTCAACATCTTCAGTAAGGAAAGAATGTTAATATCACTTACAAACTTTTTGAAACAAATTAATGTTTTGGCTGATACTTTCACACACATACAAAAAAAAAAAAAATCATAACTCACCCATTCCAAATAAGATTTCCAGAGGTAGGTCTTGTACCAAGGACATCGACCTCTGTACCAAGGACATCGACCTTTGAAGGAGGACAGATAACTTGTGAAGATTTGATGGGAGTTGGTTCAGCAGAGCCAGAGTAATCACAGAGAAGAAAAGAGTCCATTGCTTGGAACCCCATTTTAAAACAACAACACAAAACATGAAGTACACATTTTTCTAGCTGGACTGGCACATAAACCAAGGACTACTTAAGACTTCTGTGTTTTCATACACCAGGAAATACATTAAAATCACAGCATAACTTAGATGAAACCACTGGAGGTTGTATGAATGTTTCTTTGATATACTTGCTGTCTTTATTCTTTTCCAAATTCTTCAGACACCACCTTGGCTCCAAAATCAGCCCCACTATCAATGGGATATTGAGGAGTCATTTTCAAACACCCAGTCCCATTGCTGTCAGTATTTTTTTACTGTGAGCAATGGTCATTTTAAACCCAAACCCATTCCTGGACAGTGAAGTATGTAGCTATCTTGGAGTGCCAGTTACTTACCCTACATGCTAAAGCTGCTCTGTCTCTAACAGATTTCTATTTTTGTACTCACTATCTCCAGTGACTGAGGAAAAGAAATGTTTTAATCATTTATGAACCTCGAACCCAACCTGCAAGCAAATGCTTGCCCTCTCCTGAATTCTAAATATATTTCATTAATTTATAATCTTTTGTATAATCTAATTCCATTTCCAAAGTAAAAAAATGTTTCAATGTTGCTTGTTACAGACTCTCTGCTTAAACAACATTTTTTTTTTTTACCTCAGCTGAGCTGTTGTACCAATTTTTCTACACCAGTCAGTCAAGTGACTCTAGGCTTAGGCAGATGCCACAAATCCCAATATTGCAGAATATGATCCTTACACAAACCTCCCCACAGGTATCTATGACCACCTCACCACAGGCACATCCCTGAAAAAAATCTGAAAAGAATTCACAGCTAACGAAGTTCATGTTATGGAAGGAGTGTAAAGAAGTTCACATTGTGGAAAGAATGTAAAGAAGTTCACAGTATCACAGTATCACAGTATCACCAAGGTTGAAGAGACCTCAAAGATCATCAAGTCCAACCCACTACCACAGACCTCAAGACTAGACCATGGCACCAAGTGCCACGTCCAAACCTGCCTTGAGCACCTCCAGGGACGGTGACTCCACCACCTCCCTGGGCAGCCCATTCCAGTGGGGAATGACTCTCTCAGTGAAGAACTTTCTCCTCACCTCCAGCCTAAACTTGCCCTGGCACAGCTTGAGACTGTGTCCTCTTGTTCTGGTGCTGCTTGCCTGAGAGAAGAAAGCAACCTCCTCCTGGCCACAACCACCCTTCAGGGAGTTGNTAAAGAGGATGGGGCCCAGTACTGATCCCTGGGGGACACCGCTAGTGAGCGGCCTCCAGCTGGATGTGGCACCATTCACCACCACTCTCTGGGCGGACTCTAAAGAAGTTCACATTATGGAAAGAGTGTAAAGAAGTTCACATTATGGAAGGCCTGTAAAGAAGTTCACATTATGAGAAGAGTGTAAAGAAGTTCACATTGTGGAAAGAGTGTAAAGAAGTTCACATTGTGGAAGGAGTGTAATTGAAGAAAAAACTATGCTAGACAAGCCAAGTGACTATCTGGCCTTTCTCTTCTTTACAGAAGAGTTTGGACTAAAATTGCTTTCTTTTCTGGAAAATTTGTGTTCACATTCTCCCTCAGTAAAGCATGTTAGATATCACAGTGTGAGTGAATTGTACAAGTAGGCTACATTTAATGAGAAAAAGTACTTTTTTTTCCCCCCTATTATTTTATTCTAAAGATAGCAGAAACTAGAATGTCACCAAAAATAGTACTTCTGATCACAATGGCTGTCCTTACATTGGGCTTGGACAATGCATTCAAAAAGTAACACCCATTTTACCTCCATCATTAGGAAGACTTCACTCAATAGCACATGCTTAAAAGTTTCTGGCCTTCAATAAAAAAAAAATACAAATGAGAGTTTCCAAAGTAAAAATGTGCTGATCTGCCCATTATTAAGCTGAGTAGTGACCTCTGAGAATACCTCTTTAGGGTATAGGGTCCTATTCACTCTTCATTCCTTGTGTGCTCTCACAAATGCTAAGAGAATTGCATAACTTACTTTCCCCACATCTGAATGTACCTTATAGATTGTACTATTGTACCTCACTTCTTTTTTTATTTTTGGACTGCTTAACAAGGAAGCTAATTACACAAAGATGGATCCCTGATATACCTGACTGCCCAGACATGCCCAGGGTTGAGAATACAAAATTCAAGAGGAAAGCAAGTGAGAAATTATTTTTACCACAGTTTGTTTATTCTCCTTGCTCAATGTATAGAAAAACTATTTCTTCTGGTTCAGCTTTCCCTTTTATAACCTCCCATTAGCATTTTGATTACTCTGGAAATATAATTGAGATTCTCTGTCATTACCAGGCCTATTTTTAATATTTACATTGCACAGAGGGAAGGGATTCTGTCTGCCACTGACCACAGATAATATCCAGCACCCATTCCACTCTTGCCTAGGAGCTGACATTAAAATACAGGTGTTCACCTCTAATGACTTCACAGAATCACATAATGTTCAGGGCTGGAAGGGACCTCAAAAGCTCATCCAGTCCAACCCCCCTGCCAGAGCAGCATGACCTGTACCAGATCACACAGAATGCGTCCAGGCAGGTATTAAATATCTCCAGAGAGGGAGACTCTACATCCCTCATGGGAAGCCTGTTCAAGGGTTCTGTCACCCTCACAGCGAAAAAAGTCCTCCTCATGTTTCCATGGAACTTCCTATGCCTCAGCTTTCACCCATTGCCCCTTGTGCTGTCATTGAGCATCACTGAGCAGAGCCTGGCTCTAGCCTCCTGGCACTCACTCTGCACAACTTTATAAATGTAAATGAGATTGCCACCCAGTCTCCTCTTCTCCAAGCTAAAGAGCCCCAGCTCCCTCAGTCTCTCCTCATAAAGAAGATGTTCCACTCTCTTAATCATTTTTCTGGCTCTGCACTGGACTCTTCCAAGAAGTTCCCTGAGGTCCTTCTTGACCTGAGGGGCCCAGAACTGGGCACAATATTCCAGATGCAGCCTTATGAGGGCAGAGCAGAGTGGGAAGAGAACCTCTCTCAACATACTAACCACAGCCTTTCTAATACACCTCAGAATGGTGTTGGCCTTCTTGGCCACAAGAGCACATTGCTGGCTCATGGTCAATCCCTTATTGCTAGTACAGAAGGTAGCAAGGGGAGGAGTATGGCCACTCAAATGGTGTTCCCCCCTTTAAGTTCCACTACAGATGTGACAGCTGGAGATGGTGTTACTTATGAGCATTTTGCCCTTTGTTGTGGC
>WBNM01034092.1:0-33104 GCA_013399055.1 Ramphastos sulfuratus
GTTCTATGATTTTTTCCTGAAGATTAAGGGCTGTCAGTATATTTAAAAATCTATTCCTTTTCAAGCTTTCCCTTGCCAGAAATATATCTGGTTCATTTAACTGACTGTAAATGTTGAGCTATAATTGCTTGCTGGAAAGTCTGCATGACAAATCTACAACCCAGAGTCTTTATTAAGGAAAAAAAAAGGAGGAAAAAAAAAACCCAAACCAACCCAATAGACCAAAACCTCAACAAAACCCAAAACCACAAGAAACCTCACTTGATATTGTGACTTTTTTTTTTTTAACTGGGGTAGGAAGTTAAAAGTATCTTTTAATAGATGTTCCTACAAATGAAATGCTTGTGTCAAGGAGACTGGGAAATCTCCACTGCAGAGGGAACTGCTCCAGAACAGAGGCCTTAGTACCCAAATTTAAGAAAGTGGAAGAAAATGTTACTCAAGTAACTAAGTGCTTGCAAGTAGACAACTTTCCACTGTATATAAGAGTTTGAAACAAAGTTTAAAGGGCAGGATAAAAAATATCCCAGGACTGATTCTTGTTTAATATTTGCAGCTAACAACACTGACAAGTATATGAGGTGTGCTAAGGGGATGTGTGAGACAAGCTCAGAAAGTGCCATCTGAATCACACACAAAGAGTACATGAGCCATGTACTGCAGGACAGGGAGGTGGTGAGATGTAACAGTAAAAAGGTAAGGTCAGGCACTCAAGGGCAAAGGACCATTCTGCCATTCTGTAGCATTACATTACCTAAAAGTCACAAAAAGAAAGACCTGCAGGGGTTAGATGCCCTTAGGAAGGACTACGGCTGTGATTCAGCTCTTGGGATGATATTTGAAACCACAGAAGTGCCTTTCTGCTCTGTTTCCAATGACTATCCTCTCTTCTCCCCTATGAAGATAGAATGGCAGAAAGTACATGGGGCTGCTTTTCTGTATCTTTACTCAGTTTAATAGTTGGGCAACTGCCTGTTGCTTCTTTGAACAGAAAATAGTCTTAGACAGAAACTTGTCCTATTGCTTGCAGCGCTGTTCTGCAGGCACATTCAGTGTGCTGTAGCTCTCCCTTCTCAAGCATACCCACATTTCAGTACTCAAAGTTATGGAAGAGTTGCTTGAATTTGCCCTCAATTTATCCAGATCTCTTCAGGGATTTAAATCATGCATTTTAGCACAAGCTGCATTTCAGCAATATACTTTTGGCTGATAGGTGTTGGTATGCCACAAGCGAAATATTGTATGTGTCAAATGTTTGACAGCAAAGCACCAAGAGCCTGATTTTGCCAGTTTTGTGTTGGCTGTCTGTTAAAGAATGAAAAGAGGAACAAAATCAGCCCAGAATAGCCAATGCTACAAAATGCCAAATCTATGAATCAGAAAGCACAAGGGTAAAATAGGTCATAATGTCCTTTCCTGCTTACCCATCTTCCCTTTTATAGTTATGTCCCACAACTATCTCTGCAGACTGTGCTGTCCACTCAGTCATGGGGAAATCTTGCTCCTGTCTGCATCAATGACAACATTTGGCTGAGAGCAATTTGTCATTTAAAGCCATCGAGTTTGATTCTTGTCTCAGTTACACAGGTAATTCCTTTGTAGCAGCACAAGAGTACATCAATGTGCACAAAAATGTATATTTTTTCCTATAATTTTCTCATTATAATGAATAACTGTTAAGCTTTCAGTGGTGTGGTATTGTTTCCTACCACTTTTTCCTTAGACAATGGTAACTGCTAATTCTTCTCATATAAAAAAAGCCCTATTCATAGAGAGTTTACAAACTGGAGAAATTGTTATTTGCCAAATTAATTTTTTGCCAACCTTGGGAAGGGAGGGATAAAGTAATGCTGCTGTACAGTGCTGTAAATTGAAATTAGCATAAAATATGTTATTTAGTGCAGATGAAAAAAAAAAAAAGGGAATATGTAAGAAGTATTCCAAATAATTACTTGTGATGCTAATATGAATGAAAAGGGCTTTGTGTCTTTCTCCCTCTTTTGTGTGTGTGTCAATTTCAAGACCTTTTCTGAAAGCATTTCCAGTTTCTAGTCATCTTTAATTTACCAGTATTCAGAAACACAAGGAGGAAGGAAAAAGAGAGAAAGCAAGCTTCAAAAAACTCACCAGAAAAAGATGAATGCCCTATTTACCTCCAAAATGCAATACTGTTTGCTGTCAGCTAAAAGACTGGATATTCATTTATTTCATTAATCTAAATACAATGAAGAGGGGAGATTATATTTTAAAAATTATTTCATTTCATCCCAAGTATGACTTCAGTGATGCAGGTCGTAAAAATGCATTCGCTGAGGGGAATTAAAAACCTCTTACTTACACAACTCCAATAAAGCCACCAGAGCAAATTGTTTTATTGAGTTCTTTTCCCAGCTACTCATCCCCTCTTGGAGGTAATGATCTGTATTTGTGTCAGACACTGATCTCCAAGAAGTATCAAGGACAGCTGAAGAAAGGTGTTGTTAAATAAATTGTACCAATAATAAACATGAAATTATACTCATATACCATCACAGACAATCCTGGACTGTTAAGAGGATATGTTATCCAATAAGCTATGGAGGAGGGTTGTGATGAGGATGGTGAAATGCTGGAACATGTTGCCCAGAGAGGCAGTAGATGCCCCATGCTTGGAAACACTCCAGGTCA
Organism: Ramphastos sulfuratus; assembly: GCA_013399055.1. Lineage (NCBI taxonomy): Eukaryota > Metazoa > Chordata > Aves > Piciformes > Ramphastidae > Ramphastos > Ramphastos sulfuratus. The sequence goes on from WBNM01034092.1 coordinate 2,668, forward strand.
GGTCAGATGGTGCTCTGAGCAACCTGCTCTGGTTAAAGGTGTTCCTGACCAATGCATGGAAGTTGGACCAAATGGCCTTTAGGCTCCTTCTGATTCAAACTATTCTAGGGAGACTGATCCCTGTCCCTGTCACCTCCATGCCAGCTGTTGCTGTCAGCAACACAGAGTAGGTGTGGTTCATGCAAATCTGTCACCTGATAGTGACATTTCTAAAATGTAGGGCACACCACACTCAAATATCTATATGAAATTACAAATCTCCACCAGCAAAGAATGAGCCTGAGAAGTGGGAAAATTTTACAGAGAGGAAACAAAGAGCAGGTCATTAGTTTGAAAAATACAACAAACTAAATGAATTAGTTGTGCACTGCTCAGATAGGTAGCACATTTCTGCAGGTCCTTGTCCCTTCCCTGTGCGCTGAGCTCCACTTGCACATGGCCAGCAATGGTGAATGCAGTCCTGAGGCAGCTTTGAACTGGTCTGCTTCAAATCTTTTGTGAAATGTTGTCACCTCCAATTCTAGAAGCCCGTTTTCCAAAGCAGTTTTTTTCCCTCTGTGACTACACAGAAACAGCCTTGCAAGAATCTACTCTTTTCTGCTGGAGCCCTCTGCAACTGCAGAGAAAGGCTCTTTAGTGACACATCCACCTTAAAGAGCCCTGTTCTTTGTGCCACGCTACTACTTCTACTGCTCCTCATAGTGCAAAAACATCATTTGAAAGGATAATGTGTAGAAATATTGCTGTCTCCTCACAGAATCTGAGAGCATCTGAGTATCTGCTCTGCTTACCAGTGAGGATTTCTCTCTGAACTGTAGACTGCTTTCTCAGCAAGTGAAGAGCTTTTGAGATACCTTCCTGATCATCAGCACAGTGGGTCAAAGGCAACCTTACCTGCTACAGCTTTGGTTCACAGGCCTTATAGATACGACTCAAATAGAAGGCAACAGCAAAAGATCACTGAAGGGTCCATATATGGAGATACAACTCTGAGAAATCAATCTGTGAAATATCAGAGTGAGTCTACTTATTTTGCCCTATGTTCACTTTTATATTCTTTATATTCATATAGAGAATAGCCAAAAAGTATCCTCTGAAATGAAATTCCCATGGGAAAGTTGTTCAAAGAAAGGTGTGGATCATTGAATGAATAGCAGGATTTTGAGTGAGAATAAACAATGGCTAGTTTTTCCTCCTTAACTTTTTCTCACTATATTCTTAATTTTGATGCTGAGCTTAATTCTACTAAATCCTGCCTGATATGAGCAAGTCTTTAGTTCTGCTGTTAAGTAACACTATGTAATCAAATAATTGTTTTGATGATAAAGATCTGAGAGCCACAAAAAGGAAGTGCTGGCAAACCAAGGAGTTCCTGTCTACGTTTTCTTATGTCACCTCTGTAGCTCACCTCTCCAAAGAACAAAATGTTGCTTTAATTAACATAGCAGCTTATTACCAATCTCTGCATCTATTCTGTAAATTGGAATGACCTGGAGATCAAAGCATCTGGCCACTCTTTTCAGCTGCTGCTCTTCAAAACATTCTCAGGATCATTAAAATGCTGCAAATGGGGTAAACCTTCAGCTTGTGCCTTTCCCTGTGCCTCAGGTTTCAGGATTTGCCTGCCTGTGACATTTCAGCATCCCATCTACAGTCTGAGAGTCAATTTGCCCTATTTTCCTTCAGAAACATTCAGTTTAAAACTCTTTGCAGACAAACTAAGCTCACAGAAGGTCCCATCCCTTAACCAGCCCTCAGGTTACACTGTGTAGTGTCCACAGGAGCCAGCAGTTTACCTGTCATCTCTGCAGGGTGCTGAACTGCTTCTCTTGGGTAATGGTGCTGTGATAAGATGCAGCTCTCCATTTAACTTATTCCAAATTTACTTCACCTACAGCCTCCCCCCTCCCCTTTGTTCTGTCAGGGATGTCCAAAGCCAGAATGCATTGCAAGAATGCAAATTAGTATTTCACTCAAATCACAAATTGGATAAGCCCACACAAGATTTCCTCTCTGTAACATACAGCTTGAGAGATTTGCAAAATCAATCTGAAAAGCATTCCTGAACCTGCCAGTTGTTTTCCTTAGTCTGTACCTGAGAAGGACAGGCAAGTATGAAAAGCTTCCCAGGGCCTGCTGAGCTGCCTGTCGGTGGATTTGCAGGGGTAGCGCTCTAGAGAGGACACAGTGGCACAACAAAACCTGCTCACACAGTGACAGCAGCTCACTGCTACCTTTTCATCCTTTTTTGTTTCAGGCAGCAGGGATGATGCATTTGATGGATCAATCGTTATGGGCTGATGCCCTTCCATAAAGCAGATTACCTCTGTGTTGCCAAAGAAGAAACACAAGTGGGCATTTTTTTTTTCTTTCTCTTCTTCTTCTCCTTTTTAAAGCACAGATCCAGACACGCTGAGCAGGGGTTTTGTTCCAGCACATTGCACTGGAGTACAAAGCCACAGCTCTCTCATGCAAAGTCAGGATGATGCACTGGGGCTTGTTTTAACAGTCTGATGCTGCTCCCTGAATGCTGGGTTCATGTTGCTGCTGTGTTATAAGCTTGACTAATACTGAAGAGACACATCCTGTAATTACCACTGAGCAAATACAAATGGAAAGATGTGTATGCTGCTCTCCAAAGACTCAAAATAACACACATTTTGAATGCCTAATTTAGCAGAAAGTATGGCAAATGAGAGAGACAGGAAAAATAAATGAAACGCAACTTTCTGCTGCTGGAGTTTGGGCTGAAACATGCCAGGGGTGTTTGTGGCAAAAGGACCAGGCAATGATGGCTGGGGAAAGAAGCCAATTTCAGGAGGAGATGACAAAAAAAGCAAAATAAAACCCAAACCCACAAGTTGTGGCTATTTGATGATAAGCAATGAAAGTGTATCAGGACTTGCCTCTGGAAACTCTGCTGAGGTGTTGCACTGGCTGAACTGCAAGTGCAGTGCAGTTGAACTCCAGGATAAGGTAGAGTTTGGGTGGGTTAAATGGTCACCTGGAGATGCCTTTTTTATTTCCTATCACTCTAAGGGCTGTCTTCACTAGTGACATAAAATGTTTATTGCTGTTGGAGCTTAGTTGATCAGATGAACCTTTGTAGGAGGAAGAGCATCAGGGCTGTAAGCACAGGTGTCCCACATTCAGAATGGGCGATGCAAAGGTGAATGTCAAAGTACTCATTATTAGCTAGTGTCAGCAGTCCCAGGAAGCACTGACCCCAATAGCAGGTGACTGGGATGCACAGAGCTAGAGGAAGTAGCTTCACATCTTTGACTGTAGGAAGAAATACGAAACATACCAAGAAATATTTTATTTGAACAGAGAAAATTCTGCTGTGTCTCTGAAACAGTGGAAACTCCTCATCATGAGGTTATTACCTGTGCCAGCTGAGGGGTCTGTTTGTCTCCAAAAGCAGAGCCTATTGCTGATGGCAGCAGAATGCTCACTGACTGCACCTACAGAAGCTTGGCTTTTATTGTAATCAATTTTCAGGCAAACTATAAACAGATACAATCATCTGTATAACAACCCTCCAAAGGGTAAAACAGATTAAAAGCAAAGCATGCAGGATACAGTCAGTCTGGACTCTGAATAGCAGCATTGGCCTAAAATTTTCTTTTATTAATATTTAGTTCTTTCCCCCCTCAATTATTTATGAACACATGTGATGAGTTTTCTAATTACCTTGCCCATTATAAACTATTTTTCTAGACAGTTTATGCTAACATAGTTCAGCCTGTGAATTTGCCACGATTGCTACTACTTTAGGCACTCATTAGTTGCTGTGTGTGATGGATAACCTGAGCCACGTGGCACCACTACTGGTCTGTAATAAGCCATCTCTCAGGCTCCTGAAGAGCTCTCAGGGTAGATGGTGAACCATCACTGGGGGAATGCTCCCCAAGAAATTTGCTTCTGGTTCTGCAGAATCCTTGTAGAAAAAAAGATACTTGTGTAAATATTTATGACCACTCATGAATACAAAATGAATTCTCTGTTTTCATCAAATAGTATCCACAATCATTTTATTTCCATCTCCCCCACAGAGACTGCTTTAACTAAGAAAATGTTTTTCCATCTGTTATCAGAGAGGAGATACTACAAAGACTAATAGGAAAATTATCAGGAGATTTGAAGAAGAAAAGTAAATAACTCTAAATTGTCTTTATAGTTGCTTGTTCCATCTCCATCCATTAATAATAAAAAATAGCAATGGAAATAGCCTCTATGAACAGGATATCCCCAGCCAGCCCAAGATTGTCCTGTCAAGTAGATTATTTCCTTTTGATTTTCCCAGATCATTTGAGGCTTTCATCAACAGAATAAACCTCCTGCCACTTTTTTCTTTATACATGTTAATTAACAGTTTCATTTGATATTAATTTATATTATTATACAATTTAATTTGCCTTTTTTTTCTTTTTTTTTTTTTTTTGGTACAATAGGGTACAAGTTTGATGCCTGGGCAATGACTGCTTGGCTGGGGTTTCTTTGGCAGTCAAGTACTGAGCTCTCTAGCCATCATTTGGCAGCAGAAGTGGATTCTTGTGAGCACAAACTGACTCTGCTCCATACAGTTGCAGCCATTTCTGACTGCAAAAGCCAGCATGCAAAATCTAGAAGGCAAACCAAGGGTGACAGAAAAATATGATCTTCAATATTCTTCATTCTTTTCTCTGCAAGCTTTGGTTTATGTTCTCTATTATGCATTCATTGGGAGGGATCAGAAACTAACAGGGTAGCTTTTCACTGATTCCTATATAAGCTCAAAGGCTTTTTCCCTATCCAGTTGTTTCACAGTGCAAGCAGGGACAATCCTGTTCTTCCTACATCTCCCCTGCCAGCTGCTATGGCAGCCCACAAGTGCCTCTGTGGTGGAGGGCTGCCCAACCATGGCAGACATCCTGGGGGATGCCAGAGAACACAGCCACATTTGCTATGGTCTTCGTGCCCCACCAGCAGCACTTGGCATGAAGTGCCAGATTGTCCACTGGGCTCTCTGGAGTTTTCAGGTGCTTGCTGTCCAGGCTTAGCAGCCCAAAACTTTTGGTTTAAAATTTTCATTTTTCCCCCCCTTGTGTTAGTTTTTAGTTTGTGAGTTCAGCTAAGTGAACCAGTAAAAGTGAAACAAACTGAGCTGAGAGACAAATTAAGCTGCGCCTCCGGCAGCCAACTTGCTTCTTTTTTAACTCCCATCTGTCGAGTGCTGGCTGCTGAGGTATGTGATAAAAAGCACCTTTGCTTACAAGCAGCTTTCCACTCCTGCTGATAGGTGGCCTGGCTGAAGAAGAGGAGGGAGAGACTGCACAGGCCACCAGGCTGGAATCTAATACTCAGGCCCTTTGAGTCTGGTGACTGATTTAAGAACTACTTGAAAAGGGGAAATAGTAAATAACAATGTAGATAACACAGAGATCTGGAAAGCTGGGTGGGATGGGAGTATTCATCTTTCCTTTAAAGAAAACTATCAAATGACTGAGCCAGAGCACTTGAGATGAACTTGCACCTTGAGGCAGGAGAGAGCCTCCAAAACAATGTGAACCATCCAACATTAATCCGTTAGGCAGTATGAATACATCCTTACTACCTAATAAAGAGCAAGGACATTTGAGACACTATTATTATTTACTGAGTGGTAGCCCCAGTTAGGAAAATGAGACTAGAAATATGGTGCTTTCCCTGAGGAGTACACAACTAAAAGTTTTTAGCAGCATGGAAATCAATGCATCCCTCCATTTGCCCATGGCAAACTTAGATGCAGGAAAAGAATTGCTAACAACCTAAAAATCCCTGAAAGTGTTTCACTGGCTGTATGAGAAGAATACCAGTTTAGTTTTTACTGACTCATGTAGGGCTCAGGTTCTTTCATTTTCCTGCAGCTGAGGAAGCTAAGAGACTCTGACAGCAACAAATGAAGAGCTCTAAGGGTTTCATGAGAGCGAGGAGGGTGAGGTGATTAATTCTCTGAACAAAAAAGGTTCATTGAGTTGATTGGTAACAATTCCACTTGAAGTTTGCCAGCAAAGACATTTTTTTAATAGGTATATGAATGGTAAAATGACTTCTAGTGAATCTGGGGCATTTCTTCCCAGGAATGCTATTCTGAAGCTCATGCTGATTCTAAGATCAGCCTTGATCTTGAGGGTGCTTCACAGTTTACTACAACATCACAGTCCTTGGAGGAGAAAGAAACAGTATCAAAAGGAAGTGCCACAAGTGTAAGCTGATTGTGATACAGCATTTGTTTAGCTCCCTCTTAATTTCTCAAGTATTAGAAAGAAACTTCAGTGCCAGTGAGATTCCACTCTCCAGTACAGGGTGCTACCTTCAGCAAAGCACCCTTCAAGGGTTACTTGGTGACTGATGAAGAGACCTTTTAGGAAGGCAGTAGAAGGATTACATTGCAGGGTGGTCCATCACCTTCCCACCAAAACAAAAGTTTGGGTACAGAGAGTCATGAACATTTGCATCTGGAAGTGAATGCCTGCCAATGTATGTGGTCTGCCATAACCTTTCCTAACTTGTGCTTTTTAACCAAATCCTTTCATCTTAGCTACCTTTCTAGTTTTGTTTTTTTTTCTTTCCTTCTCCAAAGGTCTATGTTTTAAAAGTGCCTGGTGTGTGCATGTCTGAGTGCTTATATAAGAGCTGGAAAGGCATTCACAGGTGAGTGAATGGATATGCATGGTGATAAAAAAAAAAAAAAAAAAAAAAAAANAAAAAAAAAAAAAAAAAAAGAAATGACACAGCAGATGGAAAAAAGGAAAATACTTTTAACAAATGGATGAAGATAAGAAACCATTGGCATTGATGGTGTAGTTATGATGGCTCAAAGGTCCTGAAAAAGCCAATTCTGTGAGGAAATCTACCAGGGAAGGATTGTTCTACATGGATCCTGGGTTTTATGCCATTTCCACAAGCATTTTCTACAGAAACTCCCCAAATGAGCTGCAAGTAGATGGAAGATGGTCAGAAATGTAGGCACTATAATCTCAAATCTAGGAATAATACATGCTGCCATTTTAAAAACCAATATAGAAACAAACAAACAAAAATGTACAACAGATTTAACAAAAGATTTTATTTGATTTTAAAAAGTGATTCAACAGACCTGAATTTTATGTAGAAAAGGGGTTTAGACTTGCACTTCATTTGAGGTTAAAATTACAGAATTAGAAAGCCCAACAAACTCTTCCATGTAGACTTGATGGAAGTTTATTTCAGGCAAAGAACTTTTAAATGGAACATGATTTCACTTGCTTCTCTCAAGTGAGAGACTTCATCATTTCAGAGAGACAAAGATTAACCACAGGGTAAATAGGAGAATCTTTGTGTTTGGCTTTCCTTTGAGAATTACTCAGAGCAGAATTTAATTTTGCCCTTTCATGCCCCTGAGATGTACTGCAGATTTGCTGGCCAGATAGATATCTAAGTTTGACCTTTGTGGCACCTGGGTTTTCTGAATTCTTTTTGCATTAGTTTCCATAGGCACATTAAAAAAAAAGAAAAATAAAAAAAGTAGTATTTTTACACTCATTTCTTTAACTATAAATTGAAGTTCAGATACTTGGCCACAGGTTTCCTGACCTCGGTCACACTCAGTATTTCTTCCAGCACCTGTGGTAGAACTCATAATACTACAGATGTAGCAAGAGAGCCAGAAAACCAGAAAGGACATAAAACACCTGAGAGATGCAAACTGAGCATAATTTATACATGTATATAAAAGGCACCAGTCTGTGACAACAGCCATGCAATACTAAGTGTTGGAAATAACAGCAGATTCACTGAGGAGTTAGTTCTTTTGGCTTACTTCTTTCCTAATGTGTTATCAACCTCCCTTCTCACTAGCTTGTGAAAGTTACTCATTGACTGGGCAAAAAATGCTCCAGTAGGGATTTTGCAAAAGAACTCATCTGAGGGTATCACTACACAGAGATATATTTTATTGTTTTCAACATAACTCTCTATAATCTACAAGTTTTATAAACCCTTTCCATATGTTGAATTTGGGCATGTTTTGCTGGTTAGAGAAAAGAAAAAAAAATTGTTCAAAACAACATCAGCTCTACTGGTTGTGCTGAAATATTAAAAAGTATAATTTATTTATATACAGCCTGGGACAGAGGAGAAATGAGTTCTGCAGTACATTACATGTATAAATTATATACAATGCTTGATTCAAGAAGAAGTTTAATTTATTAGAAGACATCAACCTGAACTTACTTAAATTAATTGCTTTGCTTTTAAAAATCAATGTTAGCCAATACTTAAAAGAACAATATTAGAATTTTAACACTTTGAAAATAGGGGGGGAAGGAACTCCAAACCACTAATTAACTATAAACATTGTCTCCTTCTCACTAACAAAACCAATTACACTTATTTAGGATGATGTGCCTCTAACAAAAGGGATAAAACCAGATTTTTTATTGTAGCAATAAGGCCTTCATCAAATAATTTCTAAGATATTATTTCAATATTTGAGTTCTGAGAATTCTCTGCAGGACAGCTGCAGAGTAAAATGTTGCCACAGTAAAATCCCAGCTCTTTATGGCTTTTAGTGAAGTATTTAATTAATTATGGTAGAGCAGACTAAGCACTGCTTTAGCAGCAAAATTGTTTAATATTAAAAAAAAAACCAAACCAAACAAACCTACAAAAGCTTTCCTGACTGCATGGCTTGTTCTGCTTAAAGTGTGGTCTCTTTTGTGGTGCTTTCTTTAGTCAGGTTTTCTTCTGCAACTTCGAGATCTGAATCAAAGCTACAGTTTAATTTTATTTGCTCTGGACAATGTAACTTATCACATCTAAACCTGCAACAGGGAAATAAATATCCCCTCACCTTAAGTGCTCATTTATTGCTCTTGATCTGTCACACTTGATTAAAATATAGAGCTTGCCTCCCAGGCTGAAATTAGCTTTTCATTTTAAGTGACTAGCATTCAGGTCTGAAAAATAATAGCCCATTTGTTTCAATATTTACCATGTCCATTCAGAAGGGACTTACATTATAGCCAATTAGTAGTTAATTGTGATCCATAATTCAAACATTTGCTTCCTATTTGGAAATGCAGAATTTGGATTGCACACTCCCCTACCCACAGGGCTCTGTGCCTTTCATTGAGACAAGCTGTGACAGAGACCTGGGATGATGCTGCAGCTAGAACTGTCAAAGCCTGGCATATCACAGAATCAATCAGGTTGGAAAAGACCTTTGAGATCATCAAGTCCAACCTATCACCCAACATTATCTCATCAGCTAAATAATGGCACCAAGTGCCACATTCAGTCTCTTTTAAAGCAATTCCAGGGAGGGTGACTCCACCACCTCCTGGGGTAGCCCATTCCAATGCCAATCACTCTTTCCGTGAAGAACTTCTTCCTAACCTCCAGCCTAAACCTGCCTTGGTGCAGCTTGAGACTGTGTTAATCTTGGGAAGAGAGAGAAAGACAAAGCATATGTAAGATGTTCAGGAGTGCAAACCTACTTGAAAAAGTGACCAGACACTTGCTTTGGGGCTCTGAAGGTGTCTGCTGCAGACAACGCACATCTTTCCCTGCTCTACTTTCTTGCTTCAAAGTTCTCAAGGCTGTGTTTGTACAAGCCATTTACTCAGTGCTGCTTGCTTGCTTTTAGAAGGAACTGTATATGTATAGGAGAGACTAGAGGTAATTTTTTTCCTGTAGAAATATATCCAAGAAAGTGCTCCAAGCATTGATCTTACATTGAAGAAGGAACTGATGTCTCCCCCAGCCATAGACACCCCTACAGCAGCAAAACAATTTAGTATCTGCTTATGGTGAACTGGAAGCCAGAAACTCAATGCAGTCCATATTTACATAATAGTTTGAACTGGAGAGTTAATGAGAAGCTGTAGATCCTGAGTATTGAATGCTTCATTTAATTTACCAGATTTNACACTTGCTTTGGGGCTCTGAAGGTGTCTGCTGCAGACAACGCACATCTTTCCCTGCTCTACTTTCTTGCTTCAAAGTTCTCAAGGCTGTGTTTGTACAAGCCATTTACTCAGTGCTGCTTGCTTGCTTTTCTGTTTCCAGGCATATGTATAGGAGGGACTAGAGGGATATATTTCTACAGGAAAAAATTACAAGAAAGTGTTCCAAGCATTGATCTTACATTGAAGAAGGAACTGATGTCTCCCCCAGCCATAGACACCCCTACAGCAGCAAAACAATTTAGTATCTGCTTATGGTGAACTGGAAGCCAGAAACTCAATGCAGTCCATATTTACATAATAGTTTGAACTGGAGAGTTAATGAGAAGCTGTAGATCCTGAGTATTGAATGCTTCATTTAATTTACCAGATTTTCAGAGGTACCACTCTTAGCAGGCGTCTTCTGCACTGTCCATGAAGGGTACAAGTATGCAGCAAACCAGGAAAAACAACACTCCTTCCAGTCTCAAAACCAGCTCATAAAACAGGTACATAAAGGCAATCCCACTTCACAGGTGACCTTCTCCATGGACAGTGTTGCCTCCAGAAGGAAGCAGGTTTTGTTAATAGTTCTCCAAAGAAGGATTTCCTGCTGAGTTCTCCAAACGGCTTCGCTGTTTGCCTCTGCAGAGTTGGAGAAGTTGTCAGTGCCACTTGTCAGCAGCCACGTACAGCAGTGCAAAACCTACAGGGCTCACTCACCAGGATTTAAATCCTATGCTGACAGTTTACTGCTCTCCATTTGAAAACATGATTCTCCTGAATTATTACCATTGCTACAGGCAGCACTTTGTGCTGGGAGGGAAGGAGAATCACCTTCAAACAACTTTATTTTAACAGCTCTTCCAATGGACTGTACTTCTAAAGACAATGTTGATAAAGAAGCTGGTAACAGGACTGAATTCTCAGAGCAATCAGTCTCCAAAATGGAAGAAAATATGAATAATGAGACTAAAATAGACCCAAGTTGTTTTTCCTGTTCTGTCTCACTCATCTCTTGGCTTCTGTTCTTCTCTCTCTCCCCTATCTGTCCCTATTTATTGCTTTTCAAGTCACTTTATATGAAAAAGGACTTCTAGAAATGTGCCCTCAGTACCAGGCTCTAAACAGTTTCAGCAAGGACTGCTGCTAATCTACATCATAATTGGTGCTCAAACCTTTTTGAGATTCTCTTAATGAAGACCTGTTGCAAACAACTCATGGCACAGAGTCATAAAGTAAGCGCTGAAAAAATAACAGTCATCACCACCTGGTAAAGAAGCCACTGAGAGATCATAATTTTAATGACACATTTTAAGAGGTAGCGCTGAGAAGCTGAATTTTTCACAAAGGTTTGTGCCTAAAGGAGGGGACTGTTCAGAGATGATGGCTTTACCCTTAAACACTGATGTGATTTATTGAGATATACTGTGACAACTACCAAATTATAGCTGTGCAGGGTTTGCTTGGAATATTCAACCAGAGAGGATTTTCTAATGACTGGTGTCTCTTTTTTTTACCAGCATTGCATTTGTGATGCCTATGAGATGATAGCCTTGCTTGTCTGTAATACAGTGGGTTTAATTCATCTAATCTGGGAGATCCCAAAGTGTTTTGCATTAGATTAGTATTTCTGTGAGTTTTCTTGTCCTAGCCTCCTGCATTTGATGGTAAATTGCAGGCTGTGTGATGTGTGACACTGGAAATCTAAAACAAAGCTGCCCATTCTTATTTTTTTTAGATGAGCAAAACCAGCAAAAGAACACCTCCCTGCCCCCCCCCCAAAAAAAACCCCCACAAATCAAACCAAACANAAAAAAACCTCCCACCCACCCAAAACCCTATCCAGGTACTACTGCCTAACATATCTTAAGTGTTAACATGAGTTGTGGGATTTCTCTATAATGTGATTTATTTATTGTCATTCATTAATTTTCATACATTAATATTTGAATTTTACTATGGGAAGTGACTTGAAGCAGAAGAGATTAAATAGATATTAGACCAACAGGAGAGTAATGTAGGAAAGGGTCTTTGAGTCCTGAAAGCAGGGAGGGCTTTAGGAGGGAACTCCTAGTAATCTGCCATGCAGAATAAATGAAAACCAGAGTGAATTGCCTGGGCTGTGGGACAGGAGACATCTGGAGTCTCTGGACTAAACCCACTAGTACTTAGCAGGTGGATATGCAGAGTAGCACAAACCCAGTCCAAGCCTGGAGGCATTTAAGAGAGGAGAACAGTCTGTTGAAGGTCACAAGGCTGCAAAGAGACATCAGTGAATTTTAAGGAGCTTTGGAGGTGGTAACTTTCTGTGCCCTCCCAAGGAGCTGCCTCAGCAGCTGGAAAGATGGATGTGTGGGGGTACAAGCATGTGATGTGCCTGTTACCTCCCTTTCCTGCTGAACAGGGCTGTGGAGAAGACCTCACACTGCAAACCTCTCTCATGAATGTTTTAAGGCTTACAGAAAAGGCAGGGAGACATGTTTGCTTTGTGCTCAAAAGCAAAAGTCATTCTCTGCTACAACTGTCTGGACAATCTCTGAAAGCACAACCAACCACCCCCAAAAAATCCCACCACACCAAACGTAAAAGAAGACCCAACCATCTTTCAGTGCTACTCCACCTTTAGTTAGAGTTCACACATACAGGTAGTGTATTTAGCTTGAGAATGATTTGAGGGAAATAAATTAAAACATGTAACCACTGAGGCAATGACAAATACCTAGCAACTATCACGCTTGGGTGTTGGTGGAGGATAAATGCAGAAGAGAATCATGCTTCCAGATGCCTCTAGCCCATTTTAACTGATAACTGACCTTTAAAACATTACATTTTATAACTTAATAAAATGCCATTTATGCAAGATAATGAGTTTCCTAATTTCTGAAACATGAGAGCATTTTTTTCCAGAATGTCACATACCAGGCTCCAAACCACACAACTCTGTCAGGGTGTGAGATCACCCTGCCCACTTGGCTGTTGTTTCCAACAGCTCATTTCACAGACCCAGGCTGGGAGGCGTATATGCAATTAATTCCTTAAACTGCATAACCCCACATTTCATCCCTCTTTCCAAGAACACTCTCCCCACAAGAGCACAGATTATCTCATCTTATCCTGAACTGTTCTTACTTTGTAGACCTTTCCTTCTGCCCTACTCAGCAGAAGCTCCTGAGTTCCACACTGACTGTGCCTGTGCTTCAGGACGAAATAACAGAGCAGTTCTCACCACCTTCCTCAACACACACTCACATTTGCTTTCATTGCAAAGCCAAAACACAATGAAATGCCATCCAAGCTTTACATATTCAGCTAAGGAGTGTGGGGTGAATCACAGTGTGCTGTCCTGTGAAACTGAGGGGAAAAAAGCTGTTAGCCAGCTAGGCAGATATAAAACAAATGGGAAATTCCTCAGCAAAAAAATCAGCTGTGAACCAGAATAACACAGCAGCTTCCTTCAGACCAGTACCGAGGCAGACAAGAGAATGAAGCTTATTTTCCAAGAAATGCTGAGAATTCCTTTCTTTTTCAAAACACTTAATCTATTTGAGGTCTCTGTAAGCAAGAGAAAGGGAAAAAAAGACACCTACCAGAATCACCAAGTCCTGCCAGGCACTGGTGAGTAAGAGATGTTGGCTTTTGTCTGGGCTCTGTAACACAACCTCCATGCTCCAGCTCCTGGTTGTTTATTTTTCAATGAAATGAGGAAATTTCTTGAGTAGAGGAATAAGCAGAGCCCAGTGACCTGTGAAAACAGGTCTTGCAGCAGCTTTGCTTTAGCGTTTGTGCAAATTCAAACCTCTAACTAAAGCTTCCCAGGTGACTGAGTGTTTCAAAGGAATTTCTCCCAGGTGGTTTTTCTGATGGTCTGAGAAGGTGGCAGCTGATCCTTGCACTGGGATCAGCTAATGACCTAGTGCCCTCAGCTGGGTGTTAAAAGGTTTCTTGTTAAAGGGTTTCTTCCTTGATGAATGTGACCACACTAGGTCCTTATTTCTCTCTGCAAACCGTTTTATCCAATGGTTTCCAAATAGTTTCTTTTAAAAAGGGATAGATCTTAGGCACTCCTCACAGAAAGACTAATATTTACAGAGAAGAAAATTCCACCCTTCTCACCCAGCCCTTTTCTGTCATTTATTTAGAGCTGAGTATTTAGTGCATATTTGAAGGACAGTAGAGAGAACAATTCTGAGTCATCCTTCCTCTGGCTGCTCTGTGGAGCTCTGACCCTAATGCTTAACCACCAAGTGGAAATTAAACAAGCAAGAATGACAGAAATTCTGTAAAACAAATCCATTTACATGAAATCATGTGTTCAACACCTTGAGGTGTGCAAAGCACAAAAACAACCAGGCTAGAACTGGAAATGAGACAGTAAAACTCATGGTGTGGTGCCAGACTTTCTTAGGAGGCATTTGGCAGGTTCTTGAGAGCAGGTTCTTTAGTTTGACTGAACTGAAGGTGCATGCAGGGTGAAAGATTCTGGAATTTGGGTATTCAGAGTACATGATCATCTTTCAGGACAAAAACTGCCACATATGGAAATGAGTAAAGAAACTTCTGAAAACACACACACACACAAGGTTAGTAAAGCAAGATAAGTACCACCACAATACACAACTGATGTGTTCAGAACTTTGATAATTCCCTAACTGGAACACATATCACCTTTTGTCACTCTAAGTCCACTTTCTCTAATTCTGGTTGGAGTTTTTTTGTTTCTTTGTTTGTTTTTCCCCTGTGTTTTTCCTTTGAGTTTCAGGAAATTAGGAGAGAAGAGAGAACAGTGAAACTGTTGCTAAATGGCCAATGCTTGATTTAATGCCATTTCCTTTGCAGAACAGAAGAAATCTGTTCTGTCCATGCATGAAAATATTTTAATTTAACAGCATAATAAACATTTAGAAAAGCATTAATATTTGATTCCCAAGTGATGTTATTATACTAGTGCCACTTCTTTTTGAAAATATTTGCTCTAAAAAAAGGTATAGATTAAACATCAAGAGGATAAAGTGTAAACACTAGTTGAAACTCCCCAGAATGGCTTGCAGGCAGGGATGGCTTATTGGCCCCTAAATTAGTCCATATCCTGGATTTGAACAGCTCACAAAGAAAGCTTTAAAATTAATTAGAGGGCTGTCTGTTAGCAGTTCAGTTTTGGTATATAAAGAAGAATGATTAGGATGTGAAGAAACAAAACAGGATGGCAAATTAAAAAAACAAAGTGGAACAGATCCAGAAAGAAATACAGACAGTGTTTGCTGGGAAAGTCAACAACCTGATGGGCAGGCCAGTGTTAGTCTGTCAGTCTGTCTATCTATCTACCTACCNCTATCTACCTACCTATCAATCTATCTAATCTACCTATGTATCTACCTATCTATCTAATCTACCTATCTCTCTATTTCTAATATTACATTGGCAAAAGAGGGAACTGAATGCAGGAGCTTGAATTTTAACCACTGGGTGAATGGCTTTCTGGATCAGGTCTCAATCTCATATTTACTGAAGAAGCATCAACCATTTAAGTGCTTTCTTCTGTTCCTCAGCATCCTCAGGAAAAAAAAATCCATTGACAAGGATAAATAGAATTATAGAATTATGAAAATCCCTTAATTCCCCAGAAATTGTGATTCAGACAAATTATTTCTTCCCATGCTCTACTCCAGAGCCTGTTTGCCAAACATTAGCTTATAGTAAGACCTTTAAGGAAACATGATGAACAGCCTTGCTGGAATGATATAGATGGAGCTGCTCAGTTAAACTCCTGCCCTGGAGCCATCACCTGCGGCTCCCAGCACAGCACAAGTGTTCCATTGCTCTGGGGCTTCTGTGGTCACTTTGCAGTGATTCTGCACCTCTTAGTTCTCTGCTGAAGTGGTAATTTAGGATTTATCTCCAATTCAGTGTTTCAACAAAACACTACAGGCAGAAGGAAGGCGAGAAGCTGGTATTTGGGATACAGAGGCATCACTTTCTGTTTGGAACCAGCATTGAAATGTCTCATATTGCACAGTTAACATCACATCTCTGTGCTTGTCTCACTGAGGAATGTCAGGAAATGTTTCAGCTGAGTCAAGGATATTGTACCTGAGAAAAAAATAAAAGACAAAAGCAAAGTGTGAAACAAATAGAAGTGTGCCAGTAGTTGAAAATCGAGAGAATTAGAACCACTTCTGTGGGTCCTGGCTAATGATTACACCCCTGCAATAATTATGCTCCAATTTTTCTGTCTTGCAGTTCTGTCTTGCTACTAGTGGCTTTCTTTTTGGTAATAGTCTTTCATTGCAGCTATATAAATGCAGCTATTAAAAGTCAGCATAGACCAAGCACAAGCAATAGAGTTTTCTATGAAACTCTGTTTAGTTTCACACTTGCTGTCTAAATAAGAGGTAACAGAGAACACAAAAGTGCAGGCATTGCTGTCCACTAATGTAGCAGTAAAGCTCAGTCTTTCTGACTCACATCAAGGAAGTTTCTAACATTAAATCCTCCAACTCATTGCCTGCTTGAGTATGCATCCTTCTTTTGCCTTAAGAAACATTCTTTCCTTGCCACAAAATGCTACACATAGCTCAGATCTAAAGAATGCCAGGGCAGGGGGGGGAAAAAACCCACCAATCAACACACCAAAAATTTCTGGGAATCCATCAAGAATAATTACCTCAGCCTGCATTCAGCTGGGGATCCTCTCAACACAGGCACACACATTTTCCTGCAGAAAACAAACATTTCTGCTGGCTCTGATCCTGCTGCCTTGCAGGCTGAGGCGTGAGATGTGGGAACGGCAGGAAAGTGATTCTCTGTCTCACTAAAGCAGCAGATTGCTGCTCTGCACCTGCAGTCATCATCCCCCGGGCAGCCCCACTGAGTGCAGGCAGGTAGCTGCCAGTCTGTCAGTGAGACAGAGTTTCAAAGAAGTGTCTTAGTCACGGAAGTTCTGTCAGTGGAGCATCTCGAGGCACAGCTATTTATTTTCTCACATCCTCTCATTCTCTGTCTTTCCTTTTTCCATTAGCTCTGGACAGATTTTCAACTAGACGATGGAGGAAAAAATATTTTCAGCGACATTATTGTAAAGCACTTGGCATTCTTTGTGCCTCTCTCTTTAAGGGTAACGTGCCTTTTTATAATAGAGAGGGTCTTATGAGTCTCCTGAAATGATAAAATCAGATCATTTCCACGTGGGAATTGCCAGCTGGATAGGAGAAGGCATAAGCTTGTGTTCAAGAAAAGTTTCACACGACGTTAAAAGAAACCATCTGCTTTTTCTTTTTTGTTCTTGTTTAAGAACAGCTTGTGTTTGCAGATCACAATTTAACACATGGTAATAACCTACAGGACTTTGTGAAGCATGGATCTTGTTTTCCTACATGCATAAAAAAGCATAAAGGGTTGTGAAGAAGGCATTTACTCCTGATCACTGTCTTTTTGCACTTGGTTATGTTTTCACAATGGCTGTAACACTGCCGTAAAACTCAGCTGATGGGTTTAAAATGTAATATAAGGCACTGACACTAATTTATCCTGCACGCTCAAGCAGAGCTGAGCTTTCCTTTCTTCAATGCATATGCAGCCAGTTTCTGATTATGATAGGCAAACAGATAATTCATCTGCACATAGTGTAGACTAAGGTTTCAATAACGTTAGGAACTTCAATCGGACTAGCGATAAAAATATCCCTATCAGCCACAGAACTGCTTCAAGGAATTCCCTTCAGCCCTTTCTAAAGTCCATTTCATTAGCTGTCTCTTTTAGTGAGTGATTTTCTCTGCATGCTGGCAATAACTAGAGGTAAGGTATATATGATATTGCATGAGTGATGGCTGGGCCCTCCAGGGCAGTTTAGTGTAACCTTCACACATACTACACTGCCCTATTCATTTTCTTGCTCATCAGCTCTGCGGCATTTCTTTCTGAGTCAAGGCAGAGGGATGATTGTAAACAAAATGCCAGATTTCCAGGTGGATTATAGTTTGCTTGGCTGTAAAGAATTCACCTTTGTCTCATGTTTTTGCAGAGCTCTGGTGCTCAGTCTCACCTTTCCTTAAGCCCCTTCACGATTCCTGAAGTCAGTGAAGAGTTCAAAGTCCACAGCACAAAGCAGAGCTTCTGTGTGTCGTTTTCCCAGGATTTTCAACAGAATGCCCTGCAGAAATACATGAATCCCTGATCTAAGGGACATGTCTTTGGCTCCCTGTGTAGCCTAGTCTGGAGTCAGCTTCCTATTGGCTTTTACATTTATGCATCATTTTAGACAACTTAGTCCTTGTGATGATGTGGGGAAAAAAACCAAACAAAAAGGCAGAATCAAGTCTTGGCAGAATTTACTGAGCTTGAACACAATTTTTCTCTGAATTGCAAGTCTCATTGATTCTCTGCTTGGAATAATGCACTTTAGTGAGCCTTAACAAAGGTAGGAAATTATTGAGGGTATTTCCCCCTCCCTGTGCTGTTCCTTGTCTCTTATATCCCTTAGAACATCTGATGATTTGGTCTGGCACATGAATGATCCCATATGTACCATAATGATATCAGACATCTGCTACCCATCAAGATGTCAGCTTAATTTGAAAAAAAAGCATCTATAAACACATGCACAAGCACCAGCCAGAATGCTTTGTGACCTCTGGATATTTACTTTCAGAAATTAAATGCACTTTGGATAAAATCAGAGTTATGCTAAGTGTGAAGAGACTTCATTGTGACTTTGCTTCCTTAAGTGGAACTGTGAATTCTGGAACATTTTCATTTTGTTCTTTTGCCTCAAAAAGTGAAGTGACCTTCTGCTTACCTCAAGAATGACCACAGAACCTCAGAGCCACATGATTACCCTACATTGCTCTAGTGGGACAAACTCCAGTAGATCCAGTATGTCTAATCTGCCATCTGCTAGGTTCTAGTAGATCTGAATGTAGAAATTTGTAGAATAGTTGATGACACTTTCATCTCCTCCCTCTGGCCTCTTCCACTTCCCTAGAAGTCAGAACAACTCCCCAGGTTCACTCCAGTGAGAGAGCAAACCAGAGATAGACCATCAGTTGTGCATAAATTGTGATAGAGGAAAAAAGTATCATGGAAAAAAAAATATTTTTTATAAGTGAGGGAAACCACAGGAAAAAAAATCAGCATAGGGTATGATAGTTAGGAAGGGACTGTTTTGACAAAATGAGGAATAATCACAAGTCTCCTAAATTAAAATTGGATATACACAGTGATTTAGATAATTATTTTGACAGGAAAAAAAAAAACCCCAAACCTATGTCCAGAAATTGAATTGGTATTTAGAGTCACCAGCAACTGTCATGTGTAATAAGAGGAGGCAAGGATATTTTAAAGTGGTTTTTCATTGCTGTTGAAGAGATGGTAACAGGCAATAAGACTGGTCAAAACACCACTGTCATTTAAACAGAGAGAAAAATAGATGAAGATGCACAACTTTTTAATCTAAAAGAGCTCAGTCTAAGGAGAGAGAGAACACATTAGTGTAATCAGGGAATGTAAATATAGTAGAGAATTAACTGCTTTAAACCAAAGGTACAAAATCAACCTGAATCCACAGCTCCAAGGGAAGAGTTACAACCTGAAGGATTGATAAAAGCATATTGAAAGTAAGTAGAAAAGTGCTCAAAAGTCAAGCTGAGTTAGGCTTTGCCAAAGGACATTAAGAAGTAAAAGGTTTTTTAACAATATAAATAAAAGGAGAACAAGAATAGAAGTGACCTGCTATGCAGTGAGAATGGGGTCAGGAGCAAAGATATAACCCCTAAAACAGTGCTGACAGATTCCAGCACAGGGACAATGGCAAAATGGGTGATGGGGATGGCAGCATTGCCCAGGTGGCAGCAAACCCCAAAGTGTTCCTTGCACCTCAGGCAAGAAAGCCCATTCATCTCCACCCACGATGCCTGAAAGGAGCAATACTAGAAACAGCAAGTCAGCAGCACTGAGGGAAGTTCATCTGAACGGGCACAAGTCTGGCCACTGAAAGGCAAATTATGCGGACAGATGCAGAGCTGAGCCCTGACAGTGATCGCAGGGATGGAGACCGTCTCATGAGAGGTGGCTAGAAGAGGTTCAATACACTCAGCCAAGCAACGAGGAGGCCGAGAGGCTACAAAAATAGTCTCTATCAGATAGTTTTTCATGGAATGAACATAGAGGAAGGAGAAGTGCTATTAAGGTGATGGAAAATGGGACCGAAAGAAGCAAAAGACAAATGTGTACACACTAACTAGGCATTGCCTTTGGTGGCCAGTTAGGAACCTTCAGTGCTGTCTGGAGAGTGATGCATAGTTGCACACTGAGAACGTGTTAGAATGTAAAACTTTGTGGAATAGTTAATGACACTTCCATCTCCTTCCTCTGGCCTCTTCCACTTCCCTAGAAGTCAGAACAACTCCCCAGGTTCACTCCAGTGAGAGAGCAAACCAGAGATAGACCATCAGTTGTGCATAAATTGTGATAGAGGAAAAAAGTTATTTTTTCCTGGTTATTTAACTGGTCATTTAAATTTATGAGAAACTGGTCATTTAAGTTTCAGAGAAAGATGATAAATACATCAACATCTAGAATCTGTCAAGCCTTTTTATCAATAGTAGAAAACTTTATCTTTTCCCTTAGCATCCATTTAAACCCAAACTAATTATTGGTACAAATACCAAAGATCAGAACAAAAATTTTGAATCTTGCTTAGCATCTAACTTAAGCTTTTATAAATGCCTTTGGCTTTTAAAGCCTGCTAAAATCCCACCATTACACATTTTAAGAATCAAATCCAGTATCAAATCCGTGCTGGTGAACCTGTCCAGATCGACCAACAACATAAAAGTGTTCTCAAGCAGGTAACTACCCTCAGCAGCCGGAGGCACCTAATCCTTTACAACTCAGAGATATCTGAAGATGTTTGATGTGCCTCCCCTCCCCACTGAGCTATGAAAAGAGATAAGCTCTCAGTTAAAGACACTTTTCTCAAAAAAGCTCAGGTTTTAATGGCTCAGATGTAAGCTAATTTCACAGGGCTACAATGACCCTGAAGGTTTGTCACAATAAATAACATTTGCTGGCCAGCTGACATCCAGCCTCCCCTTCCTCTGAGCAGCAGTGACAGCGCTGACCTCACCATAGTCACTTTCTTCACAAATCCTGGGGTTTGGAGTGGGTCATTCTCACAGAGTTTGAGAGGTTTGCTAATTTCTTTCCCATATATTATGATGCACTGGAAATAATGTGAATTAATTTAACTTGGTGACCTTTCGCAACTGCCAGACTGCAGTAATTTCAGCTTTCATGATTGTCTCTGGATCTGATGAAAAGCAATAGGAAAAGAGGCTTAATGTGATGAGACTTTGCATTGTATCATGGATATGCTTGAGCCTGAGAGATTACCTGATGAACTGCAGTGCCAAGAAAAACAACAATCTACAGTAAAATGACATATTTAGAGATGTCTCCTAAGCCCTTTCAAAGTGAGCAGTCATGTGTGTGAAATGCCTTGCACGTAAACTTGTGTTGGAAACCTGCTGGATTGTGCTTAGTAGAAAAATACACATAATAGAAAAATACACATAGGAATTAGAACATGAAAGCAGGTAAAAGATGTTATTTCAACAGTTTTGGACTTTTTGCTACATAGCTTATGCTATTAAAATCTGACAAGTTGGTGATCAAAACAAAACGCTGGCTTTGATCAAAAGTAATAACGAGTTAGACTCTGCTACCATGTCAAGCAGCTCTAGAAGTGAAAAAAGCAGTCTAGGCATTTTGTTCTTGCTATTAGAACTTCTGTGGTCTCTCTAGGTATAAATCACNGTTGACAAAAATGCTCTGATTTCCATTTGGACAGATACAGATGCGAAGTTAACCTATTTCATTTTGTTATCCATGTTATTCACTTATCTGTCCAGACAGATCTGCTCAAGTTCATAAAGGCAAAATTTTCAGTGAGCATTCACTGGCAAATGGCTCCAGAGCTGATCTGCTTAACAGAAGGAACCTCATAAAAATCAGAAAATCTCTTCAAAATAGGCTTAGCAGGAGAAGGTCTTTAGAAACTTGAGGCATACAGTAACAAATACGACTTGACTGGCAATTCAGTGCCTCATTTTCACCTTTAATTCCCACTGTGCATGTTCAACACAGCTAACTGTATTTGCAAGTCAGTCCTACTGTTTATTTATACTCATTTCTGCTCAGCCTCTGTGCTGTCATGGTTACTTTGCCCTAGTCTGTCCATGCAGTGGTTATTTGAAAATGCTGGGTACATAAATGTTCTAAAACCTGGAAAATAAATCCAGTCTTGCCTCTTTTGCATAGTGTCTACCTGGATACCTGAAAATTTGCTCTCCTAGTGACCTGAGCTACACTTGCCCTTCCCTTATGCATACAGAAGTATTGAACATAAACCACTCTGGTGCAGATCTATAGCTTCTTTCATTATTTAAATCACTCTTCACAAGAAATTTTCCATGGTATTACTCATGAAGTTGAGATCCTGCTACAAACCAAAACTTTGGAGGTTAGAGTCTCATTTAAAACTGTTGGTTGGAAAATACATGGCAGTTACAAGTGTTGATTGATCTATTACTGTCTATGGTGCTGCCCAACTATCCTGGACCTGAGGAGTTGTTAGAGAGAAGATTTGTTCCCATTACTTGTTCACAAGCTGGTTGAAGATTTCTCCCAGAGCTTCATTATGTCAGACAGCAATCAGAGCAGTTACTTGGTCTGGAAATATACACACACAGACACACTCATGCAGTGATGACCCAAAGGCAGCTTTTCATGACAGAAAAAAAGAAAAACCAAACACCCTCACCCCACCTCAATTAAGTATTGTATTTTGCTACAACAAGAAGGATTTTTAGAGAAAAACCTCCCCTTCTCTTATCACACATAATAAAAAGGGGAAGAGTTAAAATGAGACATTCTCATGTGCTTGGAAAAAACCAAACCAAACCAACCTCCTCCCCTACCCCTTTCCTGGAAAAGGCAAATGCTGCAGTGTGCTTTTTGGCAGTGAGTTCTCCTGCACTGCTTCAAGCATGCTGTTAAAGTGTAGTTTCACCAGCATATTAAAACCAAGAACACAGTGCAACTGTTAGTGGCCAAAATGACTTCCACTCAGAAAACTGCAAACACACACTTTGCTATCTCTGCCAACTGGAGAGAAGATTTACAGTGCATATAAATAATGCCTATGGAGCTACCTGTATATCCATTTTTTTCCCCACCCCTGCATTGAGGAGTTCCCATTCTCTGCACAGCAGCTTTCATTATCTTGACACCAAGGGAAGCAATGCCAACAACCAGCACACAACAGAGTGCCTGCCTGGGACTACCCAGAACTTGCAACCGTCCCCAACATTTTGATGGCCTCCATAAGAATACCCAGAGCAGTAATAAAGGTGCAACTCACAAGCCAGTCAAAAGCTAAGCAACACAGATCTTAAAACTAGACAGCCCAACCAAACTATCAGTGATGTTGCTGTAAAACAATAAATATCAGCTCTGCCTTCTTAAAGAGTTTCAGAGCGCTCTGCCGTGTCTGGCTGTCACCCCAGAAAATCTTGAAAGGAAACACTCCTGCAAAACAAACTGGTATTTGCAGCAGCTCTTCCAACTTCAGATCTGCTTTCTCTGGAAATGTTGTGCTTCTGTCTTCCCATAGCAGTGACACATACTTTCTAACTTAATGTAATCTTTTGCTTACCTACAGAAATAAAAAGAACTCTTAAGTCTGTCATCACACAAACAGAGAAAATGGCATAAGAGGAAAGATTCAAGGAAAGACTCTAAAGAGCTTTTTTTTTTTTTCCCTTGTGTGTGATATGAGCAGTGCTGGGGTTTGCTGTGCCCTTTGCTTGGCATCCTCTATCAGGCTTTTCCTTTTCATCCTATACTGTGCTGACAAAGAAGAAAATAGAAATTAAACTCCAGATTGTTTAATTTTCAGGAGCTGCAAAGTCTGCTTTTCATCTTTTTATTTATTTTTTTCCATGAGCACTTCTCAGTTCACAAATATCACCTTCACTCAACCACAGGTTGCTTACTCACAACCTCATTATTACTATACATAATGAGATTACTTACAATCAAAAGTCCATCAGGAAAATACTAGAATGCATTTTAAAATGTCCTTGCTTCTGCACCTTCCTTTTTATAGGTAACAGGCCTGATTAGCATTAAAACACCCAATAGCAGATAATGCCCTGATGTGAGTGGGGGATTGGGGCTGTGAAGCCATGCAGTTGTGACACTGTGTGCCTGAGCAGCTGTGACACCAACTGCCACGAGCAGTGGCACAGGCTAAGGAAGTGGGGATGCTCAGCTCTACACCTTACAGGGAAGAGGCAGCAAATGGCAATTCAGATTGCCAAAAGTGTATCCTTGGCCCTTAACTTGGAGTGGAGCTGGCTGGTCAGGGGCACTGGGTTCTGTAGTTTCAGCCTTAGTACAAATCCTGCTTACTTTGCAAGACCCAGTGTGAAAAATTACTATTCATAACTCATTTTACACAATAGTCCCACTTTACTAAGAAATAATCCCCTCACTCCAGAAACAATCAAACCCCAAGAAGAACCCCTGAAAATGGGAGACCAGCATTCTGAGCTCATTTTTCTGTCAAGTGTCAGAAGGAAGGTTTGAACAGAAGCTCACACACCTAAATCACACTGAAATGATGTTTTAAAACGATCCTGAACTCTATACAATTCATCACTCATAGACATTCCTATAGAGGGGAAATAAATTAAATGCTTTCCACTCTCCAAAAATACAGACATGGAAATAAGCTGGTCTTGATCTTACTGTGCCAAAGTTAAAAACAAATGAAGGATCATCTTGCATTACAGCTGAGTGAAAAGGGTACTTTGATGATGCTGTTCTGTGCTGCTCTGATGGGTCACTGTTAAGTGCTCATCTCTCAGCGGAGCGAGCTGTAAATGAATTGCACAGCGAGCTGACCAACACGCGTATCGAAAGTCTCACCACTGAAAAATGACAATTATTTAACCCACAACATAAAAAAATGCCTTTTGAAGTAGCATGAAAAAGTTTTGCAGACGATGAAAATCCAGAAACCTAAAAATGTGCTACGTGCTTTATGATGTAAAATATCTGTATTTGGGGCTGAAGCATTGTTTTCTGTGGGGACCAAAACCTCTCTTCTTTCATGATTGAGCCATCTGCATGGGTGATGCTTGATCAGGATGTGGGGATGTGCATTCTTCTCAGGTGCTTGTTGTGATAAGGGAATTCTGGACTGCTTTCCTCATCTGGTGGTTTCTTCTGCCCCTGACAAGAGTTCATACCACAATTGCTCATGAAAAGAAAACAGAAGCTGCTTCCCCAAGTCATGGCTCTGTTCTGCTTCTTGTGGTTTGTTACCCTCGCTGCTGCTTTGGCAATTCCCTTTTTCAGTTTTAAAGTCCTTCTTTCATGTGGGAAGCTATCAACAAAGAATTTACAATCCACTCTGTCAGCTGTCAGCTGAAGAGAGTGATTGATCTGCTGAACTTTCTGAAAAATCACAACAAAGCTGTCTGTCACAGCTAGTTTGCAACTACAGGTGTTCTTGACCCAGGCAGTTTGCTTCTGTATACAAAGGTGCTTTATTTTACTTTAATTTCGTCACATAAAATAAAGGCATTTGAAATGCATTGATTTAAGAGTGTTTCAGATGGCACTCCTGCTGTGGTAGCATACAAAAAAATTGACTACAGAGTATGTTCATTTGCTTACACTAAGTGAATTTTAAAAAGAAGGTGCAGATGAATTATAGATCTGAATTTTAGCTTCTATGCACAAGGTAAACCTTTTGGGACCCATTTTTTTTTATAGTTGCCATCATGCATAGGAGGCACCAGAGGAACAGTACTTTGGTTTAAGAGAGATACATTCCCCAAGAGGGATACCAGCTTCTGGAATAAATTCTTGACAGTTTCCTAGTAAGGAGCCAAAGGAGTCAGAGACAAAAATACCTTTGGAAGACCCTTGAAAAATATTTCTCACAAGGATTACCAGATTTTTAAAAATAAATGAGCTTGTTCCATAAGAAGAAATATCTTCCTCCTCCCAAAACCAGTAACACTCTTAGCCACAGATTGATTTTATTGACAAGTTTTTCCCATCTTATTCACTATTAGTAGACTGGGAAAGCAGTTGCTTTGGGGAAAAAAAAAAAAATGGGAGATGATGAATCCTTTGCCTTTCAGCAGCTGTAACACCAAAAGATCTGTAGGAGATCATCACTGTAAAATACCGAGTTCAAATCCAACAATACAGCAGCAAGAGAGGCTGGAAGTGTCTTTTCAGTGAAAAGGTGCTGTAGAATACTGACCAGGGAAGAGATTTCTAAGTGATTACAGAAAAAAATCCCTAAAGCTGTCTGCTCATTGTAGAGGCTCAGTGAAGGAAAGCAAACAAGATTCTCAGATAGAGTGAACTGCTTGAAGAATATAAATGAGAGTAGGTAGCACCTCTGCACTCTGTACTGAGCAGCCCTCTCCCAGAAAGCTGTATCCAGCAACGATCAAATGGTCACCACGCTTTCAAGAGTGCGTGAGAACAAGGAATGGATAATGCAGCCTGCTAAAGGGCCCCAAGAAGCTAAGCTGGGAAAAGTAACAGGGAAAAACATGTGCCTTTCTACTTGGAAAGAAGTCAAGATGAGAGCAATGAGAGCAGATGAAAAGATAAGGATGGGAGGGAAGACAGGGGTGCAGATGCTTCTTTTAAATGTAGTAGCTTGGATTGATCGATCTGCCTAGAGATTCACTGCTGCCCTGACTGCTAGAATAAAAGGAGGCATAGAATAGATGTAAGGGGCTACAAGCCTGGTGAAGAGGAGGCTCAAGGGAGACCTTATTGCTGTCTACAACTACCTGAAGGGTGGTTGTGGCCAGGAGGAGGTTACTTTCTTCTCTCAGGCAACCAGCACCAGAACAAGAGGACACAGTCTCAAGCTGTGCCAGGGGAAGTTTAGGCTGGAGGGGAGGAGAAAGTTCTTCACTGAGAGAGTCATTCCCCACTGGAATGGGCTGCCCAGGGAGGTGGTGGAGTCACCGTCCCTGGAGGTGTTCAAGGCGGGTTTGGACGGGGCACTTGGTGCCATGGTCTAGTCTTGAGGTCTGTGGTAATGGGTTGGACTTGATGATCTTTGAGGTCTCTTCCAACCTTGGTGATACTGTGATACTGTGATCTGGCAACACAAACAACAAATTGGTTGGTTTCTGCATTGCCTAAGTAAGAATCTGGACTAGCTATGATCTCTCCTTTCTTTGTCTGTAAATCATATTTGATTTTGGAAGTATCAAAAAAATTTTAAAAGTTCTTCTTAGACAGCATGAGTTGAAAGAAAAAAAGGTTCTATTTCATTCACACATTGATAAAAGTGATGCTTAAGAAGTCCACATTAGGTGCCAAAATATAGAGAGACTGATTTGAGAGGAGAGTCAGCTCCCACTTCAGCTGATCATAATTTATAAATTTGAAGGACTGCAGTCATAAATAAGCCAAGTCCAGGCTAGACTTATATTATATATTTTATGATAAGATTTACATTAGTCTTAACTTGTGGTTGGAGCTCTGGAGCCCTCAGGCTGTTTCCTCAACTCAGTGTGGAAGGAGCATTGTTATTCACTTTGGATACAACATGATGAAGGATCTGTAAGCATATTCAGAAGCCAGATAAGTGCCTGTACTCAGTGTCTGTTCATGCTAGTCAAGGTAGACTTAGGGGTTGGCTCTCCAAGGGCCTAAAGGCAAAGCTGTTTAAAGCAGTATGACGAGCATGGCTAAGCCTAGAAATGAATAATCAGGAATGACCTTAACCTACACATTTTGCTTATGACCTCATTATAATTATCTTGAAATGTGCAGAGAGAGCACAAAGTGAATTTTCTGCTGTTTTTTTTTTTTTTTTTTTGCAAGAAGCCTTGTGTATTTCAGTATTTTTCTCTGTCTATATGCATTTACCATTTATCCATGCAAGGTATATCTGGTTCTAGACACTCTCACTCAAACCTGTGTGGCCCTTTGCAACACAGGCAATCCCCCAAAAGGGTGCACAGATGGCTTAACCAGCCCCCATCAGGCTCTTGATGTAGCTTGTTGGGAGCTGGGGCAGTAATAACACACAGGTCAACTGCTTGTGTTCCAGTGACCTAGATCCCAAAAGATGGGTCTGCAGCTGTGACACCCATTGACTTCCCCAAGAACTGCAGGAGCTCTGTGGGGTGTTCCACAGCCCTTCACCCATAAATGAGGAGCAGCAGCCCATTGGGATGCCTGAGTTTCTCTGCAAGGTGTCCAGAGAAACCAATAAAGTGTTGGTGAGTCTCTTAAAGACAGAAAAAAGGGCTGGACTCACAAATTCTGTGAGATCTCAAGGAAAGTAGATTGCACCAGGGAATAAAAAGATGCATTTACACAAACTTAGTGAAAAAGGAAGCAGGACTTAAAAAACAATGTAAATAGAGCTGAGACAATCCCTCTATGATGTGGCCAAAGACATGAGCCAGATAAGCAGGGGATGCTGACAGCTCTGTTGGAAAGTCTTTGGACTAGCCCAAGAAGCTTTATCATCATGGTCTTCTCAGATGCAAAAAATCTGGGAAAATAAACTTCAAAGCAGGATTCTCCTTTGTAAAAACAAACAAACAAAAAAATTCATTATTATTGTAACAGTAACTTAATGCTGCTTTTCCAGTGAATTTTGTCACTGCATGCACAGTATTGAATATCTGAACTGTTAGGAGTGGATGCAACTGCTACTCGTGGACCATGTTACCCTGAAGTTAAATTACTTTCCCTGCCTGTAACTTTTGTTAGTGTTAAGGCAGCCCATGGATCTAGACTCAAAATAAGATTGTGTAGAGTGGGTAATTTCCACTAGATCAGATAGGGTCAGTGACCTGAACATGTAGAGTAAATGAGGATTACAGCTCAACCCTGAAGATCTCTGCTGCAAGGCAGGCTCACACTTGATACTTGCTACTTCTAGATGGCACTGAGCAACCTTATATTGAATGGCTTCACTAGCACACTGGAAAAAAAAAAGTGTGCTAGTGAAGCCAGGCCTCCACACTATATCACATTTGTGGGTGTGATGCAATACTGCATGAAATTAACAAAGCCACACTTTTAATGCAAATAACAGTTACAGGCCAGATTTTGTTCTCTATTTGCCACCACATGGATTGAGCTGTCCCCAAAGGCAGAGACCCAACACAACAGCTCTCAAATTCCTGTCTCCTTTCTATGAAGAAATGAGAGTTCCATATCTCTGGTCTTTGTGTGCTTTCAATTGAACCATAAAGAGACATTACTTTAAAAAAATGGATCTGGCATAAGACTAGAAATTGTTCCTTCAGTATTAGGGACCACTACTCTGATACACTTTGGCTATAAGATAGGAGTGAGTGTTCCTAGTAGGCAAGTCACAAATTCCAACATGTCTCCAATCCCAATTTATCCAAGAAATGGTCTTATCTTTTCATAGCATCACTTTCTGTTACATGAAACCAAGCCAATTTCATCTGCAGCTATGTGCCTGAACTGAATGGGACACGTGAAATATATTGTCATCTAGGCATTCCAGAGGTACCAGCACAAGCTGAAATATAAATCAGAAAGGGTTCTTCCTATAGGGAGTCTGGATTTCAGATTTATTGCACTGCTGCTTAGAGTTTGGAAGGTCAGCACATTATGCCAATTGATTTTAGGGAGAGCAGAAACAGGCCCTTGTTAGTCAGAAGGTAGTTATTCCTCTAGGGTGAAAAGGACAGTCTTCTACAGGAGGCAAATATAATAAAAATTAATTGGTACAACTAAATTAAAAATTACAGCAGTAAAAAATTCTGGTACTGCTGAATCCTTTAATATGAGTGAAAAATAGGTAATTGGCTGTGTGTTCTCACTTCTGGACATCCAGCAGTCTGAGTTCCAGAATACTGGATTGCTAAATAAATTAAAGCCTGCAGAAATTAAAAAAAAAAAAAAAAAAAAGGCAAACAGGTTACCTTATGTTTTTGCCTCTGAATCAGGCAAAAAAACTGATCTAGGTCTTGCAGAGATCTAATCTCCTTTAATTAGAGACCAAGTCAATAAACACCTTACCTTAAAAAAAGGTTTATAGAAGACTACCTTAGAAGACCACCAAGTGGAACCTTTTGCACGATTATCTATCAAACAAAAAGATAAATCCACCATTCACTTTTGAGTTGTTAACCTCCTCTTACTTCATATGATTCATGCCAAGAAAAGGCCAGCCTCACAAACTATTTGTAGGTTGCTCAGGCAGGCGTTTTTCACTAAAGGCAAGAAAACTGATCTTGCTGGCCTGTAGACAGAACTGACATTAATCTCCAGCTAGCTGTTGCTTTGAATTCTCTGCAGAGATTTCAGATGTCTTTGTTAAACCATTTCTTCACTCCCCAGAATGCATCTCAGAGCACTGGAGTCTGGTTTTTGCATGCAGCCCAGACAGCC
>WBNM01034093.1:8104-25563 GCA_013399055.1 Ramphastos sulfuratus
GCTTCCTGTAGCCACCTTCAGATCCCGGAAGGCTACTCTAAGGTCTCCTGGAAGCCTTCTCTTCTCCAGGCTGCAGAGCCTCAACTCTCTCAGCCTGTCCTCACAGCAGAGCTGCTGCAGCCCTTTGAGCATCTTCGTGGCCTCCTCTGGACCCACTTCAACAATTCCATGTCCTTCCTGTGCTGGGGGCTCCAGAACTGCACACAGTACTCCAGGTGGTAGGTTATCATACCCAATGTCAATTTGAGTTTCCAGGCTTTCCTTTAGAAACGGTGCTGCCGCTTAAGAGAGCTCAGTATTTGCCACTTCTCTACCTGCAAAGTATTTGATGAGTATCGACTTGCAGTCGTTACAACTCCGTGTACTGGGAAGCCTGTGCCCTTCCCAAGCCGGGACAAAGTGGCACACCGACCAGAGTACCTCACGCCTCTCCCTAATGGGCAGCATTCTCCTGGACGTTTCCAACCGTACTAAAAAAAACAGCTGCTTCATCTATTACTCCATTCTTTACTCTTCCGCTCCAAGCGCACTGGCTGTGCACACCGCACAAAGCCCCCTGGCACTGACCGAGGCCTCCGCGTTTCCCCCGCCTCAAGATGGTACCTGCAGGCAGGAGACAGCGCACGGCAAAACGCCGGCTCGCTACCGCCCAGCAGCAAGGGAATGGGGCTGGAACACGCCTCCCTTCCCCGCAACACCGAGCAAAGCACCGGCCTGGGCACTGAGAGGGGCTGTACAAGGCCCAGCTGGGCTCCAAGACCCCACGACCTCCGATCGAGATCGGGGTCGACTAGGGAGGGAAGGATACGACACTCACCGATGTCCCCTCCGGCGCTGGTCCCCGTGTCTGCAACGCTGGCAGCGCCGCGGGCCCGAGGTGCCGAGGGCCGAGCAGCTGCCCCAGTGCGGGCGGCGACCCCATCCCCGGGCCTGGCGCGGCCGCGGCCCCGGCCACCCTGGCGCCAAGGCGCCTCCATTTCTCCCCCACCAGTGAGCGAGGGGCGGCGGAGGAGAGCGAACAGATCCGATCCTCACAGCCCTGGCTGAGATCCCCTCGCGGTCCGGCCCGGCCCCCTCCGCCCGGAAGCGGCGGTGGAGGCGGCGGGGACGCCGCTCAGCACCCGCGACTACAGCTCCCAGCGCGCCCCGCAGCTGCGGGGCGGAAGTAGCTGCTGGGGGACTCCAACACCCAGCTTCCCCCGCGACTCCTGCCCGCGGGCAGTGGGAGCTGTAGGCGCCCTGAGGAGCGGGGTCGCGGTGGCCGCAGCGGGGAGGAAGTAGCAGGTGGGGGACTCCAATACCCAGCTTCCACCACGACTGCCGCCCGCAGGCGCTGGGAGCTGCGGGCGCCCTGAGGAGAGGGGTAGCGGTGGCCGCGGGAGAGCGGTCCCGGGCTGGGCTATCAGAAAGACGCTGGGCAGTAATCAGGCTTGTTGTTACAGACTCAAAGACACATGCAGGCTGGCAAAGCCCCTCAGGATCACCAAGTCCAACCTAGAACCCTACTCTACAAGATTCACCTTAAACCATAGCCCTAAGCACCACATCCAAGCCATCCTTAAACACATCCAGGATTGGGGACTCCACCACCTCCCTGGGCAGTTCATTCCAGTCTCTGACCACTTTCTCCATAAAAACCTTTCCCTAATGTCCAATCTAAACCTCCCCAGCCTCAGCTTGAGGCCATTCCCCCTTGTTCTGTCTCCAATTACCTGTGAGAAGAGACCAGCAGCAGCCTCTCTACAATGTCCCTTCAGGTAGCTGTGGACAGCAATGAGGTCTGCTCGCAGCCTCCTCTTTTTCACACTAACCATCCCCAGCTCCCTCAGTCACTCCTCATCAGATTTACTCTCCGGTCCCTTCCCCAGCTTCGTTGCCCTCCTCTGGACCCACTCCAGCACCTCTACATCTCTCTTGTATTGCAGTGCTCCAAACTGAACACAACACTCGAGGTTACTTCATGCTTGAAGTTACTGTGACCTGCTGCTGTGGCTGCAGAAGCAATGGCTTCAGCTGGCTGTCAGAGAATCACACAGTCGTTTGGGTTGGACGATCACCAATGGCAGCTGTCAACCTAGCACTGTTAAGTCACCACTAAACCATATCCCTAAGCATCACATCTCCACGGCTTTTGAACACTTGAGGGATGGTGACACACTCCCTTCAGGGCAGCCTGCTCCAATGCTTGACAACTCTTTTGGTGAAATCATTCCTAATGCCTGCCCTGGCACAACTTGAGGTTGTTTTGACTCATCCTGTCCCTTGTTACTTGGCAGATGGGGCTGACCTCCACCCTGCCTTTGAGGTGGTTGTAGGGAGTGAAGAGGTCTCCCCTCAGCCTCCTCCAGAGCAGATTTCTGGTGGCTGTTTCTGCAGCGTGAGGCTCTGGTGCATATTTTCTCCATAGCTCCTCTTAGAATCATAGAATCAAGCAGGTTGGAAGAGGCCTCCAAGATCAGCCAGTCCAACCTATCTCCCAGCCCTAGCCAATCAACCAGACCATGGCACTAAGTATTGTGTTCAGTTTTGGGCACCGCAATACAAGAGAGATGTGTGAGAGTTAAAAATTGGCCACTAAGTATGTTTACAAACTTTACTGATGTGTATCCAGAAGTTTTGATGGCACAGAAATATGTACAGAGGCAGTGGAGTGCCTCCTGAAAAGGTCTGACAAGTACAAGTTGAAGTAATTTTAATTTTGTTGCCATTTCCTTAACAGCAACTGAGTTCTGTCTTGTGCCAGGAGGAAACTGCATTTAGTAGGTTTGTTTCACAGCAAATACCATGTTTATAGAGGTTAAATAGTACAAGATTTCCAATTAACAAGCAGTGAGTAAGATACTGGAGGTCAATTCTGGTTTTCTGTTGTGTTTTGAAGTGGTTTAAATCATTTTATTTTCATTCTCAACAAAGGGGCAGCTACTGCCTAAAACTTGTGTGGTAGACTGAAAGATCAATAAAAGAAAAAAAAAACCAAACAAACAACTGAACAGTAGAACTCTGTCTTTATTAATTAAAATTCATCATTTATCACACATTTCTCTAACAGAAAGCCTTTAACTGTTCAACAAAGGAGAAAAGTGTTTCTTAAGTGCCTAGTGAAATATGTCGATGTCCTACAGGGTCTGCTGCCAGACTGCTCTGCTGCCCATCTGTTGCCTCACAGATTGCAAAGTGTGTTTAAGACTTGAATGGGAAGAATGCTGATTGCAAAGCCCAACACTCAGAATGGAGTTAAATGCCAGAATATCACTTGTTCCTCTGTGCACAGATTGAGTCTTTAACGAAATAATGGCATCCTCTTTCCCCTCACCAGCACATTATGCCATTTGGGATTCAAAGTGCAGAATCAACAGTCAATGAAGAGCTGTTTCTTTTATTTACACTTAATCCTCCTTGTTCCCTGTATAGCCTATGCATTAATTACTTCATCACATTTAATCCTTCCAGTGAAATCAGGAGTCTGGCATTCTGGAAACTTACCACAGAATATTAGAGGTTGGAAGGGACCTCCAGAGATCATAGAATGGTTTAGGTTGGAAGGGACCTTAAAGCTTATCCAGTTCCACCCCCCCTCCACCATAGGCAAGGACCCCTCCCACTAGAATAGGTCACTCAAGGCCACATCCAGCCTGGCCTTGAACACCTCCAGGGAGGTTGTGGAGCACAGAATCACCCAATGTGATCAAAGATTTCTCATACTCATGCTTGCAAAAAGTGTACTTCCCTCCCTGTTCCAGCCTTTGCATGAAACATACTGGGGGAAAAAAAATACAATAGAAGGACCATTTAAATCTGCCCACTTACATTTAAAAAAATCAGCCAAGGTAGACCAAATGAAGTAAAATATTTTCCAAATCTTTCATCCTTCAGTACTGACATTTGCATTGTGGATATGCCTGATTCTTTATATTACAGCCAATAATTAATCATATTTTCATAGAATCATAGAATAGTCTGGGTTGGAAGGGACCTCCAAAGCTCATCTAATCCAACCTGCTCTGCAGTCAGCAGGGACATCCTCAACTAGGTCAGGTTGCCCACAGCGCTGTCCAGCCTCACCTTGAGTATCTCCAGGGATGGAGCCTCAACCACCTCCCTGGGCAACCTGTTTGTGTTCCACTACCCTCATGGTGCAGAACTTGTTCCTAACATCCAATCTAAATCTGTTCTAGTTTGAAGCCATTGCCCTCATGCTGTCACTGCAGGCCTTTGCTCTCTCTCTCCATCCTTCTTGCAGTCTCTCTCCATCCTTCTTGCAGCCCCCTTGTGGTACTGGAATTCATTACTAGGTCTCCCTGAAGCCTTCTCTTGTCTACGCTGAACAACTCCAGCTCCCTCAGCCTGCCTTCACAGGAGAAGTGTTCCAACTCCCCAGTCATTTTCATAGTCCTCCTCTGGACCCACTCTATCAGGTCCATGACCTTCCTGCATTTGAATCAATTGACAATTAAAATGTGTTTGTCTCTACACAACTTTAGCATCACGGTTCATACCTATTTTTACTTCAAAAAAGCCATTCCTTATTTTCATAAGCACATGAAGAAATTGTCTTAAACCAGCAAAACTTCCATTATTTGCCTTTACATGACTGTCTCTAAATGGAAGGCATTTGCTGTAGAGCAGTGTTACAGGAGTACATAAAGCATCAGCAGACAGTACCACCTGTTTGTGCAAGAGCAAGGTGTTGTCCTCTGTCCTCACTCTGAATTCTTATTTCTCTTCCCCAAGCCTGCCAAATATGTGTTGCTTACCAGAAATCAATGACATTACCTCAGCAAATAAGTTTTCATAATTCATAGTCAGTTCCTACAAAGATTAGAAATGAATGCATTCAGCCCCCTGCAGGATCTCACCCTAAGTCTCATTAGCAACCTCCAGCAGTTTGCTTATTCCACTTCTGACACCCCAGGTTTATCTGTGGATCAATCTGCTGCTTCTAAGTCTGCAAATTCTTGCTCCAGGACTGGCTTCAATATTTTCTCGACCTGTGTAAGTCTTATTTTTAGTTTCTGTTGTGCAGCTTCATACTCAGCCAACAGCCTGGCAAACTTTGTTTGTAATCTGTCCAGTGCTCTTTCCATGTAGGTGACCTTCTCTTCCAGGTCTTTAGGATCACTTCCCAGATTTGCAATTTCCATGTCCAGCAACCCATCTTTCATCAGGATTTGCTTGCCTTTTTCTTCTAGCATAGCCTTTGCATCGGGATACTCTGTTAAAGCCTCCATGAGATCATCTTTAGACAGGCAAAACAAGTCAGAGTACCCAATACTTCTGATGTTGGCTGTTCTTCGGTTGCCAGCTTTGCTGCCTTTGATGTTGAGAATGCTGATTTCTCCAAAGTAACTGCCATCACTGAGCACCACAAACTGGGTAACTCCATCATCAGCAACCACTGCCAGCTTGCCCTCTTTGATGATGTACATCTCTCGTCCAATGTCTCCTTTTCTGCAGATATAATCTCCGGGACTGTAAACTTGTGGCCGGAGTTTCAGAACCAGTTCCACCAACAGCCCTGCTTCGCAGTCGGCAAAAATCCGAACTTTCTTCAGCGTTTCCAGGTGAACATTGATTGCAATCTCTGCTCTTAGTTTATCTGGCAGATACTTCAAGACTTCCCTTTCATCCACAGCCTTTTTGTTCGTCCACAGGTAGTCAAACCACTTTATAACTCTTTTCTCCATGTCTTTACTCACGTTCCGGAAATGCATATACTGCTTGATAGCATCAATCTTCGCTTGGAACTCTGCCCTGGCAGCGTTCATGTTGGAGATCATGGAGCCTACATTACCAACAATGGTAGCAAAAATCAATACTCCAACCAAGAAGTCGACGACCACAAAGAAATACTCAGAGTCTCTCACAGGTGGAGGTGTCTCACCGATAGTAGTCAAGGTTAGTGTGGACCAGTAGAGACTGTAGACGTATTTTCTAGTCAGACGGGCAAATTCAGGATCAGAGGTGTTGGGGTAGACCCAGGTGTCAGCCCCAAATCCAATGGCTTTGGAGATTGAGTAGTAGACACAGGCATTCCAGTGAATGATTATCACAATGTACATGACAAGGTTAGAGATCCTGAAGATATTTGGGTAGTTTGTCCTCGTTT
Organism: Ramphastos sulfuratus; assembly: GCA_013399055.1. Classification (NCBI taxonomy): domain Eukaryota; kingdom Metazoa; phylum Chordata; class Aves; order Piciformes; family Ramphastidae; genus Ramphastos; species Ramphastos sulfuratus. The sequence continues at coordinate 14,211 of WBNM01034093.1, forward strand.
CTGTCCGCTGGAAGAATTCGAACATCCGAGCTACTCTGAGCAGTCTGTTTGTTCGTAACTCAGGGTAATTCAGTCCTACTTTAAAGTACAAGAGGTCAGTTGGTATGATGGACAGGAAATCTAATTTGAATTGAAGTGAGGCTTTGTATTTTTCTTTAAGCTTTTGTTGTTCTTTCACCAGAAGACCTTGTTCCAGGTAACCTAAAATCAAATTGTGAATAGCAAAGAAAAACAAAACAACAAAGAAGTTAGGGCTTCAACTGTGATTTAGAATCATAGAATCAGTTCAGAGTTGGAAGGGACCTCAAGGATCATCTAGTTCCAACCCCCTGCCATAGACAGGGACACCTCCCACTAGTACAGGTCACTCAAGGCCTCATCTAACCTGGCCTTCAACACCTCCAGGGAGGGAGCAGCNATAACAGTAGTGCTAGTCTGAATATTTTAAAGCACCTGACACATATATGGGAAGAGGAATAAGTAAGCATTGAGTATACTTCCCTGTTCTTGTCCTTTCAGCATTAAGTATACTTGCCTGTTCTTGTCCTTACAAACATATCAGCAACATAGATGGCATCAGAAATGTAATCAATGATAAACCATGCCACTAAGTAGTCATGCTGAAGCTCATCAAAACAGGCTCTGAGTAGAAAAAGACAAGAGCACATTATCATGAGATGAAAATTAAATCCTTGCATTAAATCTGTTTATCTACTTAGGGGTATCCCACTTAGAATCATAGAAGCATAGAATGGTAAGGTTGGAAGAGACTTCAAGGATCATCCAGTTCCAACCCCCTGCCATAGGCAGGGACACCTCCCACTAGCACAGGTCACTCAAGGCCTCATCCAATCTGGCCTTGAACACCTCCAGGGAGGGAGCAGCCACAATCTCCCTGGGCAACCTGTGCCAGTGTCTCACCACCCTCACTGCAAACAACTTCCTCCTAACATCCAGTTTCAATCTCCCCTCTGCCAGTTCAAACCCATTACCCCTCGTCCTGTCATTGCAAGCCCTTGTCAATAGTCCCTCCCCAGCCTTTCTGTAGCCCCCTTCAGATACTGGAAGGCCACTCTAAGCTCTCCTGGAAGCCTTCTCTTCTCCAGGCTGCAGAGCCCCAACTCTCTCAGCCTGTCCTCACAGCACAGCTGCTGCAGTCCTCTCAGCATCTTGGTGGCCTCCTCTGGACTGGCTCCAACACTTCCATGTCCTTCCTGTGCTGGGGGCTCCAGAACTGCACACAGGACTGCAGCTGGGGTCTGAGGAGAGCAGAGTAAAGGGGCAGAATCCCCTCCCTTGCCCTGCTGCCCACACTGCTCTTGCTGCAGCCCAGCACACAGTTGCCCTCTGGACTGCACTCACACTACAGCCTCATCTTGAGCTTTTCATCACCCCAGACCCCCAGGGCCTTTTCCTCAGGGCTGCTCTCAGCCATTCCCCACCCAGCCTGGAGTTGTGCTTGGGATTGTGCCTACCCAGGTACAGGACCTTACACTTGGCCTTGTTGAATTTCAACTTGGCCTGAAGTTTTCTGCAGTCATTGAAGGGGTACATCACCTAGCAATAACCATGGTCCAGTTGTACATGACAGGCATTGTGATGCAAAACAACCAGTTGTAGTACACATTCCCTGCTGGATCAATGATGAAAATATCTTTCTTCTTCCTAAATGATAGGCAGGGGTGGGAAAAAAAGGAGATTTAATCAGACTAAAAGTGCACATAATGATTTTTTTGAGAACAAAGCATTTCAGAAACTGTTAAGTAAAATTAGTGATCTTTGTTAAAGCTAAGCTTCCTATTTGAATACATGGACAATGTGAAGCTGCTTGTTAGGTGTGACTTGGGATGCAAACTCTAGATTCTCCTGAGCAAAATCAGCTTGGCAGTCCCACTTCAGTTTATAGTGACACATGCAATGTCAATCTTTGCATAGAATTTAATTTCCTACCCAATTAACTGTCTTGATTTGACCATCTTCCAAAATGTGACAACTAATCATTTAATATAGGATATAAATTCTCACTGGTCTAGCTCTGAGAAGGATGAAACTGGCATCACTCACAGAAAGAAACCAAACAATGTGAATTCATACAACACAAGTGCTATGTTGTATGTGCTCTGTTTGAAGTCTCTCTTCCTTGGCCAGAAAATTTATGGATTTATCCAACAAGAAGAACTTTCATGTCATAGAAAAGTTTACTTGCTTGTAGGTGTTCCTGATGTGTGGAAGAGATTTCTTTATGCTGGCACATCTGCTGCTGCAGGGTGCTACCCAAACAATACAGTGGTTAAGCAGAGTACCAAGAAGATCTTTTCTTCATTTTTTTTTTTTTCAGATCACAAGATGTTAGGGGCTGAAAGGGAGCTCTGAAGATATTTGAGTCCAATTCCCCTGCCAGAACAGGACCACAGAAGCTAGCGCAAGTCACACAGGAACACATCCAGACAGAGCTTGAAAGCCTCCAGAGGAGACTCCACAACCTTGCTGGGCAGCCTCTGCCAGTGCTCTGGGACCCTTACAGTAAAGAACTTCTTCCTCATGTTGAGATGGAACTTCCTGTGCTGTAGTTTATGAAGTGAAATCAACCAAGCCTATTCCAGGGAGAAACCCAGCAGGGTGCACACATTCACTAGTGTATAAGCATCTTGTTTGCAGCATGTCCAGCAGTGGATTTGGTTCTACAGCATAAGCAATTTTATCAGACTGATGTAGCAGGATCTAAAAGAAAAAAACACTTACTCTTCTTTCTTTTCTTTCTTCTTGGACTTATCTTTATTTTTGCTTTTCTCCTTTCTTTCCTTGGCCTTCTGTGTTCCTCCATCCTTATTTTTTTCTGACTTGCTAAGAAATAGATTTACATTTTTAGTTGTTACAGACTAAGTTAAACCATATTTGGAGAGAAAGTCTAAGGCATAGTATTATTACTTTTTGTCTTACCTCTTCTTTTCTTTTTTCTTTTTCTTCTCTCTAAGGAAGAGAACAATATGATACACTCATGGGATGCACATGGCTCTTGCTTCCACATTTATTTGTTTATTAGAATAATAGAATGGTAAGGTTGGAGGGGACCTCAAGGATCATCTAGTTCCAACCCCCTGCCATAGGCAGGGACATCTCCCACTAGTACAGGTCAATCAAGGCCTCGTCCAACCTGGTCTTCAACACCTCCAGGGAGGGAGCAGCCACAACCTCCCTGGGCAACCTGTGCCAGTGTCTCACCACCCTCACTGCAAACAACTTCTTCCTAACATCCACTTTCAATCTCCCCTCTGCCAGTTCAAACCCATTGCCCCTTGTCCTGGCATTACAAGACCTTGGCAATAGTCCCTCCCCAGCCTTCCTGTAGGGCCCCTTCAGAGGGGGGACCTCAAGGATCATCTAGTTCCAACCCCCTGCCATAGGCAGGGGCATCTCCCAGAATCATCTGAATTGAGTAAGGAAAACTTCATTCTTAGGTGTTTGACCTTCAAAAACAGTTTTGCTTATTGCATTCACTTGGAACCACTTTGATTTCTATCAATAGATACAATACCAATACTATTATTGAGCATGGTCTATCAGTAGATACAATACCAATAATATTATTGAGCATGGTCTATCAATAGATACAATACCAATACTATTATTGAGCATGGTCTATCAGTAGATACAATGCCAATACTATTATTGAGCATGGTCTATCAGTAGATACAATGCCAATACTATTATTGAGCATGGTCTATCAGTAGATACAATGCCAATAATATTATTGAGCATGGTCTATCAATAGATACAATGCCAATAATATTATTGAGCATGGTCTATCAATAGATACAATACCAATACTGTTATTGAGCATGGTCTATCAATAGATACAATGCCAATACTATTATTGAGCATGGTCTATCAATAGATACAATACCAATACTATTATTGAGCATGGTCTATCAATAGATACAATGCCAATAATATTATTGAGCATGGTCTATCAATAGATACAATGCCAATAATATTATTGAGCATGGTCATCATAATTGATGTACATGAAGTTAAATTGTATGTGCAGCCTCTTTTGGGCTTATCTGAATGCCACAACTCTTTATAAGGAAATTAATTAGATATGTATAATTGCTCTCCATTGCTGCTTAAGCAACCAACATGGTAGAATCCTTATGTTATGAAATGGTAAAGAAACTTACTCATCTTTATTGCTGTTGTTGTTAATATTGTAGCTTGCAAGTGCACCAGGTAGGTACCATGGCCTAGGGAAGAGCAAACCAACAGAGTTTAGATGGCATCTGCTGAAACACAAAAGAAAATATTTCATCTCAGTTGTCAGGGACTCTTTCCCACTGTTGTGTTATCTAAGGAATTTGATCTCCTAAATATTAAAAATCAGCAACATACCACAGTCTTCATTTATTAATAGAGGATGAAGAAAATTAGATGACAGCAAATATTTGTGCTTCTTGGTGAATCCTCTCACAGAATCACAGAACTTTAGAGGTTGGAAGGGACCTCCAGAGATCATCCAGTCCAACCCCCCTGCCAAGGCAGGATCCCCTAGAGTAGTTTACACAGGAATGCATCCAGGCAGGCTTTGAAAGCCTCCAGAGGAGGAGATTGCACAACCTCTCTGGGCAGCCTGTCTCAATGCAAATTATCAAAGGAAAAAAACCCAAACACACACACAAAATGGTAAATCTGACCTACCTGGTTCCCCCTCTGTCCATTGGTCCAGGGTCCTCACAGGTGTCTTGTACTACCACGTTGGGAACAGTTGTATGGGAGTGATGGGTCTCAATGACTCCTACCTTCATGGCTAAGTTTGTCTGCCCTTGGGTAAATGTGAAAGATTGGTTTTAGAAAGACTCAAATCACTTCACAAGTAGCTGAAGTAAGCAGCAAATTAATTTCTTTTCTAAAGATGAATCCTTGATCCCTTAAAACCCACAACAGTATTTTCAGTTCCCTCTCTCCCATGAAATTCCCACCAGACAAGAAGGAGCAATGTTGGTGCTTCAGTGTGCTGATTGAGTAGGCAACTGGTGCTAAAGGAGATGTTCAACACTTCCCCTTGGTACAAGCATTAATTTAGGTCTCTCTTCTGAGCCTAATCACACAATTTTAATATATTTAGACAATTGCATTAAAAACATCTACTACTGTTTTCTCTGGGGCTGAACTAAAGCTCAAAACTTATCCTATCAGGGTGAATAAATAACTTCACTGCCTCCACCTGCTGCTCACACTCTTTTTAATGCACCCCAGAATACTGTTGGCCTTCTTGGCCACAAGAGCACCCTGCTGGTTCATTGTTAACTTGTGCCCCAGAACTCCCAGGTCCTTCTCAGCAGAGCTGTATGCCATGTCAATGCTCTAGAACCATAGAATGGTCTGGGTTGGAAGGGACCTCCAAAGCTCATCCAGTCCGACCCCCTCTGCACTCAGCAGGGACATCCTCAACTAGATCAGGTTGCCCAGAGCCTTATCCAGCCTCACCTTGAATCTATCTCTAGGTGTGGAGCCTCAATCACCTCTCCAGGCAACCATGGCTCTGTAATTGCCCTGTGGCCACACAGAGCTCTAGCTTTTCCTGAGCCACTGCTTCTTCTTTTCACCACTACTCTTACAATTCTATCAGTTGTATCTTGCCAGCAGTGAGACTGACAGTTATTTGGACACTAATTGTTTCTGCAAGTGTGATCTGCTCTTGCCAGGGGCATTTAAATAGGATTACAAAACAGGTGCTATCCCCTGCAGTAACAATATCCCTGCTCATGTGAAACCAATATAGAGAAGCCTGTAATCCACAGTTACCAACGAGCAGCTGTGCTACTGATAAATATTCATCATTGAATCATAGAATGGTAAGATTGGAAGGGACCTCAAGGATCATCTAGTTCCAACCCCCTGCCATAGGCAGAGACACCTCCCACTAGAACAGGTCACTCAAGGCCTCGTCCAACCTGGCCTTGAACACCTCCAGGGAGGGAGCAGCCACAACCTCCCTGGGCAACCTGTGCCAGTGTCTCACCACCCTCACTGCAAACAACTTCCTCCTAACATCCAGTTTCAATCTCCCCTCTGCCAGTTCAAACCNCGGGTGTCAATCAGCACCCCCAGATCCCTTTCTGTTTGGCTGCTCTCCAGCCACTCCCACCCCAGACTGTAGCTCTGCGTGGGGTTGCTGTGGCCAAAGTGCAGCACCTGGCACTTGGACTTGTTGTCCCTCCCCAGCCTTCGTGTGGCTCCCTTAAGATACTAGAAGGCTACTCTAAGGTCCCCTCAAAGCCTTAAGTCAAACACCATTGAATCTTAAAGGAAGAACCTCCAAGCAGACTGCAAAGGAGGAGCAGGGTGATAGAGCTGATACGTTCCTCCCAGGCTCACCTGACTTTCCTTATTAGTCAATGGAACTAAAAATATTCCTACTCAGGAAAGTAGGAAAGGAAACTCCTATTTCCAGCAGTCATCAAGGATGAATGACACATAGAGGGGAAAAAACAATGGAGGAATATAGATCATTCTACAAACAGAAAGGTAATCATCAAGCATGAATGGCACGTGGAGGAAAAAACAATACAGCCATATACATCTGTCTACAAACAGAAAGATAAAGATTCAAGATGAAGGCTTTGCCCAAGATAGTTCTAAATGGAGTCCAACATTGCTGGTCAGTCTTTAAAAGGTTAAGAGCAAAGATCAGGCCTAAGATGGTACATAAAAAAAAGATTCTAAATTTCTAAGACATAGCAAAAGTTTAGGTTAAATTCACCAGGAACCTGGGAGTTCTTTCCACTGAGTTACTGCAAGGACAAATTGTGTTTGGAAGTGTGGAGATTGAAAGTACCCCAGGCTGAATTAAGCAGCTTTAAGTCTGCTTACAGGTGCTTTGAAAGCTCTGCTAATGCTGGCACACAACATTCCACCCTCATTTAAACTATATCCTCCACACAGTCAGAGTGGAGGCCACAGAGCTCACAAAATAAAGCTGTGTCTAACCACTTCTACTCACTCAGCACCAGACAAATGCAAATGTATTGATCTCAAAGGAAATCTTTCCTCAAACTGGGAGGGCTCTAAATCAGGCAGTTCACATTAGAGCCCTCAGTACCAGCATTTCTACATTGGAACTAATTTGTTATGTTTATCTTTAGTAGTCTTTAGTTTCAAGAGCTAAACAAATCCATCTCTGTGCTGTCTAGATGTACTGATCTGCAGATGTACTAGAGGCTAAAGAGGATGAAAAGTGTGGTCAAATAGGATATGTAGAAAAATCTGCACCCATCAGAGTATTCAGCCTGGAGTTTAAGGAAAAAATCTGTGTGCTTTTCATTCCTCTGTCTCCATCAGTCCCTGTTTTGTTGTGCTTTGTGTTCTGCTGAGGGCAGTCATGTGTAGGACTTGCTGGGAAAGAGGTTGGTGTCAAAATACTAAATAAAAATCTCCATCTCAGGTGCTACACCAGGTCGTTGCCTTTGTCATTCAGTCATGACGAGTAGCACAAGATTGTCTTCAAATTCCATCCATTCCAAAGCAAATTGTGGGGAGTTGAGATGCTTTTGAGCCTAAAACACAGAAAGGCTGCTGTGGCAGGTACCCAGTGCAAGCTGAACAGACACAGGAATTGCTCCTGCGTTGGGGACAGCATCTGTGCCACAAAATTGCACCACTGGGACCAGAAGAAAATCTCTTGTTAAACTCAGTGGGGGCCAGAACTCGTTTTATATTGTAACAAAAATATGCCAGAGGGTTTTTGGTAAGTTGTGCCACCCCATTGTTTGCCTTTCTGTAGTCACACCTGGTTTTTTTTTTTTTCCTTCAACTGATTTATCTTCACAAATTCTTGCACTGGTTTTATTTTCATAGCCCAATGCTCAGTTTCACATTAAGATATTTAGGGAGTAAGTCTGAAAGGTAATCCAGAAAAAAAAAATAAATGTTTGCTTCAGTCATAGTTTAGATTTTTACCATATTGTTTTCACTGTAGCAGCACAATATATATTTTAGATCTTTACCATATTGTTTTCACTGCAGCAGCACAACTCACTCTCCTAGGTTTTAAAATGCAACTGCTGTTATAAGCAATGGACTTTTCAAAGGCTATGACCTAAAAACTAATTGCATTAATTGCTATCCATCAAAATCATTAGGGCTGCAAGAAAACTAAGTCAGTGTTATCCTTTTACAGGATGGAGGATCAGCTTCCATCTGTTCTGCTCTTTTGTTTTACTCATTTCTCCCTTTCTTACTGCCCCACCACATTCACTTCTCTGTTTCCAAAGAGGTTTATACCGGAACAGAATTTGACATCACCTAAAGATCTATTTTTTTTTTATCCCCTTTACAAAAAGCAGCCCCAAACTCCCCTTCATTAACATTCAATAATCTGCAATGTTACAGGGAAATCTCTTTTCTAAGGTGCAAAGAGTCCTCAGCAGTTCTGCAGTCTGCATGCTTACCTTGCTGCTGCTCCTAGTAGCAACTTCAGCCCTCTTAACTCAGGGCCGTTTCCTCGCTGCAAAAGCAGAGCCACCACAGAAAGCTAAGTCAAATCAGCATTTCATACACAAATGCCTTGTGGATCCATTTCTCAACCAGCCAGTCCCAGGTGCAGTTCTCAGAATTATTCCCAAGGAAGGACATGGATGTTAGAGGAGGATTTCCTCGACCTAGTGATGGATTTTGAGATTTAGAGGGAGATGAAAGTGACAGTGGCAGTGACTATTATCCCTCATCTGAGCAGAAGCTTACTAGCCCTACCACTGTGCACAAGAAGAGACAAACATTGGAGCATCTGTCTTGAAACTAAGAAAAAAAATCATATTATTGTAAATGTCTACATATTCTGGCCCATTTCCTTAATAATGCAGCTGCTGTTAGTCTAGCAACTGGTCTACACAGTACTAAAGCAGATAAAACACTGTAAATGGATATTTCCTTTCTATCTTATTGTGTTCCCAAGCACAAATCCAGGCTGGGTGGTGAATGGCTGAGAGCAGCCCTGAGGAAAAGGACCTGGAGGTCTGGGGTGATGAAAAGCTCAACATGAGCCTACAGTGTGCACATACAGCCCAGACAGCAACCGAGTCCTGGGCTGCATTAAGAGGAGCATGGGCAGCAGGGCGAGGGAGGNAATAGGAAATACCATTTTAAGCTACTGAAAATTCTTAACTAATCTAACGTCATTTTTACATTCCTACAGTAAGGTATCCAACATAGCTAACTGGTGAAGAAGTGAATAATACTCTGAGTTCTGGCAGCTGTTTCACTGTTGTTTTTTGAAGGGCTGCAAGAAAATTCCCAGCCTAAAATCACAGGTGGGAAAGGAATCTTATAAGGCCACTGAAAGCAGTGCATCCAGCTTGTACTGCATCAGAATCCTTCTCACCTCTGTCATCCCTTGTGGCCAAGAGGGCCAGTGGCATCCTGGGGTGTATTAGGAAGAGTGTGTCCAGCAGGTGAAGGGAGGTTCTCCTCCCCTTCCACTCTGCCCTGCTGAGACCTCATCTTGAGCACTGCCTTCAGTTTTGGGCTCCCCAATTCAAGAAGGACAGGGATCAGCTGGAGAGAGTCCAAGGAAGGGCTATGAGGATGAGGAGGAGACTGGAGCACTGCCTGGTGAGGAGAGGCTGAGGGACCTGGGGTTTTTTACCCTGGAGAAGACTGAGAGGGGATTTAATAAATGTCTATAAATATCTGAGGGCTGGGGGTCAGGAAGTGGGGGGCNGTGGAGAGCAATCAGTTTTCTTTTAAAATAAGCAGGCCTGTAAAGAAACTCTTCATTTCTTTTTTTTTTTTTTTTGCTCTGGTGGGGAGCAATCAGTTTTCTTTTAAAATAAGCAGGCCTGTAAAGAAACTCTTCATTTCTTTTTTTTTTTTTTTTGCTCTGGTGGGGAGCAATCAGTTTTCTTTTAAAATAAGCAGGCCTGTAAAGAAACTCTTCATTTCTTTTTTTTTTTTTTTTGCTCTGGTGGGGAGCAATCAGTTTTCTTTTAAAATAAGCAGGCCTGTAAAGAAACTCTTACCTTCTTTTTTCTCTTATCTATTTTATCAAGGAGTTTTTCAATGAAGTTCTCAAACAGAGGAAGACAAATCCAGCAGGGTCAGACCAGTTCCTTGCCTAACAGTGACCAGAACCTGTAAAGAAACTCTTGACCTGTAAAGAAACTCTTACCTTCTTTTTTCTCTTATCTATTTTATCAAGGATTTTTTCAATGAAGTTCTCAAACAGAGGAAGACAAATCCAGCAGGGTCAGACCAGTTCCTTGCCTAACAGTGGCCAGGACCTGTTAAAAAAACTCTTAACTTCTCTTTTTTCTCTTATCTATTTTATTCTGGAGTTTTTCAATTAAGTTCTCAAACAGAGGTAAGACAAATCCTGCTGGGTCCAAGCAGTTCCTTGCCTGACAGTGGCCAGGACCTCACTTACCTGCAGAGGAGTTTGCAGACCAAGTTCTGGGTGAGTCTCAATCCTGCCCTTCTTTGAAAGGCATTTCCAAAGTTGTCACTGACTTCACTGACACTCACATTAGTTTAGCAGCAGTATTTTCTGCATGGCCTCAAGCTGAGGCTGGGTAGGCTTAGGTTGGACATTAGGAAAGTTTTTCATGGAGGGAGTGCTCAGGCACTGGAATGAGCTGCCCAGGTGGAGTCACCAGCCCTGAATGAGTTTAAGGGACATGGTGCTTGGGGAGATGGTTTAAGGTGAATCTTGTAGAGTAGGGTTCTAGGTTGGACTTGGTGATCCTGAGGGGCTTTGCCAGCCTGGGTGTTTCTGTGATTCTATGATTCTGTGATTTTTTTCACTGATATTTTTTCCTGTTGTCCTGCATTCCAGTGAAGCAACCTTGACTGATGGAGGAATGACCAAACTAATGGATTATTGTTTTAGTAGGTCAACTTTAATCTCTTTCTGTGCCTTGCATTGTCACCATCTGTAATTCTTCTCAATCCTATTAAAGATGCGTCAAGCTTCAGACAACCACCAAACACTAATCAAAACCCTTGCGGTGGAACCTCCTGTGCTGCAGCTCCCATCCATTGCTCCTTGTCCTATCCCAGGCAGCAAGTGAGCAGAACCTGTCATCCCCCCCGACCCCCAGCCCTCAGATATTTATAAACATTTATTAAATCCCCTCTCAGTCTTCTCTTCTCCAGATTAAAAACCCCCAGGTCCCTCAGCCTCTCCTCTAGATGCATTAGACATATGTCTCTGTACCTTTTGGTGGTACAACATTGCCTTTCAGCTTACTCTGTCACAGCTGTGTACAAAGATGAGTGTTTGGAGGGGGACCACCATTTGGGCAGGCTTATTTTCTGGAAATCCTGTTTGTCTTTTCAAGTGCTGATGTGGTTTCAGCAATGA
>WBNM01034094.1:0-32657 GCA_013399055.1 Ramphastos sulfuratus
ACTGGATCATCTCCGCAGGACTGCATCATCTCCACTGGAGTGGATCATCTCCAGAAGTGATGTTCAGCAGAAATAATTGTTTGATTTAGGGCGACGAAACAATGAGCTTGCACTGGGTGAGCTGCAGCCTTGTGCACCCACTGGGTGAGCTGCCAGCCTTGTGCACCCACTGGGTGAGCTGCCAGCCTTGTGCACCCATTGGGTGAGCTGCCAGCCTTGTGCACCCATTGGGTGAGCTGCCAGCTTTGTGTACCCATTGGGTGAGCTGCCAGCTTTGTGCACCCACTGGGTGAGCTGCCAGCTTTGTGTACCCATTGGGTGAGCTGCCAGCCTTGTGCACCCACTGGGTGAGCTGACAGCCTTGTGCACCCACTGGGTGAGCTGCCAGCTTTGTGCACCCACTGGGTGAGCTGCCAGCCTTGTGCCTCTGTTCCTGTGTTAGTCATATCAGAGGACTCTTTGCAGGAGGTGCTCACAGTGAGAAGTCAGAGTGAAGATGTCCATGCAGACTACCAAGGAGTGTGAGCAGTTTGTTGTTATTTGTGTGCCAGCTCTTTGGGAAGCTGCTCTGAGAGCAGGAGCTGAGTGGTCTGTAGTGCTCTGCTTTCCTTCCTCCTGCTCCATAAAGAATGCCAGCTCAGCTCCATGGGAAGCAGATGGAGAAGGACCAACTGCTACATGGAGAATGTTAATGGGTTCAGGGCAGCTGTAGCAGAGAAGGATGTGCCCTGCATCCATGCAGAAGGCTGTCACCTGCCAGGCAAGCAGGGAGAGCAGGCAGAGTGGCAGTGTTTGGGCAGCTCTAGGAGGGGTTTGCCTGACCCATGTGCAAAGGGAAACTGGGGGTGAGCAAGAGTCGTTTGAGCAGGAACCTAAGGACAGGCTTTGACTGAGATGAGCAGGTCGTTCTGTGTTATGTAAATGAAGTTCTTGAAGAGGGCTTCTGGCTGAAGGGCAGCTCCTTGGACACTCCATGAAGCATGTAGCTGAGTTGTGCAGTGCTTTACAAGCTCTGCACCTAACCAGCACAGCAAGCAAATGTTTGCAGTCTGTGTGGGCTTAGCACTCTGATAAGCTGCTTAGCAAAGGTGCTTGAGACATCCTGGCTTTGAGGAATGTTGTGAGCAGAAAAAAACCCCAACCCCAACTCTCTCAGCCTTTCATGTAGTGGTGATGATGATGGTGATAACTACAACCACAACAACAATAATGATACCAACAACAACAACAGAATCATAGAATGATAGGATGGTAAGGTTGGAAGGGACCTCAAAGATCATCCAGTTCCAACCCCTGCCATAGGCAGGGACACCGCCCACTAGCACAGCTCACTCAAGGCCTCCTCCAACCTGGCCTTCAACACCTCCAGGGAGGGAGCAGCCACAACCTCCCTCTGCAACCTGTGCCACTGACAGGTTGGAGGCCACACCAATTTCTTGATCTTGCTTGAGTAGGCTTAAGGTTTGTTAAGACTAAGTTGGCTGTGAGTCAACCTTCTTCTGAACTCAGAGCCATGCTAATTGTTACAGCTCCTGCCACTTGCTCCTGAATATGCCATCCACGGGCAGCTGAGGGTCCTGTGCTGGCTGCTCCTCCCCACAGCTGTCACCTCTGCTAACCTATTTATATCTCACCAGTGCTGGGGCTGGGGAAAGCCATTTGTAATTTCACTGGTAGAGCAAAATCCCAGGAATATCATAGAGTTATGGAATGCTTTGCACTGGAAGGGACCTTTAGAGGTCATCTAGTCCATATGCCCTGCAGTGAACAGGGACAGCTTCAAGCAGAGCAGGTTGCTCCCAGCACTAAGCAACTTGAGCTGCAGTGGTTCCAGGGATGGACACCTATCTCCTCTCTGCACAGCCTGGTCCAGGGCCTCACCATCCTCAGTGTAAAACATTCCTTCTTTTTATCTAGCCTGGGTTTGTTAAACCAGGTGTAATCAACAGCTAAAGGCTGGGTGCTGCTGATCCCTTGGCCTGATCCTAAAGATGCCATCCAGGGGCTGCAATCCCTTGCTGGGCACTTGAGGCTCACCTGTGCTGCCTCCTTCTCCCCACAGCTCCCCCTCTGCCTTCCTGCCCCCCAAGGTGTGGCACAGCTGTGGCAGTGCCCTTGGTGTGCAGAGGAGCAAGTGCCAGGCAGAGCCTTTGTGCCCCCCAGCCCTTGGCAGGAGCTCTGCCATCAGCTTCTCCCTGCTAGCAGCAGCCCCTGGCTGTGCAAAGCTGCCCTGAGCTTGAGCAAGTGCCTGAGTGAGCAGAGCCTGAGCTGGGCAGTGCCAGCCCTGAGCAGGATTGGTGCTGGCCCAGCTCAGAGCAGGAGAGCAGTGCTAAGAACAGTTTGCTCAGGGCAGAAGGGAAGCTGCTTGTGTCATCTGGGGTGGTGAAAAAGAATGTGTTTGGCATGTCCTGTTGGGAGGGGTTTCATTGCTGAGCAGAACTCTGCCCTGGTTCCTTCCAGCCAGGTGACAGCAGAAGGCATCACTTTGAAGCAAACTCAAGGCAGGATGTGATTACAGCTAGAAAAGTCCTGCCAGGTCCATGGGAGCCAAAACTCTTCAGCACTGAATATACTGAACCAGCAGAAACATTCATTTCACCCTTCACAGAGTTCATCATTACTGTACAAGTATTCCCTCAGCAGGAGACAATAGCAGCCAAAAGTAAAATAATTGTTTCTCCTTGTAGAGGAATGCTCCAGGAAAAGGCCCTGGGGACTATTCTAAGCAAGTCCAATTTTTCCAGCCATACCTAGGCAGAGCTCTCCCATCTGCTTTTATCACATAATTCACACAGCTCTTAGCCAGGGACAGAGGATAATGGAACCTGCTGCCCTGCTCCTGGGGAATGGTGCCTCTTAAAGAGGATTGGTGACCCCAGCAGTCCAATTTGGGCTGAAGTTATTGCTCTGATATTGGAAACTCTCTTCAGAAGGAAGCAATGTACAGTGGTGTAAGTAGCAGGAGGTGCTGGGGGTTGGCTGTGTTGCTGTTTTCTTTCCATGTCTAAAGTCTTTTCTGTTGTAGAGGGCATGTGTGACACATAGAATGGGAAGGTTGGAAGGGACCTCAAGGATCAGCCAGTTCCAACCCCCTGCCATAGGCAGGGACACCTCCCACTAGTACAGGTCACTCAAGGCCTCCTCCAACCTGGTTCTGAACACCTCCAGGGAGGTTGTGGAGCACAGAAGCACTGAACATGGTCAAAGATCAAGTGCCTGTGCCCCAGAGTCTTATCTTTGTTTTGTATTCTCAAACATCTCAGCAAGCCTGTGAGTGAAGCAGACATCAGCAGTGTTTCTTTTTCACAGCCTATAATATAATTTTCTCCATTAAAATATTCCAAGTAGCCTCAAACCAGCACAGATAACCTAGTTTGAGCTTGCTTTCCTGAGTTTTCCACCCTCCTCACACCTCTGCAGTGAGTGGAGCCTCAGGCTGGAAACAGCAGCAGAGTGCCTGAGCCAAACCAAGGTGCTGGGATGCTGAGCCTTAGAGACCTGGAGGCCACTCAGTGCTGCTCAGTCCTCACTGGCACGTCCTAAGGTGCTTCCCCGAGGAGCCATAGTCAAGGTGTCTATTTCCAATCTCTTAACCTTTCACAGCTCATATTTTTATAATACCAAAGCTGGATTCTTTTGGTAGAAAGGTCACCAGTCAAAGGGTTCTTTTAACAGCTCTGTCAGCCCTTTGCTGAGGTTTTATTCAGCAGAAAGCTGCTGCCAGTCCAGCCGTTTGCTGGAAGGGAAGAACAGAGGCAGTAAAATTACAGCACAGGTTGCCAAATGACTCTGTAATTAGGAACTAAGTGTTGGGGGGGAGGGTTTGCTCTTTTTGTAACCTCTGGCATTCAGGGCTGGCCAGCAGCCAAGTGAAAGTGGTGTTTGGAGAAGAAGAAAGTGGCATTCACAAGAGGGAAGATGAAGTGTCCAGTCAAAACAAGTCAAAGTGATAAGGTTAGCAGATGCCATTCCTCCCTCCCCCTCCCTCTGCCTTCTTCATGGGCAAGCAGGCAAGGAAGAGCCTTAAGCTATTCATAAACAACCCAGGCCTGAGTTCAGCATATAAAAAAGTGTTCAGTTAGATAATTATCCTTAATTATTAATTAATTTTTCTTCATCAGCATAGGTGGCAATGGGGCAGAAAAACCTGAGTAAGGCATTTGGCTCTGTCCCACATGGCATCCTGGGCACCAAGCTGGAAACACAGGGACTGGGTGTGTGCAGCACTGCTGGGTAAGGAACTGGCTGGGTGGTGGCACACAGAGAGTGGTGATCAAGGGCACAATGCCCACCTGCAGAGCAGTGCCAAGTGGCTCCCTCAGGGGTCAGTGCTGGCACCAGTGCTGTTTGACATCTTTGTCAGTGCCATGGACAGAGGAATCAGTGCAGCCTCAGCAAGTGTGCAGATGGCACCAAGCTGTGTGGCACAGTCACTTGCTAGAGGGCAGGGATCCATCCAGAGGGACCTGCACAGGCTGCAGAGCTGTGCCCAGGCCAACCTCAGGACATTCAACAAGGCCAAGTGTAAGGTCCTGCAGCTGGGTAGGCACAATGCCAAGCACAGCTCCAGGCTGGGTGGGGAATGGCTGAGAGCAGCCCTGAGGAACAGNTGGGGTTTGCAATCTCCTGCTCTGTGCTGGGGTTTGGCATGCAGCGATTCAGCTGTGCTGTGCTCACCAAAGACTGACAGAAATGGCAAACCAGCTGCTCCTGGGCAAAGTGTTCACCTTCTTTTCACTTTTCTAGTCACTTCTTTAAAGATACTTGATATGCCCTGCAGACACCAGGTGCTCAGCAGCCCCCTGGGGCTGATGCACTGCCTGCATCACACTGCAGCTTCACCCAGAGGGGGCAACCTGCTTTCTGGGTTTTAGTTTGAGATATACCAGATCAGCTCTGAGAAACAGTGACAGACAGCATGGTGGGGCTGGAAGGGACCTCTGCAGACCATCCAGTCCAAGTCCCCTGCTCCAGCAGGGCACCCACAGCAGCTTGCCCAGCAGGACAATGCCCAGAGGGGGTTTGGAATCTCTCCAGACAAGGAGACTCCACAGCCTCTCTGGGCAGCCTGCTCCAGGCCTCCAGCACCCTCATACCAAACAACTTTCTCCTCCTCTTCAGATGCAACCTCCTGGGTTCCAGTCTGTGCCCACTGCCACTTGTCCTGTCCCTGGGCACCACTGACAAGAGCCTGGCCCCAGCCTCTTGGCCCCCACAGCTCCTTTAGCTCTTGCTGAGCATTGCTCAGCTGCCCTCTGGGGCTGCTCTTCTGCAGGCTCTCAGCCCCAGGGCTCTCAACCTTTGCTCCTCACAGAGCTGCTCCAGGCCCCTCAGCAGCTCTGTAGCTTCTGCTGAACTCCCTCCAGCAGTTCCCTGTCTCTCTCCAATTGGGGAGCCCAGAACTGGACCCAGGACTCAGGATGTGGCCTCCGAAAGGCAGAGTAGAGTGAGAGGAGAACCTCCCTTAAGCTGCTGGGCAGGGTCTACTGAGTGCATGGTAACAGACTGCACTTTAGTTCTGAACAAAAGTTTTGTAGCTGCCTGAAGTGCAGCAGCTTAGCAGCAGGTAGATATGCATTGGGATTGTCACTGAAGTAATCTTAAATGCTTGTAAGCAAACTTGTGCTTAGAGGTAGGTGGGACTCACTGTGCTTGCCAAAAGTGTGAGGGTGCTGGAGCCCTGGAGCAGGCTGCCCAGAGAGGTTATGGAGCCTCCTTCCCTGAGACACTCCAAGCCCACCCACTGGGATCCTGGGCAAGCTGCTCTGGGTGAGTGTGTTGTGGCAGGGGATGGGGTTGATGATCTCCAGAGGTCTCTTCCAACTCCTGTCACACTGTTGAGGCTTCATTGTGCAGCCCCCAAAGCCAGGGGAGACCCAAACCACAAACTAGGGCTGGTGCAAGAAGAAAAAACCTCTCAAAGCCAGCAGGTTGAGTAACTACAGTCTGAGGAACAGGATA
This sequence comes from Ramphastos sulfuratus, assembly GCA_013399055.1. Classification (NCBI taxonomy): domain Eukaryota; kingdom Metazoa; phylum Chordata; class Aves; order Piciformes; family Ramphastidae; genus Ramphastos; species Ramphastos sulfuratus. The sequence goes on from WBNM01034094.1 coordinate 5,962, forward strand.
ATTAATTAGCAAGGCAAGATTAATGAGGTAAGTACATGAGATTGTGCTTGTTTACAGGAGAGCTTAAACCAAACTCTGTAAATGAGCTCTTTATGGTGGGAATCAATCCTCACTCTGAGAAGTGGTCCCACACTCGGTTCCCCTCCAAATAGTTCTGAAAGTGACAGTAGAATATAGAAATAGTTCTGCTAGAAATAATTTAATTACATATTTAGTGATACTAGAAATAATTTCAGAAGCATTTCTTTAAATAAATGCAGGGAACTGTTGTGGAGGAAGAATAAAAAAAAGATAAATTGATTCTCCTCATTCTTTGCTTTTCTCAGGTGTGCATTAATTTGAGTTTTATTGAGAGGCATTGCAGAGAAGCTGACTTGGTGCTGGTGGTGCTGGTGTGGCCATAATGGCATCAGGACCTCATTCTTGCAAGAGGCTGCTTCTTATTTCCTGGTGATTCAAATTTTATTGTCATAGAATCCCAGAATGGCTCAGGCTGGAAGGGAGCTCAGAGCTCAGCTGCTCCAACCTCCCCTCCATGCCCAGGGACACCTCTCAGCCACACTCAGCTGCTCAAGGCCTCATCCAGCCTGGCCTGCAACACCCCCAGCAAGGAGGCAGCCACAGCCTCCCTGGGCAGCCTGTGCCACACTCTCAGCACCCTCACACTCAACAACTTCTTCCTCAGCTCCACTCTAACCCTGCTCTGCCTCAGCTCCAAACCATTCCCCCTTGGCCTGGCTCAGACCCCCTCAGCAAAAGTCCCTCTGCAGCCTTCCTGCAGGCTCCCTTCAGGCACTGGCAGCAGCTCTGAGGTCCCCCTGGAGCCTTCTCCTCTGCAGGCTGCACCCCCCCAGCTCCCTCAGCCTGTGCTCACAGCAGAGCTGCTCCAGCCCTGGCAGCATCTTTGTGGCCTCCTCTGGGCTCACTCCAGCAGCTCTGTGTCCTTCTGCTGCTGGGGACAGCAGAGCTGGAGGCAGGATTGGAGGTGAGGTCTGAGCAGAGCAGAGCCAAGGGGCACAATCCCCTCTCTTGCCCTGCTGCCCACACTGCTCTGGCTGCAGCCAGCACACAGCTGCCTGCTGGGCTGCAGGAGGGCACTGCTGGCTCCTGGGGAGCTGCTCAGCACCCAACACCCCCAAGGCTCTTTCTTCAGGGCTGCTCTCAACCTACTCTGCTCTCAGCCTGGATTGGTGCCTGAGGTTGTCCTGAGCCAGCTGCAGGACCTTGCACTTGCACTTGCAGAACCTCATGCAGCTGGCACTGGCCCACTTCTCAAGCATGTCAGGATAATTTTTGATGGATCCCTTCCCTCAGGTGAGTCCAGCACACCACACTGCTTGCTGCCATCAGCAAACTGGCTGGCATGCACTCTATTTCTTTTATTTCCTTTTCATTTCTCCTTTTGTTTTCTTCCAAAAAGATTTGCTGTTTTCCAGCAGGATCCACCTGACAAAACAAAGCCTGTAGATTGTCTCTTCAGTTTGAAAAACACCAAGTGAAAAGCAGAGTTCTTTCATTGCCTCCCTCCCTCCCTGGCCTGCTTTGGTGAGACAAGCTCACACCATCTTGGTGTGTGAGGGGCAGAAGTAGCTCCATGCCTGTCTGGCAGCATCCCAGCTGTGGAGGCTGAATCACCACTTTCAGAGGCTATTTAATTCCCTCAGCACTCAGCACATTTCCAATGCTCCAGATGTGCTCTTTGCAATGGGACTGCTTGCAGAATCAGCTTGAAATTAGAGTTCTTTCTGGAAGCCAAATGCTTCCAGCAGTATCACTCCACTTCATGACAATTATTTTCCTAAGCCAGGGAGAAAACAGTGAATTCTAAATGCCAGTTGTGGTTTGCATCCAGTAGGATATTCACAGAGTGCACCTGGAGTCGCCATGGAACCTCTGCAGCCTTCCTGCAGGCTCCCTTCAGGCCCTGGCAGCAGCTCTGAGCTCCCCCTGGAGCCTTCTCCTCTGCAGGCTGCTCCCCCCCAGCTCCCTCAGCCTGTGCTCACAGCAGAGCTGCTCCAGCCCTGGCAGCATCTTTGTGGCCTCCTCTGGCCTCTCTCCAGCAGCTCTGTGTCCTCCTTCTGCTGGGGACAGCAGAGCTGGAGGCAGGATTGGAGGGGAGGTCTGAGCAGAGCAGAGCCAAGGGGCACAATCCCCTCTCTTGCCCTCTGCCCACACTGCTCTGGCTGCAGCCAGCACACAGCTGCCTGCTGGGCTGCAGGAGGGCACTGCTGGCTCCTGGGGAGCTGCTCAGCAATCAGAAACCTGAAGTCTTAGAAGTCTGAGCATCTCATAAAGCAGAGGGATCTCCACTGGAACAGGTTGCCCAGAGAGCTGGGAGATGCTCGCCCCTGAATCATTCCAGGTGAGATTGTGGCTCTGAGCAGCCTGCTCTAGCTGCACAGGTCCCTGCTGACTGCAGGGGGGTGGAGTGGATGAGAGTTGAAGGTCCCCACCCCACAGCCCAGTCTGGGATGCTCTGATTTTTGTGTGAATTTGAGCAGTCAATTCACTGAAATGGATTTTTTTGGAGTAGGCTGAGCTTTGGCTTTTCTGTTTCCTGCCTTTTCTAGTGCCTGTCACTGTCTGTAGTATTTTGACCCAGGCCCTGTGGCTTTTCTCCTCTGGTTTTGTTGAAGGAAAATTGCTGCTGCATGCCTTAGTGCAGCTGGGGGTGCTCCCTGCTCTGAGGTTCTGTTTGCTGCTGGAAGAGCTGAGCCCTTTGTCTGCTGCAGGAGCTTCAGACAGGCTGACAAAGGCAAGTTTGGGGATGGAAACTGATCCTGGTCACCACTGTCATGGGGATGGTGAGCACTGGAAGCAGCACCTTGGCATGACAGGGATCAGACTGCCCTTTGCTTGGCATATGGAGATACACAGTCCCAGCTTCCCAGGAGGGCTTCTGGCTTGGGGAGTGCAGAAAAACTTGGTTCTAGATAAAGTTGTTATCTGTAGGGACCTGAAGAAAAGGTGAGGAGTGCCTGAGGGAACTTGGGTTGTGTAGTCTGGAGCAGAGGAGGCTGCAGGGAGGCCTCCTTCTTCTCTACATCTCAATTTGCAGTTTTGGCAAAGACTTTTCCACACTTGCATATTCACTAACTAGAGGCTAAAGTGCTCTCAAACCTTCTAATGCCTTCTGGGAGGTGCATTGTGGTATCAAGTGATGCTGCCCCTTGGCTCTGCTCAGACCTCACCTCCAGTCCTGCCTCCAGCTCTGCTGTCCCCAGCAGAAGGACACAGAGGTGCTGCAGTGAGCCCAGAGGAGGGCACAAAGATGCTGCCAGGGCTGGAGCAGCTCTGCTGTGAGCACAGGCTGAGGGAGCTGGGGGGGTGCAGCCTGCAGAGGAGAAGGCTCCAGGGGGACCTCAGAGCTGCTGCCAGTGCCTGAAGGGATCCTGCAGGAAGGCTGCAGAGAGACTTTGGCTGAGGGGGTCTGAGCCAGGCCAAGGGGGAATGGTTTGGAGCTGAGGCAGAGCAGGGTTAGAGTGGAGCTGAGGAAGAAGTTGTTGAGTGTGAGGGTGCTGAGAGTGTGGCACAGGCTGCCCAGGGAGGTGGTGGAGTCCCCATCCCTGGAGGCACTCAGGAAAGGTGTGGCCATGGCACTCGGGGACACAGCTCAGTGGCCATGGTGGGGTTGGGCTGCTGGTTGGACTGGGTGACCTTAGGAGGCTTCTCCATGCAAAGCAATCCTGTGATACTCTGGTTCTAAACCTGATGATGTGAATTCTTGTGTGCCATGGTAGGAGAAATGCACAGTTAGATGGGAGGCTCCCATCTAACACCCCCATGGGCAGGGTGGGGAGGGGAGGAAAGCTGCTGCTAACACAGCATTGAAAGCAGGCTCCTGCTGGAGGCATCTGAACCAGGTCCTGCAGGGACATCCAGGTCTGTGCTCAAAGTAAAGGAAATTAAACTTAGCACCTCACAGTGCAGTCTCCTGTAACGAGGCCTCTTATTTTGCCCCAAAGCAATGTTAAACCCCAGAAGAGTGATAAGGCAGTGCTGAAGGTAGGAATTCCACATGCCATGGGAGTGCTGATTATTCCAAACCTGTTTCTACCCATCTTCAGCTCCAAGGCTTGGTCCCTGACTCTGGAAAATGAGCTGGCACCTCCTGTGGGTTGCTGCTTGGACATATTGAAGTCCATCAGGTGGAGAGTCAGGAGCTTTCCTGCCAGCGTGGGCCATGTCTAATGAAGTCAGAATTTCCCCAGCTGAAGCAACTTTGCAGGAGAACCTGATGAACTCAGGCAACTCAAGCTGCACCCTAGTTCTGTGTCCCACTGACAACTGAAATGATGGTGGAGTTAGCTTAATGAAAGGAAAATTAGGATCAAGCAAAGAGATGAAGCACAGCTGATGTGGACTACTGCATCGTTTCAGCTCTGCAGGCTGTGGCTGACAGTTCCCACAGCCAGAGCTCGTGGGGGTGGCTCCACACCTGGCCCAGCAGCCAAGCCCAGGGCAGTGGTGAGCCTTGTGCCACAGGAGTGTTAAGATAAAATCACAGAATCACAGGACTGCCAGGGCTGGAAGGGACCCCGAGATTATTTATTCCACTGTGAGAGTCTGATCCTCTCTGCCTCGTTCAAATCAACAAAGATAAAGATTGCCTGTGTTAAAGGTTGCCTGGACTCCTGGCAAAGCTCAGCACCTGCAAACAGCACCTTTGTGGGCTTCCTGGGCTCAGCCCAGGCTCCTGCCCCAGAGCTCAGGGATGCAAATCCACAGCAATGCAGTGTCTGTGTGGGCTGCAGCCTGGCCTGAGTGCCCAGGATGGGACACCTCACAGCAGCTACCCCCCAGAGAAAAGGCTTCTGTGTGTTTGGGGTATGGGCAGNTAAGAACTGGAGGAAGAATTTGGCAGGAACTCATTCTGCTTCAACCTGATTGGTTCTTTCATGAACCAGTCTGCCATGGCCTCCCAAAGATGCTGCAGAGTGGTTCAGCAGCTTTGCCCAGCAGTGCCCTCAGGAGCCATGGGTGGATCTCACCAGGCCCCTGGGCTCGTGCACTGCCTGATGTCTGCAGAGCAGACACGAAGGAATGCCCAGTGCCAGTGGAGCTAAGGCAGTCAGCACCATTCCCCAGCCTCAAAGGCACTGTCACTAATGCTGCAGGGACATTAATTACATGGAAAAACATTTAAAAGGCTAAAACTGCACTTGACAGAATCCCTTTAAACTAATGCAGTGTTAGGCTCTACTCATGGCTTCTGGCTCCAGTAAGTTTCCAGGATTTTCTCTTTATTTAAGTCTTAAACTCTCCAAATTAAATGCCATTGGAAAATCAGTTATCTTGTTTTGCTTTATGCTCCTGCTAACTCAGCATCATTATATGATCTTGTTTTCCAGGCTCAAAAGTTTTCTCTCTTTTTCACTGCCACAAAGTTTTGTTAGAGGAGAGCTGGAAAAAAAGAAAGAAAGAAAAAAAAAAAAAGCCTGGTATTAAAGTGGGTTTTAATTTCTTTCCTGTTCTGTTCTTTGGGCCACCCTCCCTTGATTTATTAGCTGCAACAAAATTGTTCCTGGGGTGAGCCCTCAGGTGACAGAGATGTGATGTCCCTGGGCTGAATTGTGTGCTGCTGTTGGACCTCAGAAATTCATGGAGGTGCTGCTGAAAGGTCAGAGAATCAGAGTCATGGAATGGCTCAGGCTGGAAGGGAGCTCAGAGCTCATCTGCTCCAACCTCCCCTCCATGCCCAGGGACACCTCTCAGCCACACTCAGCTGCTCAAGGCCTCATCCAGCCTGGCCTGCAGCACCCCCAGCAAGGAGGCAGCCACAGCACAGGAGGTGTGGGACAGAAGAGCAGACAGTGAGAGGGGTTAGGAACTGGTTCCACAAGAGTGCAGAGTGGTGATCAGTGGTGCCAGGGCCAGCTGGAGAGCTGTAACCAGTGGAGCCCCCAGGGATCACTTCTGGGTCCAGTGCTGTTTAACATCTTCATCAATGCCATTGCTGAGGGCACAGACAGACAGAGTCTGCTCAGCAAGTTTGCTGGTGACATCAACCTGGGAGGCTTGGCTGAGACAGCTGCAGGCTGTGAGGCCATCCAGAGAGACCTGGGCAGGCTGAGAGCTGGGCAGGGAGGAAGCTGATGAAGTTCAGCAGGGATCAGTGCAGAGTCCTGCAGCTGGGAAGGAAAATAAACTGCAGCAGGACAGGCTGGGAGGTGATCTGCTGGAGAGGGACCTGGGAGTGCTGCTGGGCAACAAGTTCTGCATGGGACAGCAAAGTGCCCTGGTGGGCAAGAAGGCCAATGGGGGTCTGGGGGGGCATTAATAGAAGTGTGGGCAGCAGATGGAGGGAGCTTCTCCTCCCCCTCTACTCTGCCCTGGTGAGGTCCCACCTGGAATATCACCTGAATGTGCTCCTGTGTGATCTACCCTGGGTGATCCTGCCTTGGCAGGGGGGGTTGGACTGGATCATCCTGGATGTTTGGAGGAAGTTGTTTGCAGTGAGGGTGGTGAGACACTGGCACAGGTTGCCCAGGGAGGTTGTGGAGCACAGAATAACCCAATGCAATCTTTGATCACATTCTGTGATTCTGTGCTCCACAACCTCCCTGGAGGTGTTGAAGGCCAGGCTGGATGAGGGCTTGAGTGACCTGTAGCAGTGGGAGGTGTCCCTGCCTATGGCAGGGGGTTGGAACTGGATGATCTTTGATGTCCCTTCCAACCTTCCCATTCTATCATTCTTTTGCTGCAGCATTAGGAAGTGAGCATTGCACTGAGCCAGGCACAGGACTCATTGCTGACAGCAGGAAGGGCCACTCCAGAGCACAGGAGGCTCTCTGAGGGGCTTCCTGGAGCACCCCTGGCTGGAGGATGTGTTTGAGTGTTGCTGAAAACGATGAGAGAATTGCCTGGCTGGAAAAGAGGATCAAGTCCAGCCATAAGCTGACATCTCCCTGGACACAACTGTGGGACCACATCTCTAAGTGCCTCACCCAAACCCCCCTGGGCTTCCCTGAGCAGCCTGTTCCAGTGCTTGGTGACCTTTTTGCTGAAGAAATGTCCCATGAGGTCTAATCCAGCCCTTCCTGGTGCAACTCAAGGCCATTTCCTCTTGTGAACAGTTGTGCTTGGTGTAATGAAGGCAATTTGCTCCTTCCAGCTTGTGTGAGGCATGGAGCACACAAGGGGCTCATGAACTCTTGCACAAGGGGCAAGAGTTTCAAATTAGAGCAGGGCAGCTTCAGGTGGGGCACTAGGAAGAAATTCTGAATGATGAGGGTGGTGGAACACTGGAACAGGGTGGTGGAGACCCCATCCCTGGAGACATTCAATGCCAGGCTTGCTGGGGCTCTGAGCAGCCTGTTCTAACTGGGGCTGTCCCTGCTGGCTGCAGGAGGGCTGGACTGGATGGCCTCAAAAGGTCCCTTCCAACCCAAGTCACTCCATGCCTGTCTGTGAGGTTCCTGCCACTGGCGCAGGGAAGAGCAGAGCTGCCTTGGTGCAGATTTTCTTGGCTGACCTTTTGCTCCCCTGGTGGTTTTGCTGAGTCTTTCCCTTTCTCCAGGAGAAGCTGTGCAGCTTACCTCAGCAGAATGAACTTCCCAGTTTTGTTTCTGAGTGTTCTGTGTGCCACCTCATAAAACATTTGCCTAATTAGGAAGGTACCAACAGAATCACAGATCAGGTTTGGCTGGAAGAGACCTTTAAGGTCGTGGAGCTCAAGCACTAACCCTGCACTGCCAGGATGCTGCTAACACCCTGGCCCTCAGCACATCTCCAGGGCTTTGAAACCCCTCCAGGGATGGAGACGACTCCACCACTGCCCTGGGCAGCCTGGGCCAGGCCTTGACAACCCTTTTGGGGAAGAAAGTTTTCCTCATGTCCAACCTAAGCCTCCCCTGGTGCAACTGGAGGCTATTTCTTCTTGTCCTATCCCTTCTTCCTTTGGAGAAGAAACCAACCCCCACCTCGCTCCAACCTCTTCTCAGCGAGCTGAAGAGAGCAATGCGGTCTCCTCTCCTCGGCCTCCTTTCCTCCAGGCTGAAGACCCCCAGCTCCTTCAGCTGCTCCTCACCAGCCCTGTCCTCCAGACCCTTTGGCCTTCATTGCCCTTCTCTGGACCCACTCCAGCACCAAAATGATCTTGGAGAGAGAGACCCAAAACAGAACCCAGTCCTCAAGGTGTGACCTCACCAGTGCCCAGAACAGGGGGAAAATCCCTGTCCTGGTCCTGCTGGCCATGCTTCTTCTGATCCAGGCCAGGATGCTGTTGGCCTCCTTGGCCACCTGGGCAGAGGTGCACACACATCTCATCAGGTCCATCTGGCAAATGAGCCCATCCAGGGCTGGCTCCCTGTTTGGAGGTGGCTGGCAACACTTCCCCCCGGTGCAGAGGTGCCAAGGCTGCATTAAAATGCAGCTGTTGTGGGCAGGAGATTGCAGAAAGTGAACTTCATGAAGGCAGGAGCAGCTGTAATGAAGTGCTGCAGCTCTGGTCTTGGGGCTAGCGTGGCTAAGGAGGGGCCATAGCTCTTCCTAACTAGGGGGAAAGCAATTTCTTAGCCTTGAACTTCTCAGTAATGAAATGTGAAACTCTGCATCAGTATCACTTCTGTAGCTCAGGGCCATCTGCTGCTGATGGATCAAAACATCCTCAGTCTCCAAAGACACTCACAGAGAGGCCAAGAATAGTTTTGTAGTTTGAGAGGCTGTGGAGCATCGCTGAGTTTCTCATCACTTGCTGCAATACCTCAAGCCATAAACCTAAGGTTTTGGTTGGGTTTTTTCTTTTTTTTTTTTCTTCTTTCAGGAAAAAAAAACCAAACAAAACCAAACTCAGAAAGAATCAAATTCAAGGAAAAAAAAAAAAAAAAGTAAAGTTGAATTAAATTCTGTGTTTGTGGGAACAACATCCTGAAATGTGTCCCACACAGAAAATGTGCTGTATAGAGCAGGGGGAAAAGGGCTTTGGCAGTTTCTTGTGCTAAACATGGATTAAAACAAGGAATCATGGAACCACAGACTCAGTCAGGGTTGGAAGGCACCACAAGGATCAGCCAGTCCCAACCCCCCTGCCATGCCCAGGGACACCCTACCCTAGAGCAGGCTGCCCACAGCCTCACCCAGCCTGGCCTTAAACACCTCCAGGGATGGGCCTCAACCACCTCCCTGGGCAACCCCTGCCAGGCTCTCACCATTCTCATGCTGAACAACTTCCTCCTCNTGGAGTATCACCATTTCCAAATACTCTCTTTTACAGCAGACCCAACAGTATGTCACTGTCTTATCTTTTCCTTTTTTTTTAGAGAGTGTCTATCCACTCTAATGTGGCTGGGAAGGAGGATCAGGGAGAATAATTAGAGCTAAGCCACTTTTCAATTAGCTGCTACCTGCTGCTATCCACTGGTGGACAGAAATTGCTGGCAGATAATTCTATCCTTGTGTTACTTGAGAGCCTTTGGACATCATCTGCTTGACCTAATTATTTTTTAATGACATTTTAAAGCCCTGGTTAAATATATATATATATATATAAAAAAAAAGAAAAAGATCTTTTGTTTGGGTTGTTTGGTTTGGGAGTTTTTGTTGCGGTTTTGGTGGTGGTGATGGTGGGGGTCAGGGTGGTGGTGGGGGTGCTGAGCATTGCTCAGATCCCCTCTGGGGCTGCTCTTCTGCAGGCTCTCAGCCCCAGGGCTCTCAGCCTTTGCTCCTCACAGAGCTGCCCCAGGCCCCTCAGTGTCTTCCCAGTCTCTGCCAGACTCCCTTTGTGGGAGCACCCCCATGAAAGCATCATCATGCCAAGGGCTGATCCTACACAATGAGAGGAATCTCTGCCTGCATTTTCTTTTCCTCCATGTATGGATTTTTGAGATCCAGTTCCAGCTACACTGCAGGTGCCTGGCATTTGATGGTGAGTCAAAAGTAACTCTGCTGTACAACCCTTTAGCGAGCCCCCCTCAGTCTGCCTCTGCAAATGCTGAGCTCAGATTCACTTCACATTCCAGCAGGCACCCAAAGGGTTTCTTTTGCTCATTGCAAACCTATCCAAATCTTTGATGGCTATGAATTAGGCTCTGCAACCTTATGATAACCACCTCTAAGGAAAAAAAAAAAGGTAAAAAGGTGGTGGAGCTACTTCAATCCACATCAAGGTCCTGATGTGGTATTACAGCTCATCATCTTCTGATCTCAGCCAGAACCTGGAGGTGCAGAGGTGCATGACAAATGAGAACAAATCACTTCATCAGGCTTTTCTGAACCTTAAAAGAAGGGCTTGGGTCAGGGGTGAGCAGTAGCACACAGAGGATCTGATTTTCCCATGCAAGTTGTCCCAGCCACACTTGAGGGTGGCGAAAGTCGTCTGACTAAATTGCCTCATTTTCTGCTTGTGCTGCTGTAAGCTGCTTTTACTTGGGGACTAAAAAGCACAGAGAACCTGCCAGGTTCCTAACTGGTCAGTGCTGAAAAGAAACTTAAACAGGAATTGTTCCCCTTTTTTTTTTTCCCAACAGGGACAAAAAATTGTTGCCTTTTCCCCCACTAGAATCATGTCCTTGGGAAGCACTTCCTTGAATCTGCACAAACTTCCATTTCCGACCCTGGCAAAGACTCAGAGTAGGGAAAAAAAATGAGAGCAACGTAGAGCTAGCCCAAACTTTTTAACTTGCATCTCTTCTTTTTATTCTAAGACTTTTCCACTTCTTAACTGATTTTCTTTTTTGAATGTTTTGCTGTGTAAGGTGAAAAGGACCTCAGGCAACTGCAGTTTGCACGAGCAGCGCTGGCTGACCTTGGCAGGAGCGGAAAGGTCGCGTCTCGCTTTTCACACGGGTGAGCTGTGGAGCAAGGTTTGCCAGGTAGCAGGAGTAACAAGGACTTGCTTTGCCCTCTGTTGTGCAGATTCCTGCCTTTCATCCATTCTTTCCTTCAGAGAACGCCCTGAATTCCCATGAAACAGATTCCCTTCACACACCCGAATACAGCTGCTGATTCCAGCGCCACGGTGGGAAGAGCAACCCAGGGCTGGGAGCTGAAATGTGAATTTTATTTCAAAAAGGAGAAGGAAAAAAATAAAAAAGACACCAAAAAGCTGCAGACAATGGGAAAATGCATTTGTAATCCTGTTTGACATCCTGATGGCAAAGAATGACACTGCACTGCTCCTGAGCTTCGGCAAGGTGTTTGGAATTTCACCTTATTAGATTATTAATTCATGCCAAAAAGCAGAGTCATGGAAAGGTTTGAGTTGGAAAGGACCTTACAGGTCACCTGTTTTCAACCCCTCTGTCATGGGCAGTGACACCTCCCACTAGTGCAGGTTGTTCAAAGCCTCACCCAACCTGGCCTTGAACAGGAGAAGACCTTCAGGGAGGTTGTGGAGCACAGAAGCACCGAACGTGATCTTTGATCACGTTGGGTACTTCTGTGCTCCACAACCTCCCTGGGAAACCTGTGCCAGTGCCTCACCACCCTCAACCTGTGCCAGTGCCTCACCACCCTCAACCTGTGCCAGAGTCTCACCACCCTCACTGCAAACAACTTCCTCCTAATCTTCAGTCTAAATTTGCTCCCCTCAGGCTTCAATCCATTCCTTCTTGGCAAGAATTTCTTTCTAGTCTTCAGTCTAAATTTGGCCTCCCCAAGAGTCAATTCATTCCCTCTCATCCATGTTCAGCACATGACATGGGCCCAGTGGCTGGTCTGCTGAAAGGGCAATGATGTTTGGATGTGGCACTGATGCCACCTCCATGCACCTCCACAAAGGCATGGCACAATCACAGAGTGTCAGGGCTGGAAGGGACCTTCAAAGCTCATCCAGCCCAGCCCCCCTGCAAGAGCAGGGTCACCTAGACCAGATCACACAGGAACACAGCCAGGTGGGTTTGGAGTATCTTCAGAGAGGGAGACTCCACACCCACCCTGGGCAGTCTGTTCCAGGCTTCTGTCACCCTCACAGGGAAAAAAAACTCCTCCTCATGTTTCCAGGGAACTTCCTATGCCTCAGGGAACTTCCTATGCCTCAGCTTCCACCATTGCCCTTGTGCTGTCCCTGGGCATCACCCAGCAGAGCTGGCTCCAGCCTCCTGCCACTCAGCTTTACATCTTTATCAACATGCATGAGGGCAGCCCTCAGGCTCCTCCTGTTCAAGCTCCAAGCCCCAGCTCCCTCAGGTAGATCTTCCATTGCCTTCAGCATCTTTGTGGCTCTGCACTGGACTCACTGAAATGACTGCATGGTGCAGTCACTGGGATTTCTGGCCCTTCTGGCAGGTGGGACTGAAGCAGTGTGGGAAGCCATCGGGCTCCTGCTGCTCCTCACAAGACCTGACACCCAGACCACTGAGCAGCCTTCTTCCCCTAACATCTGCAACTAGCACCCCAGCCAACCTGCCCTGGGATGGTTCAAGGGCCTACCTCTCTCCTACCTCTCTGGGCAGCCTGTGGGCAGTGTGAAAAGAGACATTTTTAAGTAGCTCAGGCAGCTCAGAGCTCCCTGAGCGTGAACCACGCAGTGTGGGTTTGGCAGCACCCACTTCCAGAGGGTGGTGACAAGCAAGCAGGGCTGTGACAAATTAAAAGGCATGGGTGTAGACAATGCTTCTCATTGCCTCATCAAAATATTCAGGGGGGGTCGTGTTACATTTTGCAAGGGCTGCCTTTGCCAAAGGCTCCTGGAGCTGCTCTCGCTGCAGCTTTGTCTTGCTTTTATGCCTTGTTGAATTCCATTGAAAGACAAACAGCTGGCGGCGGCACCGCTCTGCCAGCACCTGCCAGCCTGCCACTCCTCCCCACAGGCACCGAGCCTGGAGCTTCAGTGGGGCACAACAGAGAGGAGCATCTCTGAGGCAGCTGCTCTCAGCAAAGGCCTGATTGGGTGTTTATTATTACCACTACCAGAGAGGAACTCAACCTGCTGCTCAGAGGAAGCAGCTAACAAGCGCCGGTGCACCACTGATCAGTGCTGCTGGTGGGTTTGGGTTTGCAAACCTTGCCCTCATGTGTTTTTCTCCTTCTCTTTTCCTTGTTTTTTTTGTTTTTTTTTTTTTTTTTTTTTAACTGGAGGGGAGCATCCACATGGGAAATGTTCAGCCACACACACAGAGCCTAGAAGTGTGCATGCAGAGAAACACACTGCAAAAGCAGATTCTTCAGCAGGTAATTGCCATTAACCCAAGGCAGCTTCGTGGCCTTGCAAAGCGAGTAACAAGTGCTGCTTTAATCCCTGGAGATCTAATTTGCTCTAGAAGGGCTATTAAAAGGATTAAGACATTTTATTTTCCAAGGTGGAAAGGTTTCTTATTGTACTGAGGATGTACATGAAGAGAAAGCATCTGGGCTTTTGTGTTTTGGGGTTTTTTTCCACAGAGTTAAAAGATTAAAAGGTTTGAAAGCAAATCATAGATGTGGGTTTTTTTTTTTCTTGAAACTGGAGTTTCAAGGAGCAATTCTGGAGCACTGTGCCCACCTCTGGAGCACTGTGCCCAGCTCTGAACTACTCTGTTCCACTCTAGAGTCCTGTGTCCAGCTCTGGAGTTCTCAGCAGGAGAAGGACATGGACCTCTTGGAGCAGGTTCAGAGGAAGCTACAGTGATCCAAGGGCTGGAAGCCTTCTGCTGTGAGGCCAGGCTGAGAGAGCTGGGATTGTTCAGCCTGGAGAAGAGAAGGCTGCAGGGAGACCTTCTGGTGGCCTTTTGAGACTTAAAGGGGGTGACGAGGAAGCTGGGGACAGACTTTTGAGCAGGGTCTGTTGGGACAGCACAAGAGGTGATGGTTTGAAACTAAACCTGGGCTGGAGAGAAGGAGAAATTTTTGACGTTAAGCATGGCAAGAGCCTGTCCCAGGCTGCCCAGAGAGGTGGGAGAAACCCCACGACTGGCACCACTGCAGGTCAGGTTGTTTGGGGCTCTGAGCAAGCTGCTCCAGCTGCAGCTGTCCCTGCTGACTGCAGAAGGGTTGGGACAGGTGACCTTGAAAGGTCCCTTCCAACCCAAACCGTTCTGTGATGCTGTGCAAAATCAGCTGTAGCTGCTGAGTCTCTGTGTTTGGTCTTTCAGCAGACATTATCCCAACAATTATTACTTGGTGCCTCGCATGGTTAATGGAGCCTGTGGGGAAACAGTCTGCAGTTTGGGCTCCATTTCTCTTTTAAGTCTTTCAGTCAGGTTTCTCTTGTCTTCTGGGGGAAGGAAATGGAGCAGATCTCCTGTAGGTCTGCAGGAGCTGAGGTCAGCTGAATAAAATGCTGTTGCTCAGACCTGCAGCACCTGGAAGCCACTGAGGAAGGGCCCTTTAATGGGGCTTTGCATGGAAGTGTCATCATTCCAGGTTGTTCTGACCTTGCTGATGGGGAAACAGGGCAATACCTGATGTTTTCTGAAGTCTTTCAGGTGTAAACAGGTAAGATGCTGAGAGGGCTGCAGCAGCTGTGCTGTGAGGACAGGCTGAGAGAGTTGGGGCTCTGCAGCCTGGAGAGGAGAAGGCTTCCAGGAGACCTTGGAGTGGCCTTGCAGGATCTGAAGGGGGCTCCAGGAAGGCTGGGGAGGGACTATTGACAAGGTCTGGGAATGCCAGGACAAGGGCAATGGGTTTGAACTGGCAGAGGGGAGATTGAAAGTGGCTGTTAGGAGGAAGTTGTTTGCAGTGAGGGTGGTGAGACACTGGCACAGGTTGCCCAGGGAGGTTGTGGAGCACAGAAGATCAAAGATCACGTTTGGGGCTTCTGTGCTCCACAACCTCCCTGGGCAACCTGTGCCAGTGTCTCACCACCCTCACTGGAAAGAATTTCTTCCTCATCTCCAGACTAAATCTCCCCTCTGCCACCTTCAACCCATGCCTCTCCTCCTGTCACTACAAGCCCTTGTAAAAAGTCGCTTCCCAGCTTTCTTGCAGTCCCTTTCAGGTATTGGAAGGCTGCCTAATGTCTCCCTGCAGCCTTCTCTTCTCCAGGTCCAGGGCTTGCTAGATCTGAGTCATCAAGATATAAACCAGCAGAGATTGAAAAACCAGAAAGCAGAAGCAGGGTGGGGCTGGAAGAGAGTGAGCCTTGGCTTCTGCAGGCAGGGCGAGTGCTGCACCCAGTGCTGCAAACTGCTTTGTTTAATCTGCTCCACTCCCCTGGCAGTGCTCAACCCATTGTAGCTGTTCCACTCCCTGCATCCAGACAAGGAGACCTCTTTTGTTTCTTCCCAGGCTGTTTCATACGGGTTTTGTTTCTCTGCCATTCATCCTGACTGCCTTTTCTTCCACTGATCTTCCATCTTTGCTTGCTGAGCCCAGTCCCTCTGTGTCATCTGTGTCTGCATGGCTCTCAGGCTCCTTGCATGTCCCTTCTGAGTGCAGGGAGGGGAACAGCTTGCCAGGTAAATGTGAGCTGAGCTCCTGAGATGTGGGAAAATAACTGCAAAGGCTCTTCTCTTTCAATAAGCACCCAGCAGCCTGACTGCCACCTCCCAGGCCCAGCTCCCTCACCTTCACCAGGCTGTGTGCTCTCTACCAGGATAAGGGGAACAACTTTGCAGGGATGTTGTTGCTGGCCTGAGATGAAGTTGGATGCAGCTCCAAGTGCTGTTTCTTTACAAGAATCACAGAATTATTGAGGCTGGAATAGACCTCTGAGATCATCCAGTCCAGCCTAGGACCTAACAGCACCACATCCACCAGAGCATGGCACTGAGTGCCACATCCAGCAGCAGCAGGGAGGGAATTGTCCACTTGGACTTGGCTCTGGTGAGGCCACACCTCAAGAGTTGTGCCCAGTTTGGGGCACTCAATACAAGAGAGATGTGGAGGTGCTGGAGCCAGTGCAGAGGAGGGCAAGGAAGCTGGGAAGGGCCTGGAGAGTAAATCTGATGAGGAGAGACTGAGGGAGCTGGGACAGAGGAGGTTGAGGGGAGGCCTCATGACTGTCTGCAGCTACTTGAAAGGAGGCTGTGGAGAGGCTGCTGCTGGGCTCTGCTCACAGGTCATTGGAGACAGAACAGAGGGAATGGCCTCAAGTTGCCACTGGGTAGGTTTAGACTGGATATGAGGAAACAGTGGTCAGGCACTGGAATGAGCTGCCCAGGGAGGTGGTGGAGTCACCAGCCCTGGAGGGTAGGGTTCTGGGTTGGACTTGGTGATGCTGAGGACCTTTGGCAGCCTGACAATGACTCTGACCTCCAGGGATGGCAACTGCACCACCTCCCTGGGCAGTCCATTCCAGTGCCTAATGACCATTTTCATAGGGAAGTGCTTCCTGACACCCAACCTAGCCCTGGGGAAGTGCTTCCTGACACCCAGCCTAACCCTGGGGAAGTGCTTCCCAACACCCAACCTAGCCCTGGGGAAGTGCTTCCTGACACCCAGCCTAACCCTGGGGAAGTGCTTCCTAACACCCAGCCTAACCCTGGGGAAGTGCTTCCTGACACCCAACCTAGCCCTGGGGAAGTGCTTCCTGACACCCAACCTAGCCCTGGGGAAGTGCTTCCTAACACCCAACCTACCCCTCCCCTGGCACAGCTCCAGGCCATGCCCTCTCACCCTGTCACAAGCTGCCTGGGAGCAGAGCCTGACCCCTGCCTGACTTCAGCTTCCCCTCAGGTAGCTGCAGAGAGAGCTAAGGTCCCCTTGAGTCTCCACTGCTCCAGGCTGAACCCCTGCAGCCCCCTCCCCAGCCTCGTTGCTCTCCTCTGGCCCCCTCCAGCCCCTCAAGATCTCTCTTGCAGTGAGGGAAGGAAGCAGTCCTTGTGTCTGTGGGGCGAGAGGATGACCATGAGGCAGCAGTGTACCCCTGTGAGGCTGCAGGGCTCCTGGCCCACGGGTGCAGATGGCATGGGAGATGCCTTGGGTTCCTGTGGAGCACAGAGGGATCTCAACACTCCATACACAGCAAAGGCATGTGGATGAGTGCTGTGAGAATAAAAGTGCTTTGGGGTTGCTCTCCACACTGAAGGACATAAAATCTTGTCCTAGACTGATAATTCAGCAAAACTGACAACAAGCAATAGAAACACTTGGGGCTGGCTGAAATATTTGCTGTGATCCTCACTAAAGTACTGGACTCTGATTTAGTTTCCCATCTCTTTTCCTTTTGAAACCTAGCTCAAGTATAAAACACTGAGGGGGTTTCCCACACAGCATTATGAACACTTCAAGGTGAACTCTTCAACCTTTCTGAGCTTTGAAATTATCTCAGCTGTGCCTTTCCAGGAAGTCTGACTCCAGGTTCGTTGTTACAAACCCATCATTTTTCTGCAAACCTGCAATTTCCCACTCCTTCTGCCCTCCTTTGCTTCCCACCTGCACAGTAAACATTCCACCCTGCTCTAAGGACACGGGAGCCATCCTCCTGTGTGCTGGGTAGAGGACTGAGGCTGTTGTGGGCAGCACAGACACAGCCAGAGGGCTGGAGGTGATGTCAGCACAGGCTGAGGGAGCAGGGGATGTGCAGTCTGGGCAGGAGAAGGCTCCAGGGGGAATCACAGAATCGTGGCATGGTTTGGCTGGGAAAGGACCTTTGAAGGTCATCCAGTCCAACCCCTTGCACTCAGCAGGGACATCTGCAGCCAGCACAGTTCAGAGCCCCAAACAACCTGACCTGCAATGGCTGCAGGGATGGGGCAGCTCCCCCCTCTCTGGGCAACCAGGGCCAGGGTCTCACCATCCTCACTGGGAAAAAAAAAAATCCTCCTTTTATCTATGCTCGTTGTCTCTCCTTTAGTTTCCACCCATCACCCCTTTCCCTGTCACAACGAAATTCTGGCCCCGTCTTTCCCACCGCTCCCGTTAAGCGCTGCCAGGAAGGTCTCGGTCTCCCCTTTCCACGCGCGGCTGGTTCGGCGCTGCAGGACGCGAAGCCCTCTCGAAGCGTGCCCGGGGCCATGCGGCGCTGGCGTGGGGGTGGCTGCGGCAGGACGTGCAGGAAGCCGACGCAAGGGGGCGCTTGGAGCCCACGGACGGCGCCGAGCGCCGCTGGGCTCTGCCTGCCGCGGATGTGCTGCTGGCGACGGCACCAGCCCAAGGAGCGCCCCCAGCAGGGTTGCTGCGGGCGGGACCTGCCCCACAGCTCATGTTGGGGCTGCCTCGTCTTGGGGTGCTTGTGGCTGAGTGTCGGGATGCATGTGGCCATCGCTGGGAACTTGGGATGGAGCTGCTGGCATCCATCTCACCTCTCCTCTACAAGCAGGCTGCAGAGAGAGAGTTTGCAAAGGCCTGCAGGGACAGGACCAGGGGCAATGGCTTCAAACTAGAGCAGAGCAGATTGAGATTGGATGTGAGGAACAAGTTCTGCAGCAGGAGGCTGCTGGAACGCTGCAACAGGTTGTTCAGGGAGGTTGTTGTTTGTGCCCATTGCCTCTTGTCCTGTCCCTGGGCACCACTGACAAGAGCCTGGCCCCATGCTCTTTAGCTCTTGCTGAGCATTGCTCAGCTGCCCTCTGGGGCTGCTCTTCTGCAGGCTCTCAGCCCCAGGGCTCTCAGCCTTTGCTTCTCACAGAGCTGCTCCAGACCCCTCAGCAGCTTTGCAGCCTCCACTGGATTCTCTCCAGTGGCTCCTTGTCTCTTCTGGACTGGGGAGCCCAGAGCTGGACCCAGTGCTACACCTAGGGCTACACTTGGGCAGAGTAGAGAGAGAGGAGAAGCTCCCTCCACTCTTCAGGACACCACTGGCCCTCAGATAGCATTAGCCAAGGCAGGGTTTGGTTTTCTCACTGCTTCAAAAACAAGTAAAAAAAGATAACATTCTAGAAATGAAGAACTGGGAATGGTAACAGCTTTGTCTCCCCAACAGCTCAGATTTTATACGTCCTTGCAAGAATCTGTTCATAGAATCATGGAATTGTTNGCAGTCTGGGCAGGAGAAGGCTCCAGGGGGAATCACAGAATCGTGGCATGGTTTGGCTGGGAAAGGACCTTTGAAGGTCATCCAGTCCAACCCCTTGCACTCAGCAGGGACATCTGCAGCCAGCACAGTTCAGAGCCCCAAACAACCTGACCTGCAATGGCTGCAGGGATGGGGCAGCTCCCCCCTCTCTGGGCAACCAGGGCCAGGGTCTCACCATCCTCACTGGGAAAAAAAAAAATCCTCCTTTTATCTATGCTCGTTGTCTCTCCTTTAGTTTCCACCCATCACCCCTTTCCCTGTCACACCGAAATTCTGGCCCCGTCTTTCCCACCGCTCCCGTTAAGCGCTGCCAGGAAGGTCTCGGTCTCCCCTTTCCACGCGCGGCTGGTTCGGCGCTGCAGGACGCGAAGCCCTCTCGAAGCGTGCCCGGGGCCATGCGGCGCTGGCGTGGGGGTGGCTGCGGCAGGACGTGCAGGAAGCCGACGCAAGGGGGCGCTTGGAGCCCACGGACGGCGCCGAGCGCCGCTGGGCTCTGCCTGCCGCGGATGTGCTGCTGGCGACGGCACCAGCCCAAGGAGCGCCCCCAGCAGGGTTGCTGCGGGCGGGACCTGCCCCACAGCTCATGTTGGGGCTGCCTCGTCTTGGGGTGCTTGTGGCTGAGTGTCGGGATGCATGTGGCCATCGCTGGGAACTTGGGATGGAGCTGCTGGCATCCATCTCACCTCTCCTCTACAAGCAGGCTGCAGAGAGAGAGTTTGCAAAGGCCTGCAGGGACAGGACCAGGGGCAATGGCTTCAAACTAGAGCAGAGCAGATTGAGATTGGATGTGAGGAACAAGTTCTGCAGCAGGAGGCTGCTGGAACGCTGCAACAGGTTGTTCAGGGAGGTTGTTGTTTGTGCCCATTGCCTCTTGTCCTGTCCCTGGGCACCACTGACAAGAGCCTGGCCCCATGCTCTTTAGCTCTTGCTGAGCATTGCTCAGCTGCCCTCTGGGGCTGCTCTTCTGCAGGCTCTCAGCCCCAGGGCTCTCAGCCTTTGCTTCTCACAGAGCTGCTCCAGACCCCTCAGCAGCTTTGCAGCCTCCACTGGATTCTCTCCAGTGGCTCCTTGTCTCTTCTGGACTGGGGAGCCCAGAGCTGGACCCAGTGCTACACCTAGGGCTACACTTGGGCAGAGTAGAGAGAGAGGAGAAGCTCCCTCCACTCTTCAGGACACCACTGGCCCTCAGATAGCATTAGCCAAGGCAGGGTTTGGTTTTCTCACTGCTTCAAAAACAAGTAAAAAAAGATAACATTCTAGAAATGAAGAACTGGGAATGGTAACAGCTTTGTCTCCCCAACAGCTCAGATTTTATACGTCCTTGCAAGAATCTGTTCATAGAATCATGGAATTGTTTGGGTTGGCAAAGCCCTCCCAGCTCCTCCATTCAAACCTCAACCCAACCCCACCACTGCCATCAAACCATGCCACAGGTGCCATGGCCACAGGTGCCATGGCCACATGCTTCTTGAATGTCTCCAGAGATGATGACTCCATCACCTCCTCATATAAATCTGATTCTCCCAGCAGCAGCTCCTCAGTGTCAGTAGGAGCATTGCTGGGACCATGCATGGTTTGCTCTGTGGCCTTCCTGGCAGAATGCAAACACTGGAGCCCACAGATACATGGATGCAGCTCTGCAGGGATGCTGGGGCAGAGTTCAGCCTGGGCCTGTGCTAACCAATGCAGCTGATCCCAGTCCACCCTCTCCTTTGGGGACTATTTATTTGCCAAAGAAATTTTCCTTGTAAGCCTGCCTGCTTCTGAAGCCTTGCATCAGCTGCCTGCCTGTTCATCACTCTGGTCACAAACTCATCCATTTCTCATTCCAGCATGAGTTTGGAGCCAAAGAATGGGAGTTGCCCCTTCATTTGCTCCAATTGCTATGTGCGTGGCACCAGAAGTCCACATCCCCTGCATCAAATCATAGCTAAAGCACAAAGAATCCATTTTTCTTCTTTGGTAGCAGGAGTGATGGGTGAGCAGGGAAAGGGCAGGCAGAAAACCCTCCCCTTGCTGCCATTCTCTGGGAGGATCCAGCTGGAAGGTTTGTGTGCAGTCAGCTGGGGCTGTTCTGTGGTGGAGCTGCTCCATCCCAGCAGAGCTGGAGCCAAGCACAGCTCATTAGAGCTGGCAGTGGGCATGGTGCAGAGGAGGGATGACTCTGTGCTGGGGGAGCAGTCGGGGAATTGGGTTTGGGTGCCCAGGCAGAAGGCCACAGGGGTCAGCTCTCCTTGGTGGTGGTCAGAGGGCCTTTGGAAATATGGAGAAAACATTGTCAGGTGCAAAATTCCCCATGAGTGTGCACGTCCTGTAAGAATGGTTAGCCATTGTTGGCTAACCAGGATGGGGGAGAGGGAACGAAGACATTGTGGAAATGTGTGGCTGAAAACTTGACCAGAGCAAGAGTGGGCTTCTAATTCTGGGGAGGAGCTGCTGTCTGCACCAGCACAGGTGAAGGGTGACCTGCTGGAAAGCAGCTCCCAGGAGAAGGAGCTGAGCATGCTGGTGAACAGCAAGAGCAGCAAGGAGCCAGCAGCCGGCAATGTGCTCTCAGCCCCAGAAGGCCAATGGCCTCCTGGGTTGCATGAAGAAGTGTGGCCAGCAGGATAAAGTAGGTTCTCCTCCCCCTCTACTCTGCCCTTGTGAGGCTAATTCTGGAGTCCTGGGTCCAGTTCTGGGCTCCCCAGTTGAAGAGAGACAGGGAACTGCTGGAGGGAGTCCAAGGGAGGCTGCAAAGCTGCTGAGGGGCCTGGAGCAGCTCTGTGAGGAGCAAAGGCTGAGAGCCCTGGGGCTGAGAGCCTGCAGAAGAGCAGCCCCAGAGGGCAGCTGAGCAATGCTCAGCAAGAGCTGAAGGACCTGTGGGGGGCAAAAGGCTGGAGCCAGACTCTTGTCAGTGTTGTCCAGGAACAGCACAAAGGGCAGTGGGCACAGACTGGGACCCAGGAGGTTCCACTTGAAGAGGAGGAGAAAGTTTGGTGTGAGGGTGCTGGAGGCCTGGAGCAGGCTACCCAGAGAGGCTGTGGAGTTTCCTTGTCTGGAGAGCTTCCAACCCCCTCTGGGCATTGTGCTGCTGGGCAAGCTGCTGTGGGTGCCCTGCTGGAGCAGGGGACTTGGACTGGAGGATCTGCAGAGGTCCCTTCCAACTGTCACTGTGCTGGGAGTCTGTGAAAGAAGTTGGGAAGGTTTTTGTGATCCTAAAAGAATTGGGTTTGACTAAGGGTGCTGGTTAAAGGAGCATGAAGTGCTCACAGTGAGGGAGCTCCCTGAGCTGGCAAGAGGTGGCTGGGGCACGGGGAAGGGCATCAGCACAGAGCAGAGTGCTGAGGCGTGCACGATGCCATGAGACGTTGGCAGCATCATTCAGTTCCAGGGGAGGACAGCAGGGGAGTGCAGTGAGTGGTGGGAGAGGGAAATGAAGAGCTGCAGCTCGACTGAATTGTTATTGACCAACACTCACTACCTGTTTTAGAGCCATCACTCAGAGGTCACTTTGTGAGCTGGTTGTGGGTGAGGGCAGCTGAGCAGCAGAGCAGCTTCGTGGGTGAGAATGAACACCAATGGGGAGCTCTGGAGGACCAAAGCAAGGGAGGCCTTTCAGGGGTTTGCCTCTGTCCCTGGATGAATCCTACCCTGGGCTCCATCTGTAGAAATATTCCAAAGCCACCTGGAAAATGTCCTGGGCAGGCTGATCTGAGTGGCTCTGTGTGGGCAGGACGTGGGCAAGGGCATCTCCAGAGCTTCCCTCCAGCCTCAGCCACAGAACCACAGAATGGTTTGGATGGAAAGAGACCTTTCAAAGTCGTTCTGTCCACCCTCCCAGTCAGCAGGGACATATGCAACCAGAGCAGGTTGCTCAGAGTCCCAAACAACCTGACCTGCAATGGTGCCAGGGATGGGGCTCCTGGCACCTCTCTGGGTAACCTGGGTCAGGCTCTCACCATGCTCCATGTAAAAACATCTCTCTCTTCTCTGCAGTCTGAATCTCCCTCGTTTACTTTCCAACCATCACCCCCTGTGCTGTCCCAACAGGCCCTGTTCAAAGGTCTGTCCCCAGCTCTGCCCCTTCATCTCCTGAGAGCCCACCAGGTCTCCCTGGAGCCTTCTCTAGGCTGACCAACCCCCAGCTCCCCTGGCCTGGCCTCCAAGCTTCCAGCCCTCCCAGCACTGCTGTGCTGAGGCCTTAGCTGTGCCCTTCAGTGAGCCTGAGAAGAGGCAAAGCCTCTAAGACTTCACATTGTGGACTTGCCTGCCCCTGGGTGCCAAAGGGTCACACTTTGAATGCAGCCTTTGGGATCCTCCTTCTTTGGGCTCCAAATTCTTTAGGTCACTCTGTGAATTATTAAAATGTGTGCTGAAATGTGCCAGGCCCTGGCTAATTATGACCTGCTCGTTAATTCCAGCAGACGAATGGTTCAGTTCTGATGAACATTAACAGGTTTCTGAGGCTGGGAGCTGCTAGCAAGGAGAAGAAGCTTTCTGCATGGGTAGTGAGCATGGCTGAGCACTAGGAGCCAGATCAACATCTCCTTGACTTTGCCTGGTGGTGATTTCAAGTGCTGCCTGTGGCATCATCTTCCTCCCTTACAAACACAGCTTGTGAGCAAGTATAAATGAGCTATGGATGTTTGTTATGAATTAAAATCACCCTGAACTCGCTGCAATCACCTGGGCTGTATTAGGAGTGATGCAATAGGTCAAGACCTGTTCTCCTGCCCCTCTGCACTGCTGAGGCCACTTCTGGCAGGCAGTCCAAGGGCATCCTAGGCTGCGTTTGGACAACCGTGGTGAGTAGGTCCAGAGAGGTTCTCCTGCCCCTCTGCTCTGCCCTACTGAGGCCACAGCTGGAATCTTGTGTCCAGTTCTGGGACACTCAGCTCCAGAAGGAGCTCAGAGAACTGCTAGAGCCCAGCCCAGAGCCCCCAAGCTGCTGCAGGCAGTGAACATCTCCTGTGAGGCCAGGCTGAGGGAGCTGGGGCTGGCAGCTGGCAGCAGAGCAGCCTGAGGGCTGCCCTCAGTGCTGTGCTAAAGATGTGCAGGGCAGTGTGGGCAGGACGCAGCCAGGCTGTGCCCAGGGGTGGCCAAGGGCAGCACAAGGGGCACTGGGGGCAAGCTGGAGCAGAGGAGGTGCCAGGGGAACAGGAGGGCAAACTTTGTCCCTGTGAGGCTGCTGGAGCCTGGAGCAGGCTGCCCAGAGAGGCTGTGGAGTCTCCTGCTCTGGAGACTTTCCAACCCCACTTGGATCCAGGTAAGGAGGCTCCCCTCAGCCTGTGCTCACAGCAGAGCTGCTCCAGCCCTGGCAGCATCTTTGTGGCCTCCTCTGGCCTCACTGCAGCAGCTCTGTGTCCTTCTGCTGCTGGGGATTGGATTGGAGGTGAGGTCTGAGCAGAGCAGAGCCAAGGGGCACAATCCCCTCTCTTGCCCTGCTGCCCACACTGCTCTGGCTGCAGCCAGCACACAGCTGCCTGCTGGGCTGCAGGAGGGCACTGCTGCTCCTGGGGAGCTGCTCAGCAATCAGTAATCTGAATTCTTAGAAGTCTTTTTCCTGTCTCAGCAGAGCAGAAATAAAACTTTGATTTCACTGCTGAGAACAAGTGGCAGAAAACACCAAAGCAAAAGATCAAAACTTTGCCCTTCTTTTGCATGTTTGTTTTGAGGGGGAAGGTGGTGTCTGGGGAGTCCTTGTGGCTGAGGCTGGTGGAAGAGGAGAAGAGGGAAGGGATAGCTTCAGGTAAGGAATGAAAGAGAAATGGGGATATGAAAGTGGTGCCAAAGCACACAGGAGGAAGATAGCCATGAGTGCACCCAGCACTTGCCATGAGCCTTGCCCTG
Organism: Ramphastos sulfuratus; assembly: GCA_013399055.1. NCBI lineage: Eukaryota > Metazoa > Chordata > Aves > Piciformes > Ramphastidae > Ramphastos > Ramphastos sulfuratus. The sequence goes on from WBNM01034094.1 coordinate 30,608, forward strand.
GCAGTGGGATGTGGTGGCTGCCATTGGCACCACCTGTGCCTGTTGCCTTCTGCAGCATGTGTGCTGCAATCTGGCTCTCTGCTCAGAACAAGGGAAATGCTGGGGGCTCTGCTCCCTGTGGCTTTGTACTCCCAGGAGCTTTGCTTTTCAATTTTGTCTCTGCTGACTTGTCTGTGAACCCATAAACCAGGCTGAAACGTGACCTCTGTGTGCCAGGGAAGCCTGCAGCAGTCACCTTGCTCTAACATTCCTCTCCCCAGTAACCTCCAGCCCCGAGCACCTTAGCTGCTGCCTTGCTGTTCTTGCAGGTCTGGCAGCACCAGTCTAGAGCAGTGGTGTTCAGTCTGGATCTTCTTGACAAACTTCCCCTCCAGACAAAATCAGAAGACAATTTGGAGCAGATTTTGTCTGAAGATCACTGAAAAACCTCTTGCTCTTTGCTGGAGGTCTTCTGAAACTCAGGATGGTGTTAAAGGAGACAGAGCTTGTGTCTGTGATTAATCCTGGCTTCTTGAACCCCAGAAGAATTTATCCACGCCAAAAGCACCCTGGACCTTTTAATGCTGTTAAGTGCACACCACACAAAGGCTCCTTGCCTGATTTTGGGGCACAAAGTCATGTTTAAGATGATGTTTCTGTCACCTGTGTAATGCAGCAGAAAGTTACATGATAGGAGAAGACAGAAATGGCCTTACCTGAACCTTCAGCTTCCCACACACCCTCTCATTACATAAAAGCAGCTGGAATGAGGTTTGGTCAGGTGCAATCACTGCTCCCTTCTCACCGTGCTGGGAACAGCTCACCTGAGGAGCAGCTGGGGGAGCACTCACTGGGCCCCAGCTCAGCTCCTACAGCAGCAGGAGTGCTGCAGTTTGGGATGCAGCCTCATGGGCACAGAGCTGCTGAGGGGCCTGGAGCAGCTCTGGGAGGAGCAAAGGCTGAGAGCCCTGGGGCTGAGAGCCTGCAGAAGAGCAGCCCCAGAGGGCAGCTGAGCAATGCTCAGCGAGAGCTAAAGGAGCTGTGGGGGGCAAGAGGCTGGGGCCAGGCTCTTGTCAGTGGTGCCCAGGGACAGCACAAGTGGGCACAAACTGGCACCCAGGAGGTTCCACGTGAACAGCAGGAGGAAGTTTTTTGGTGTGAGGGTGCTGGAGGCCAAGGGAGGTTGTGGAGTCTCCTTGTCTGAAGAGATTCCAAACCCACTTGGGCACTGTGTGGCAAGCTGCTGTGGGTGCCCTGCTGGAGCAGGGGGACTGGATTGGATGATCTCCAGAGGTCCCTTCCAAGCACATCATGCTGGGAGTGTTCCAGATCAAAATTTCTTGTGTGGACCCCCCCAGATCCCCTTCTCTTACTGTAATTACTCAAGTAAAATTCAGTGTGTTCTGCTGGGTTTGAGCTGAGCTGGAACCAGAGGCCTGCAGTGAGTGATGCTGTGGCAGGAGGTAGCTTCCTGCACTCAAGAACTTGCTCTTCATGGAGGTATTTTCCAGGCTGGCAAACATCATCTTAGATCTCTCAGTGGTGCTGCTGTACATCACTGCAGCAAGACTCAGCACAGAAGAACATCTGGGCTGAAGCTCTTCTCCATCCCAAGCTTTGCAAGCTCTTTGACTTGGGCAGAGAAGCTGCAAGTCTGGGAGCTGTTTGGTGCAACCAACTCCCTGCATGGAAAGGTTGATGCCATATTATTTAGTACCAAAACACCCAGCAGAAGCTTCCATGTTTCCCTGCCTGAATCTCAGTGCTGTTCTCTCTCTTCCATATCCAGTTTCTGTCCATTTAAATGTAGATGCAGGGGGAGGAGGCAACCCCCACTGCACAATACCCACAGATTAACAGCCTGGAGGGCTGAAATTCCTAACTGAAAGAGAATCACAGAATGGTAGGGATTGGAAGGGACCTCTGAAGGTCCTTGAGCCCAACACCCCCACGGAAACAATGAAAATCAACACGAAGGACATAGGTAGGAATTTTGCCAGTAGCTCCTAACCACGAGTGCAAAAACTCAGCTAGCAAATGGCTGAACAGGGCCACCAAGGTGCTGAGAGGG
>WBNM01034095.1:0-65432 GCA_013399055.1 Ramphastos sulfuratus
CCCCCCTTTGTTTTTTTCTCCTAATTTTTTAAAGATGTGTCATACTTGCTCATTAGGTAATGCTGTAACAAGAATGATGCAGGTGCAGCTCTTTAATAAAATCACTTTGGGGATTCTGTACCTTTGTACAGACAGCAGAAGAGTTTTTCAAGGTATGAAGGACAGCAAGCTGCCAAGCTCTTCTATCTGCTGGTGCCTCGATTCAAAACTAAATGAAAAGAATGCCATTCATTTCAGTAGACTTTTAGATCATTCTCTATAACTCATTAAAAAAAAAAAAAGATTTTGGTATTTAAAAAAAAAAGAAATCAATGAAGAAATTGGGCTTGTGTCCAAGGATTCACTGCCAGGATGTGACATTTGCACCAGTAGAGAGTGGCCAGGAAATACTAAGATTAACCCATAATATTTTCTGTGTAAGCTTAAAAACAGTGTTGGCATTGTGTCAGTATCCTCAGTCTTGTGTTGACTAAAGATGGTGAGACAAAGTGAAACTGACCCCTTTTTTTTACTTGATTTTACAACTGAATTGCAATGGGTTAAAATGCTGCATTTCCATAAGTATTGGTAGATCAAGGTTTGTTTCTGCTGGTGGATTTTGAGTGAAAGGCTGTAATGTGGAATAATGCATGTTGCTATATAGGCAGAAACACTATGATGTTCCTTATGCAGAATTAAAAAGTCACAAAGGATGGTCATGGTCATTCCCATGAGATGAAAAATAAATTTTAATACATGGAGAAATGCCTTCACTGGCCTCCAACCAACATTTTATTTATGAAAAAGTTCAGATAGCTTTTAAGAGGTATAGGAACAGACAGAAAACATTTTTCTGTCTCTTGGACAGAAAACATTTTTCTGTGTTCTCTTTTGTAGAAAGAAATAGGCCAAGGTGGTCTAAGAGGATAGAGGAGACACAGAGTTCACTCTCCAAAGAGTTTAATGCTTCTTTATTGTATTCTAGCCATAGAAAGAGTACCTTAAAGTAGGTGTGAAAATAGTATGTCCTGCCCTCCATTTTAGACTCTTTTCTAGTGCCAGACTTCATTGGAGATAAGTGTGTGTATCCCAGTCAGTAAAGTTGTATGTGATTTCTATCCCTCTTCACCAAACAAAGAGTTTCTATTGTAATTGATTTTCCTCTCCCTGATTTTCCTATTATTATGACTGATCATCTTTTTTGTCTGTGGTAAAGCATTCAGTCTTCTGTACAAATGAAGCCATAGGTGTGTTACACTGCTGGCCTCAATAGGTAGAAGATCTGACTTCATGACCTGCTTTTTTTTTTTTTTTTTTTTTTAATGCTTAAATGTGTAGATCAGCATTGTGATTAAAAACAGAGGAAAAAGAACAGGAACACTGAAATTCCATGTGAAAATTTGTGAAAGGAGATTTCTGTGAAAATCTGCAAAAACCTGTTTCTGTAAAGGTTCACAAAAGGATGCTTTATCAACAGTCATTACTTCTGTTAGAGCAAAGCCTATTATTTTCTTAGGCACAAAGGAAAAGGGGAGTTAAGCAGTGTATATCTATAAAGGTTGTGTCACTGACATTTGTCTCCTAGGAGGTTCTGCTCTAGACAGCAAAAACTAGGCATGAGGACTAAATGTAAGCATGTATCCTTAAAATCCAATTTTAAAATTTGAGAAGTTGAGTGTAAAGAAAATGAGACATGCATGCTAGTTCTTCTCTTTTACATTTTCTTGCATAGCAGTTGGGATTTTGTTTCCACTTTAGTGATTATTATTTTTTTTGTTGTTGTTGAAGCTGGTAAGGATTGTCTCAGAACAGCACAAACCACAACCCGTCAGCAGCAGGTGTGAACAACATAAAACAGGATTAATGCTGAACCAGGGTGTGCACTAAAAACAGAACCCCTGCCTTGTTTTTTACAAGGGCAGTAAGATAGAAGCACTCTTGTCTTGTTTACTAAACAGTGTTCAGTGGACTATGTAAATGGCTCTGCTCAGCTGCAGAGAAGTAACTGCAAGAATTATTATGTATTTGAGATTTTTAAAGACACTTTTTCCTCCTTTAAGAGTCAGCCTCAGTGTTAAACAAGAGGCAGAGAGGCAAATGCTAAGGTGTTCAAAGTGCATGCTTCAGTTTTTGCAGCAGAGGGAAAGGAGGATGGAAACCCAGCATTCAGGGTTTAATTTTTTTGATAGTTGACATAGCAGAGGTGGTAGATTGCATTGTCTTTTTGAAATAACACCTTCTCTACACATTTAATTTAAAAAGGCATCTTTCCATTCCTTTTCATCTGCTTATTTGGGAGCTTTTAAAGATGTGCACGTATCTGTTACTTGAAGCATCAAAATCTACCCTCACACTCTGTATTAAGAGAGTTCCATCTGTGGAAGCAGAGTTTGCTTGTTCTCTGTTAGGGTTTTTTTTTATAGGCTACTGGCATTTCCGTGCTTCTATCAGTATATTGCCTGACCAGAAAAAATGTACATGTTTTAGGTCAAGAGGTACTTAAGGTGACATAGTTTTTCATAAACATAATGTATAATTTTATTAACAGAAGAGTTTGCTTTATTTGTTTTTGTTCCCCCCCTTTCTGTTATTCCTGGACCAGACTTTGAAAAGAGTTTAATATAAGACTGCATTTACACAATATATATAGTTGGATTTGATAAAATATCACAAAACTTCCCCAAAAGCTACAATCTCCCCCCCTAAGCACCCAACCCTAACTCCCTCCAAAACAAACAAACAAAACCCCACAAAAGCAAAACCAAACACACACAAAGCAATACCACCACAACTCATTTTCCTGAAGTGGTTAGAATTTTCAGAAGTCCTGCAACCTCAGCTGTGGGAAAACTCATCAGATCTTCTGTTTGCAGAGCTCTGATGAATATTTGATCGTTTTGAAAATCAACTTTATGGTATTTTTATTAAGTCCAGTCGTTGCCTTTCCTATGATGCTCTCATGGGTCTGAGATTGACAATTACTTTCCTCATAGAAGAGAATGATGTTCTTTTAATCATTCAGTGTTCTGTCATTAACTGCTTGCAAATGATCAGATGATAGACATGTATTTAGCCATGTCATTTTTTTAACTGAAATGCTTTTAGGATTTGGACCCTACAAAAGCAGTTACTGTTCCTGTCTTCATAGACACATGTGCAGCTCGACTTCTCTGTCTATCTAGATGGCCCTATACATGTCTTTAGAGCTACAGGTCTGATTTTGAGAGGTTACCTTCAGATGAGGGCTTTTCTTACATGTGGTGTCCCCAAAGCAATAGCAGTCATTAAACAAGTGAGAAGATGACAGCTAAAGTTTAAATTTGAAGTTAAAGAGAAAGGCATAGATTTCTTGGAGAGTGAAAAATAGTCAATAATCAATAAATTATTTGAAATACCTTGAATAGTCACCTTATTAATGAGTGGATTTAATAAATCCATTGAAGGAAATTACTAAAAACCAATACCTAAACCAGAAATAACATATCAGTCCTGTACCCTTACAAATATGAATTATTTCTTTCCTCCCCTAATTTCCCCCCACTTAGAGTTCAATACACAGTTTCAGCCTAATATACATGACCAGTTTCAACCATGAGTTTTACTGGTGAGAAAAAAAGGCCTTTTTTTTTTTTTTCTTCCCAATTTTAGTCACTTCTTATCAGTAATTAGGCAAGCTTACTAATAATCTAATACACTTTTTTGAATCCACATTTTGTTTTGTAATTGTTGCTCCAATAGTGTGCGTGTGTGTTCCTGTTATGACAACCTGGCAGCAGCTCAGAGGTTTATTTTTAAAGAGGGTGTTCCTGCATGTTCAGAGTTCTGTTCATATATTGTTGTTAAAACAGCTTATATCATCATAGTTAAATCATGACTTACATGATAGCATATTTAAACTGACTGCAAAGTGCACTGCTTTTACTGTCTTTGTGTAACATTGTAAACTAGTTACTATAACTTGAAATGCTTTTCTGAAACTGGTAGCGCATAGTTCAGCATTTCTAGAAGTTTCTGATACAGAAATCTGTTGCATAATTTTGTCAGTGTGCATCTATGATCTCCAGATTCTTTCACCTTTTTTTTTTTTTTTCCTTAAGAGGTAGTAGTATAAAACCTTTAAGTTGAGGATTTTCAGTTAGGACACAGGAGAATACAGAAGTCGTGCTTCTTATCCAAAGTTTATCTGAAGTGCTTAACCTCTTTGGCCTCGAAATCAGTCTGGGCATCCCTTGAAAGCAGTCTGTCCCTTGAGGTTTTCTGTAATTTCTGGCTTCTGCCAGGTCAGAAACAAACAAGAATAAAATTTAAATAGTATTGCTATGTCTTCTCCTTGGGCCAGATGAAACTAGATGCGATACTATTATGTTTATTATTTTTAGTGTCCCTATTGAGTGTGTTTAAATCTCCAAGAGATAAGTTGCTGTTTGTTTCAGGCTTTAGTTGCCTGCTTGGAGCAGTTCTCGTTTACCCATACAGGTGTATTTACAGTCAGTTTCTTTTTCCAGTTAGTCCAGTATGCTCAGAGCGAGCAGAATCTAATGTAGGATATGTCTTGATTTGCACTTTTTCTCTTACCTGCAACATTGTGTAATTGCTTATTTGGATTNAAAAAAGTTATGCTAAACAGTCTAAGAAAAAAAAAAAAAAAAAAAAAAAAAAGGATTGGATGCATTTAAAAAAAAAAAAGAGGAATTTGACTCAGTAGTTGAGACTAATTGCAAATAAATTCCATTATTTACCCTGTTACTGTTTACTGTTTCTGCTATGGTAGTATATAGAAGCTTCTCTCGTGGAATGATGGTACACAGTCTGTAAATATATAGATCCTATTCAAGAGCTTGGATGGATACAAATCCAAGCAGATCATGAAAGCTGCAGAAAAGGGAACCACATGCTTTTTAATATGGTAAGTGTAGCACATATAGTTGTGTAAAATTTGGATTTTTAATTAACATTAATTAAAATCTAAATACTAACTTCAGGGTAACAAGAAAGTGTGGGTTGTTTTACTGTAGATCAGCAGAAATCTACCTGGCATTTGTGAGAGAGGTGGGTGGTTTCCTCTGTCAGTTCATAAAAGGTAAGTGTGATGAAAATGAGGTAGAAGAGCACTGTGAGGGGAGACAGAGCAGGAAGCAGCACAGGTTGCTGTCACTGACATCACATAAGGCATGGGAGAGAAGGTTGGACAGACAAATCTGGATATTATAAGATTGCTTAGAGGATCTAACTGACCACTTAGATTTAATACCATATTTCAAGTGATTTTTTTAAAAATTGCCCTTGAAGCAGTGATTTCAGTTAATACACTCTATCAGTTGCCTGCTGGTTTGAGGAGTATGAAGATAATCACTTCTGCTTGTTTGGACAGCCATACACTCTGTACAAAAAGAGTAGTAACTTCTGTGGTACATGACACTGATGCCAGTCAAACTCTGCCAGATGTGACACCAGACTTTTTTCCTAAGTTTCATGTATTCTTCCTCAAAATGGATATTAGTTTGTTGTTGTTGTTTCTGTGTTGGTGGGTGGGGTTTTTTGTTGTGTTTTTTTTGTTGTGTTTTGTTTTTGTTTTGTTTTGGTTTTGTTTTTTGGTTTTTTTCTTACTGTCATCTTCAGTGTGTTTTGACCAGTGTTCCAGAGAGGAAAGCGATGCATTAAAATGTTGGTTTGGGCAGTTAAAAAAGACTTAGTTTTTGTTTGCATTTTCCCTAGAAGTATCAAATCTTCTGTAATAAATTATTAGTTTAATGTATCTCCTGAAATGGAAAGCAGAAGATACTCAGTCACACAGATGGAAACAGACTTCTTACTGTATGTATAGTGCCTGTTAAGACTTCATCTAAAAACTGTGACTGTGTACCAGAAGATACACAGATTTCTGTTAAAAAAATAGAAGTAACCTGTGAAAGGGTAGAGATACTTGGAAACTGAAGCTGAATCAAAAATGTTTGTAAAGTCCTGACTTAAGATCTTCATAAGATTTCAGGCATATTTTGTTTTATGTGTAGCACACATGAGTCTTGCTGGAGCATAAAGAGGGGACTTCTGTAAGGGAAGAGGGGAAATGCTTCTTATGCACTCTTAAGTAAATTGCATTTTGGTTTAAAAAGCAAATAAGCATCTGGTCATTTATTTAACTAATGCATATAGTATTGTATGGAAAGAGTTTTCTTCCCTCTGTGTACTGCTTTCTGCTACACTGATGATAATGTACCTGGAAGGAAAAGGCAGTCCAAGCTGAGGCAGCCAGCGTCAGACAGGGCGGTCTGCCATCTGTCCCACCTGCTGCATTCATGTGTCCATCTGGTTACTGCAATAGCTCATTGCAGGCTTCAACAGAAGAACATTCAGGCTGAAAAGAAGGCAGTGTGAATTATTTAGGTAGCTAGTGTAAATAAAGAAAGGGGGAGAGGAGCAAAGGACTGGGGTTGTGAGAGGCAGAAAGCACTCTCCTACTCCTAGATGCTTTGGAATGTGTTAATGCATGAGAGCATTTGATTTGCATATAGATTTAGATGTATAGATCATTGTGAAGATTACAATCCAATGAGTTTTATCTAGATTTAGATAGCTCTCAGCCTGGTTTGCACATAAAATATAGCCAGTTTCAGGAGGAGAATCTTTGGGGACTTTAAACCTAAGTGAAACTGATGAAATGTAATGCTTTTAGGTATTAATTTAGCAGAAATAAAATATTTCCTTTAAGGACTTCCAGTGCCCTTTGTTAACCAAGAATTTATAACTACTTTGCATAGTCCTTGCCTTGCCTTGTACACACTGTGTGGTTTTGATTTGGTTATAGTTACTACATTTGTAGTCATCTGTACTTTATTCTAAGAGGAAAAGCAGTCGACAAACGCGTTCGCTTTTCCTTTTCCTCTCATGTTTATCAGGTGAAGATTAAATCCAATCATCAAACAAATAATTTTCCAGCTGTCAGTGCATATATTGTTGCACAGACAAATATATATATATGCTTTTCTGCCTACATAAGCATACACAGAATGCTTAAATCTTTCCAGATATTTTTAATGGGGGTGAGCAAACAGAATTCTGTATTGTTACAGTGGCCTCGAAAAGAACAAATAGGTTTATTTCTAAAGTCGTTTGCTTGTATTTCAAGATGACCACCAGAAGGTTTAGATTGTGGGGGATTATTTGTTGCTAAAATTGAATTATATTTAGAAAAGATCAAAATCATTAGTGCTGGATTTGAGCATGGGAAATTAATTTGCAACATTCTATTTAAAACATTTTAATAATAATGGTGTTCTGTCAGATCTTTTTTTAAATGAGTGAAATATTAGTCCAGTGCTGTTTAAAAAAAAAAATTTAAAACATTGGCTTTTTATTTTGGTATGTTGCCCTGATGTCAGCTCCTTGCTCTCAGATTTTAAATGTCAAACTTTCCTGGGCCAAAGAATAAAACCAGGATCATCTTAAGAGGAATCCTTGAAATTGTGGGAGGGTTTTGCGTCATTGTTTTGCCTGGTTTTAGATCTGCAGAAGAAAGGGACACAGCATCTTGAAATCCCAACAACCTGGCTACTTCTCTTAAGATTTGCATGAAATTTAGCTGCAGCCTTCAAAGGGATTTGAGTGGATTGGATTCTTTAAGGTTAGTCCATGTCAAACCTATTAAGTTCAATTCACATGCAAAACCCTTTTCACGTTGTTTTTTTTTAAGCCAATAAGGCTCTAGCTACTATTAAGGCAACATCCTGTACTCGCGGTAGAATGTCTATGGTAATGGATCACCCTGCTGGAACATGTAACTAACCAATAATCCATTTTGTCATCTTTCAAATTAAAAGGTTCTGTGTCCTGTATCTTCTTCAGATTGAAGAGATTTTGTTTGCAGAAGTTGAGACCCTGGAGACTATTCTAAAGTATCTAAGTCAATGTGAATATCCATCTACCATCTCAAATGCGATCCCCAAAGTTACGTGATCGCCCCATTCAGTGAAGATTAATTTAACCTTTGAAAGTAATTTAAACTTTATGTTCTTAACTTTCCAGGTCTTTGAGTTCTCTTTCTTCTTGTAGATTGACTCTGCTGTTAAATGATTTTAGGAGTACAGTATGTGTTCTGTGGTGAATGAGGAAACAATTTCAGGGGAGGAAAAAATGATGAAAATATTTTATGGTGTATAAAAGGATTAGTGGCTACTTCAGAACTCACAAGGACATGACTTTCAAAAGAAGAATTTAATTTTTAATTTAAAAGCCCTCTGAAGGAATTTTACGTGTCCCAAATATTTAGGCCAAACCATCTGAAGGCCTTGTGCAGAATTATGTCCAGCAGGAGGCTATGAAAAGAATACGAAATGAAGATACATTGCCTCTGTTAGATATTGTCAGAATAAATGGGCGTTAATAGGTAGTTGGGTTAAATGGGGAATACTCAGCAATCTGTGAGGTGGCTTCTGCTGAATTTACAATCAAAAGTTGTGCAGATGCGCATGATTTTGAGGAACTGGTCAAAGTGTGATAAACAAGAAAACTGGCAGAGGGGAGATTTAGACTGGATGTTAGAGGGAAGTTCTTTACGGTGAGGGTGGCGAGGCACTGGAACAGGTTGCCCAAGGAAGTTGTGGCTGCTCCCTCCCTGGAGGTGTTCAAGGCCGGGTTGGACGAGGCCTTGAATGACCTGTACTAGTGGGAGGTGTCCCTGCCTATGGCAGGGGGTTGGAACTAGATGATCCTTGAGGTCCCTTCCAACCTTACCATTCTATGGTTCTTACTCTGCAGCTTTTTGCCTGGAAAGCAGTTGTGTGCTTACTACATGGAATCGGATTCATCCACTTCCACAGTGGTTACATCGGCACCTGGGTCTTCAATGTCTAGCAGGATGCTGGATTCAAAATTGTACTGTGATGTCACTTAGGGAGTTTTGCTCTGTTTTATGAATGTAAGGGAAAGAGAAAGTATTACAACTTTTCTCATCACAGTATTTGAATTTTAGACTTCATAATCAAGGAAAGCAATGCTTTCAGTTGTGTTTGGATCAGAAGTGGTTGATTGGTGTGTACTGGCTGAGAACAGAGTAATTCTGTTGAATTAATGTTCCAACTGCTCCAAGTATTTTGACTATATTCATTTAGTGGAACAGAAAAAGATACTTGTACTGTTGGCATTTCAAGGAAAGAAGCAAGCATCATGTGATATTTCACGTTTAGAATGCCACTTTTTCCTAGTAAAAGCTTGAGAAGCTCCTTCTTAAATGAAACACTGATTTTTGGGACTTGATCCTGCAAAGCTTGTCTGCATATGTCATTTGATACAGGTAGTAAATTGCTTGGCTAAGTACTTGGAGGAAGAGGTCAATGAATAAACCTTTTCCCCTTGGCCTTGTACACTAGTAGAATAAATATGAATGTTTTCCCAATATAGAAAAATAACAACATCAGGAAGTACTGTAGTTTGTTGTCTTGTGGTTTGCTTTTTCTTTTCTTTTCTTATTTTTTTTAAAGTTTTCTTAAACTTAAGTTTTTTCTTACTGAAAACTATCCATTTAAATAACTGAAATGACTCTGACACGTGGTCAGGATACTTTGTTGTTTCATGACCTCTGACAGTAATTTTTTAATGAGGTATTTAAACCAGGAATGTTTAAGCATGTAAAGGATACATGTAGGATATGGAGTTTTGTGTTTGTATGTAGATTCATAATTATTCATATAAACGTTCTTTAATGCTTAAGCTGTGCAAGGCTGTACAGAGCTTGCAGGTTTTAATACTGATGTCTTGTAGTATTAATGTGGCTATTTACAACATTATTAATTATATGGGCTACGTAGCAAATACTAGCATTTATGTTGCTGTTTGATAGCATTCCATAAAATATGCTGCTTTCCTGCTTGTAGGGTGGTAAATTGTGATGTTACATACATTTTTTGTGTGCTGCTGTTTGGGGATGTAAATTTAGTATTTTGCCAAGGGAATGAAAGGGATGGAAAGGCTATCCAGATGTGTAAATTCTTTTTTCCATGGCATCCAAAACTTTGAGAATACTGTAGGTATCTCACTGAAGAGTATAGTCACGTTGAAAGAATTATTTATCAGTGTTGTCTGGTGGGGTGGTTCTTCTGGCAAAAGGATGATTTGCTGTCATATTTCTTTAGTGATGGAATAAATAAAAAAAAAAAGGCAGTATTGATAGTACCGACTCCAGGTAAAAAATAACAAATCTGACTAAAATTGTTTAGGTTTAACAGCTCTATAGATCCTAGTGACACAAAGAGAGGTGGTACTTGTTCGTAGTTGTTGACAGTTGCTGAATGGAAAGTAGAATAGGGGGAGCAGGGCATAGGGAGAAAGGATGCATGAGGGAAAGGTTAAATTTCTTGAGTGACATTTTCTCTCCAAAAGGTATTGGCTTGCTCTGAGGTTTATTTTGGGAAAACTTAAATTGAACCTACTACTCTACTGTTCATCTATTGCTAATGTCTCTTCGTGGATTTTTTTTTTTTAAACAAAATTTACTGTTGAAAATGAGGAGAGAGTACTGGAGAAATTTTAAAAAGTCTAGCAAAAGCCTCTCAGTTTTCAACAGCTGCAAAATTGGTTGGAATTTTACCTGTGTTATCTTATTGTGAGAGTTGTAAGACAGTAGAGCAGATTATTAAAAACTGTATGTGTTTACTCTTTATATTATGGTTGTTGTGAAACACCAGAGAATGTTGCAGACATAGTTATTGGTGTCCTAAGGAGGAGTGCAGATCCTCGGTTAATACCCATGGCTGCTCTTAAATGAGTCTCTGTTTGCTGTTCCTGATGGAATATTGTCGTTGCAGCAATGTAATGCTTACAGTAAGAATCTTGCATCCTATCAGCTTGTCTTAAACATTTTCTTTTGGAAAAAACCTCACCATACGAGCTGGGAGTCCAGGAGGATATGTGTGCAGTCCCTCTTCAGAGAAAATGCGCTCAATCTGTTTCAGACGAGTTCCCCGAAAGATGGGTTAAATCAACTGATTGAGCTGATTTTCTCTCTTGAGGTGATATTTTATTTATATGATAAAATGCTTGGAAAGTGATTAATTTGTCAGGGGAACATCTTGTTACTGTAAATTTGCCGAATGTGTAATAAAATTGCCATAACACAGATGGGAAAATGAAGATCTTTTAAAATGAAATAACTGAGCAGTCTGCCTACATTTTCAGCACTTAAAATTAACTTAGTTAAATTCCTTTGTAATTTTCACCCCTGGAAGAATGCAGACCGGGGAAGATTTGTGGCTAACGTGTGGTGTGGGTTTGTATGTGGTGGGTAGAAGGGACTGTGTAGTTTTCCTTCTGCACCAGAAGAGCCTGATAGATATATTAAATTTCTGCTGGTAGCAGAGAATTTAAGAATAGGGGACCTTTGTGGGCAAGTACCTCAAGGCATTAAGATGTACATGAAGAAGTGCTTTCCTGTTAGTTTGTGCAGGATCACTTTCAAATGACAGCTAAATAGTGTAATACACTTCTTAGACTTTATAGCAATCTCTTAGTGTATGGAATAGGGTATACTTGAAAAGACAAAGGAAGAAATACCTTCCCTGTCTCTGAGTCGCAGTCTGTAACAAGTGAAAGTAGCATTAGTGAAGGAACACTGCCTTTTTATTCATACAGCTTGCTACTGCCTGTCCATCTGTCCACTGGAATGAGCCACTTATCATGCTTCTGTGTTTTTCCCTTTCAATTTAAAGAATTATGAAAGGAAAACTCAATTTTTCGTGTCCTTGTATGACAGGTAGAATGGAGACACTGGTCATTTGGATTAAAAGCATATACATTGTCACAAGCTGACAGGTTATTATTATGTCTTCTTTGAATATATGAATTTTATCCCTACATGTTGGGTGTCTAAGATTGGGAACTTTTTATATAAATAATTACCCTGGTAGTGATGTGCTGCATAGTGTTGCCATATTTTTGCAGTTTTACAGCATCCTTAGCCTTATCACCCATAATATAAATCTTAGGCTCTCATATTTAATACAACCTGTAGGATAACTGTGCCCATATAATGTACAGTCAGCCAACTCCACACCACCATTTGGCTATCATTATTTGTTGCCCTATGACAAATGTTTCGTTTGATGTCTCATTTTGAATTTGACAGCATGTTTGATGCAACCATCCAGGGCAAGATGAGAGTGGCCTCTTTTAAGTGCTCATGCTGGCTTCCACAAACACCCCTCAGTTCATTAAGCTCTCAACTACAGGTAGTTAAAGTTTTGAGTATATTGGTGTTGTCTTTAGTTGCTCATAATTTATTTTGTAGATCTCCAGGCTGTTCCTTCCATGAAGCAGTGGTAATAGAAAGACTTGGTTACTGTCAGACTCTACTGCATAAAGAACCAGTGAAGGAATGGAGCAGATTTGGTGTATATTCTAAGCTTGGTGAAATGTAGGTGGATTTTTATTCCATACTTTATCCCTTTCATGCTAAGAAATGTAAGGTCCAATTGGTACAATTACCATTTAATGCACTCCCATGAATTGATCAGGGCTGACACTCAGTTTGCTGAGCTCCCTAAACTTGCACTGAAATTAGTGAGGCACAAAACTTTCCAGGATCAAAACTGTGTTAATGTAGTTTAATGGTGGAATGCAATGCTAGTGCTCTCTTCAGACAAGTCTTTCATTGCTTACCCAAGGGCAGCTGACTTAAGCAGAACTTCTAGATCTACAAAAGAAATCCATCCAGACTTTATGCTGTTGAAATAATTGAAGCAAGTCTATCATTAAAATACAGCTGACATTTGGAGTAATTAGTGCTCATCTGTTTGTGTAAAGCTTTTCTTGGACAAGTCTCACAGTGATTTCTTACAGGAGAGTTGACCACAGGTTTGGTGTGTAATAATTGCAGCATGTTGATGCTCTTGCTGTATAATTGCAAGTTGCAACATTCTTGTTCTGAGTGTAATGACTGGGCTGGTGCACATCTGGTACTTAGAACAGCTCTTCTGGAATATCCTGACTTCCCTAAATTTACTGACTCCCACCAAAATAGAAGGTAGAAGATAAAAGAGTATGAACCACATCAGGACTTTGTGAAAAGTTTGTCCTGCAAAGTTGTTGGAGTCATGCAAATGTTTTGAACGTGAAAGCCGTTGCTTCCTGACCTTTGCTGCATCTATCCAGAGGCAAATCTCCAGCATGTAAACTCAGTGGCATAAGTAGGTTTGAATTACAGGTAGTAATATGAGAAGAATGAGAAACTGTGAAAAAACAAAGGTTTGTTTATTTATTTGTAAAAATCTGTAATCACACATTAAAATCCAAGACAGAGTAGAAAAGACTTAAGCTGCATAGGTTTTACATCTAGAAATTCTCTGCTTTATCTCAGCATGTGATTAATTCAGTCATTAGTACCATACCCAAGTAACATACCCAACTACTTGTTTTGCCTGATTTAATTTCCAATGCTACCAGAATTGAGACAGATAAGCAAAGAAAGAGGAAATAATAAATCGTTTGTTGTTGTTTGTGTTTTTTTTTTTTTCCCTTGCAGTTGTCATTTACAAGTGTGAAGAGACTTTGTAGTGTAGAAATAGAAAAGTTGTGCATTAACAGCCAGGGCTCATATCACTCAAGTGCTTTAGTGTTAAAATAAAATGAAGAATATAGACATCTGTGCTCCCAGCCCTTCAGTATCAATGTGATTTTCCTTGGGTGCAGTAGGTTATGGTAATCCACCTGCATCTTGTATATTGTGGTATCAGGACCTTAGAACCTCTGAAATAGTGAGCTGGGCTGGGGAGTAACACCATTAGCTAGTATAAATTTGGAGAGCTTCAGAGTTGCTGGGTCTATTTTTCTGTACCCAAGGTTTTGACCTAAAACAAACAGCAGGTATGCTAGATTTTACTACTCTTCCTGTTAAAATATCAAACCCTACTTAAAATAACAAATGCTACTTATAAAATTACCTAGGTGGCTTAAGCAGTTTGTGAATTAAGCAGAGATACTGGAGGAGGAGAAGACTTCTTCAAAATTCACATTCATCTTTAGACCTGACATCTCTGTTCATGGATATATCACAGCAGTTAACAGATTAGAAGTCTTTGTTATTGGCAGGAATTTGTTTATGCATTTCTCTTTCATATAATGAAAAAGAGCACTCCTTTTGCCATTTTGTAGAACATTACTATTCTGTCAGAGTATTTTTTTTCTTGATACTGTCTGCCTCTTCCATTTCAAATCCTTAAAAATGCAAAACAAAACAACAGACCACAAATAAAAAACTAAAACAACATAAAAACCTTGGGCTATTCACAGCTACACATTGCTCACACATTACACTGTGCTGGCTAAAGCTGTTCTTGCCATAGGCCTTATTTGTGGGCAGGCTACATACAAATAAATTTGGATTACTTCAACAGGAAAATAAACACTTTAAAGTAGGAATAAGAAGAGTTTTAATTTAGCCTGACCAAAAAAACCCAAAAACCCAACCCATTTATTAAAAACTATGTTTTTAAAAATAAAAAAGGCCCTGTTTTGGGAGGTTCAAGGCAAGTTCCCTTCTTAAATATTTAGATATTTGATGTGTTTTCATCAAAGCCATGGTAATTAGCAAACAATACAGAACATACTGGATTGGGATTCCCCAAGATCTTGATTCTCTTTCATACTGTCGTTGCCCAGCTGTGCAGTGTTGGGCAACTCTTCACCTTTCTGTGTCTTGTTTTGCTCATCTGTAAGAGGGAAATAATGGTATCCCCTGGAAATGCAGTTTAAGATCTGTGTTAAAATCAGTTAATGACAGATGGCCATTATTAATTAAATATCATAATAATATTTGCCTAGGTCAATTTTTTCCCCCCCTTTTTATGTTTTCAAGAGGTCCTAATAAAGGAGCTGTACGTGGGACCCAAGAAGAAAGCTAAATCACCCTTAGACCCAGTAGATGTGGGACTGCCCATCTGAAAACGTCTAGCCCATGGGAAAGGCTTGGTCCTTTACTTTTGTTTTCAAGTTCCATAAAAGTAATTGGGGTTTTTGTCATCATCAAACAGCTGAGAGTAAGACCATGATGATCAGGAGATAGTTTCAAACCACTTTTAATTTTTGTCTCTACCTTTTTAGTTTCTTACAGACATTTGCATCTCATAGTTTGAAAGAAGTATTTTCTCCCTCATAGAATCTTACATTTCACTCCTTTTAATTTCCTTAGCAAAAAATACAGTTTCAAGCTTTCAATATGAGACCGTGACAAAGTGATTTTGTAGCCAGTACTGAAAGTGACTAAACTTGACAACAATTGTATTTTATGACAACCTCTGCTTTCATGTCCACAGCCTACTTGGCTATCATCAGCTGCGATTTCTCTTCCCCCCCCCTTTTTTTCCCCTTCTTTTCCTCTCCCCTTCTTCTCCTATGACTTTTTTTTCAAACCTGAGTAATTCTGTCTCTCTGCACCGACTAGAAACAAATCCTGTTACCAGGAGTGCTTTTTAATGGGCAGCATGCTTCGCTTAAGTCACCAGAACCTTAACTGTATAATATTCAATTTTTTACCAACACAGAACCAAAGCTTTTTCTTGAGAGAGATGTTCCTAAGAGTAGTGGAAGAATTAGTATTACAGAACTAAACCAGATTAGGAGGGAATGTGAATTAGATTTGGTAACAGATGGTGCCGTGGAAATTAAAGGTGCTTTGCGAATGGAAGCGACAGCAGCTTGCCTCCTTTCCTCTCCTGTCTCTCTCTTTCATGGGCTTGATAGACGGGTATAAATCACAACAATCCCGTCTTGACAGCCAATTTCGAGAATTTGATCTGGTTAAAGACATGGCTTTCCTGCTCCACTCACTGAAACTGCCTGCTATTTTATTTTTATACAGCTCCTTGTCATATTTAGGAAAGTGGAATCACCTGCCTCCCTTTAATGAAATTTTCTTTAATTACAGTTTTAGCTCTTTAGTGTTAATTACTTTTCCATTCAGCCTGAGTTCTCAGGCTGTCTCATAGGAAGGTATTTCTCTCCCCCACCCCACCTCCCTGCAATATTCACGCATATGCTTTCGTTTTGCTAAAGATGCTTTTCATTGTTGGAAATTGTTGTCAGATCCATTATAATTAGATTCTAATTATCAAAATCATCATTATTGTGTAGGAAGAGAAAGCATTGTAAACAACTGTTAAAGTTATAGGATCTCGTTTGACAGAGGAGAAACCTTTCAGGATATATATGGATAATAAAGAAGCAAACAAAAAGCCCTACCATAAACTCTTGTCTGGGAAGCATATACTGCTCTGAATAGCAGAGCAGGGATTTCCAAACTCTTGTCTGGATAGCAAGCACTCCTTGGAAGGTAAATCCACCCAATTTACCTCTCCGTGCCATAATCCCACGTTTTCGGAAAAGATGAGAAAGAAATTTCCCTGCTTCAGTTTCCTTAAGTTTTAATCTTTTCACCTCTCAGTCAGGTGTTGAGATATAAAAATCACTTTTCTGATGTGTGTCAGGATCGACTTAGAGGTGCCCTAATACAATTATTTTGCAATGTTTAAGCGAAGGGACTGCTACCATGCACTAAAAGTCCTCAGAGTGAAAAAGAATGGACTGTATCTACTAAATAAATAAATAAACCCCTCTCAAAGTAAGAGAAGATCCTTAGAGCTGGCAACTAACAGTTGGTAGAAATAAAGCTTCCTACTGGCAGTAAAATCAAATGTAGTAACAACTCAACGACTCCCTGCTGCTAGCTGACAGCATGGTGTAACACACTGGGACAAACATTCACTTAAACACTGATTGCAGGAAAACGTCATTTTCCAGCTCACCAAGCAGCTTTTGGGTTGCTTGTGTATTTGTAGGGGAGGATTTGAAAGCAGTGGTGTGTGGCTAGGAGGACAGGACACACTCGGGAGCCAGCGGAGCGAGGGGGTGGGATCACTCACTTGATAAGTTTTAGTCCTGAGTCTTCTAAGATGCTCACTCAGATACAGTTTCTGGTATGTTCTTTGTAATCACTTCTCCAATTTATCAGAGCTCGGCTGGCAAATTATAATTTTTGCTGTTATAAATCTGGTGAAAATCAGAGAGGGAGCTGGGTGAGGAGGCAGATAGAAGGTGTGCACACACCTACACTCTGCCTTTCAGCGCTGGAAGGAAATAGCAGCTAAAAATTGTGAAAAATCTGATGGTGCAAACTTTAACTTAGTCTTGAGACTGAAGGCATTTTTGTGTCTTTTTTTTTTCCTTTTGGGAAGTGGTGAATGACAGCTATGTCTCTCTGATCTGTAGTACTGGGTTTCTGACTGGTGCAAGTAACTGCTTTTGATGCTGTAATCAATTCAAAATAATCCCTCTTCAGAAAGCCTGTTATGCTCTTGAATAGATCTTTACTTACTCTTGTAGTTTTGTATTTTTCTCCCTTGAAGTGGCTGAATGTGGCATTTTGTTTTCTTTTGCTATTTCAGTTGATTTAATAAAAAAAAATATCCTCACAATCAATAATTAGATGACTTTTTGACACTTCACCATGTCCTCTGGGGGCTAGAGACATCAGGTGGACTCCACCTGATACCACTGTAGTATAACCACAAGTAAAATGCTGTTCCATTACAGAAAAATACCTAACGTCTTTAACAGTTTTTGCTGTGTTCCAACGTGTGACATGAATTTAAAGTGTTAGTCTGCAGTTTGAAAATAGAGTAATAAAGTTTTACTCTTCCTGATCAATATACTGATTTTCATATGATGAGGCTTGGCTGTTGTTCTGGTAGTCACATTGCAGCCTTGTGGTTGAAAGTGTTGGGGCATGGGAAGTCTCTTTGTTTGAGTGTGTGCAGCTCTCCACTCCTCTCTCATTGCAGAGCTGACTCATTCAAAACAAATACTGAAGCAACAAAAAAATACATAACATTAAGCTAGAAGCCAGTAAAGAAGAGAAGGTACGTTTAATTTATTATAATGACATAATTGTGACTTCAAAAAACAGCTATGTTCCAATGAGGTAAAAACGTTAGAAACAGGAGAAAACCAGAAACTTGAAAATTCAGTAGGTCTGCAAAGTATTTACTGAGATTTAAGCTATATCAGAACCGTAATACATACACAAAATATGAAGTCATAGATTTCTTCCATGTGTAACTTTAAGGTATTCCAGAATGAATTTGATTTAAAGTGCCATCTGCATCTTGTTGCTTGATAGATCATCTAGCCCAACATCCCTGCCAGAGCAGGCTCACCTATACCAGATCTCACAGGAACACATCCATGTGGGTCTTGAATATCTCTGGAGAGGGAGATATTGAACCCCCCTGGGCACCCTGTTCCAGTGTTCTGTCACCCTCACGGTGAAAAAAATCTTTCCACATGTTTCCATGGAACTTCCTATGCCTCAACTTCCACCCATTGCCCCTTGTCCTGTCATTGGTCATCACTGAGCAGAGCCTGACTCCATCCTCCTGGCACTCACCCTTTACGTATTTATAAACGTTCAGGAGGTCACCCTTTAGTCTCCTCCAAGCTAAAGAGCCCCAGCTCCCTCGTAAGTAAAACATTCCTTTCCCTTAATTATTTTTGTGGCTCTGTGCTGGATTCTCAAGCAGTTCTATGTCATTCTTGAACTGGGGGGCCCAGAACTGGACACAGTACTCCAGATGCAGCCTCACCAGGGCAGAGTAGAGAGAGAGGAGAACTTCTCTCGACCTACTAACCACAGCCCTTCTAATACACCCATACATCCTGGCCACAAGAGCATGTGGTGGGCTCATGGTCAACCTCCCATCCCCTAGGACCCCCAGGTCCTTTTCTCCTTTGCTGCCTTCCAGCAGGTCAGTCTCCAACCTACCTGGGGTTGTTCTTTCCCAGGTACAAGACTCCATACTTGCCCTTGGTGAACTTAATTCCAATTCTCCATGCCCAACCCTCCAGCCTGTCCAAGTCTGACTGAATGGCAGCACAACCCTCTGGTGTGGCAGCAACTCCACCCAGTTTGGTGTCATCAGCAAACTTGCTGACAGTGCACTCTGTGCCCTCAGCCAGGTCACTGATGAATGTATTGAACAGTACTGGTCCCAGTACTGACCCCTGAGGGACTCCACTAGATAGAGGCCTCCAGCTAGACTCCATCCCATTGACCACAACTCTCTGGCTTCTTTCCTTCAACCAGTTCACATCCACCTTACTACCTGATCATCCAGACCACACTGCCTCAGTTTAGCTGCAAGGATGCTGTGGGGCACAGTGTCAGATGCTTTACTGAAATCAAGATAAATCACATCCCCTGCTCTACCATCATCTATCCACCTGGTTATGTCCTCATAAAAGGCTGTCAGCTTGGTCAAACATGACTTCCCTTTGGTAAAACCATGGTGATTGTTCCCAATGACCTTCTTGTCCTTGATATGCCTAAGGACAGCACCAAGGATAAGTTGTTCCCTTACCTTTCTGGGGATGGAGGTGAGGCTGACAGGTCTATAGTTACCTGGGTCCTCCTTCTTACCATTCTTGAATATTAGAGTGATGTTTGCCTTCATCCAGTCCCCAGGCACCTCTCCTGTCCCCCATGACTTACCAAAGATGGTGGAGAGTGGTTTGGCAATGACTTGTGCCAGCTTCCTCAGCACCCATGGGTGCATGCCATCAGGACCCATGGACTTCTGGATGTCCAAACTAAACTGTCCTCATCAACCCAGTCCTCATCAACCAAGGTAAACTCTTCCTTTGTCATGTCTTCGTCTGGGGCTCCTGAGGACAGCCTCCAGCAATATTGATGGAGGCATTTAGTAACTCTGCCTTCTTTGTATCCTCTGTCACCAAGGCACCCACCTCATTCAGCAGAGGGCCTGCATTGCCTCTAGCATTAGTTTTTACTGCAGTGTATTTAAAGAAGCCCTTTCTGTTGTCCTTGACCTGGCTTGCAAGGTTGAATTCCAAGGGGCCCTTAGCCTTCCTAGTTGCCTCCCTACATCCTCTGACAATAGTCTTCTACTCCTCCCAGGTGGCCAGCCCCTCCTTCTATCATCTGTAGACTCTCTTCTTCCACTTGAGTTTGCTCATCAGTTCCCTACTTAACCATGCAGGTCTCCTGGCTCCTTTTCTCAATTTCCTACTTGTGGAATGCTCTGATCTTGAGCTTGGAAGAAGTGGTCCTTCAATATGGGCCCCTTTGCCTTCTAGTACCCTGTCCCATGAGATTTCCCCTAGCAATTGCTTGAAAAGGCCAAAGTTGGGCCTGCTGAAGTCCAAGGTTGTGATCCTGCTTGGTATTCTGTTCCTACCACACAAATAAAATACATATTACAGTATTTGAAAATTGAAACATCAGAGCATACAAAAAAAAGTTATCTTACTCTACTTGAAATAAAGGAAACCTGTAGAAGTAGGCAAGTTTCCACAGAAGTCTTTCTGTGGTGCTGGTGTGTCAGTAGTAGTGCAAAACACACCTAGTATGATATATGTTGCATGTATAAATGCAACATAGTAAAGCTTTGGGCATTTCTTTAAAATCAGCTTTATTATTTTACCTTTTGGTTGATTGGTTGGTTGTTTTATTTTGTTTGTAAGTGTCTTGCAGTGATTTATTGGATACAGTGGACAATGGAGGGGCTGGCACCTCTTCAGATGTCTGGTGTTTTGGCTCAAAGGTGAAAGGTCTGAGTATTCTTTCCTGTTTATTCTATGTTTCCAAAAGAGTGCCCAATGTAAAGAATATTCATTTTGCAGTCTGAGATGATGTAAATTCTTTTGGCTATAAAGTGCTTCAGCTTTTAAGTTCAGGAGAGTGATGTTCTAGTCTGTCAAACCATAGGATCTGTATGCTGCAGAGTTTCTGCATGTCTAAGGATACATTTAATTAAACCAGCATTAGTGCATCTATGCAGACTTATTAAAACACTTAGTTTGTCTCAATAATATTGATTAAATAGCAGTAGTTTGTTTAATCTAAGTGTATTTTTGCTATTACTACATTACTTCCAAGTAATCAGGGTAATAGTCATCATCAGTGAAATATCACGTTAGTTATGAAGTAATGCCATAAGAATTGATTTAGACTTGGCAGGAGAGGAAGGCTTTCTGTTGTACAATGCCAAAGCCTGTTTTGGATTATTAGAATGAGAGTTTTAAACATAATTTCTGTTCATATAAACAGGGTGTGTTTTATAGGCTTATAGGTTATTCCATACTCTGAGTATCCATTATGTCAAGGAACACCTCAGACAGTTAATTATGCAAAACATCATGTAAGTAATTACACAGTATTATTACGCATTTAACAGTTTTATTGATTTGCCAGTTGCTCACTTACAGTATTTAGAGCTATAAACAAGAGATGCTCACCCTCAGTTGAAATAGGTCCAAGGAAATGAGCTAAAGATAAATGACACTAGTATGCATTGTTGCATCAGATATAATCCTTAAACGTAGAGGCTGTCAGCAGTGATAATTTGCAACACATCAGGGTATCTCAGGATCATTTCCTTCTTGTTAACAAAGTTTATCAACCAGGAAGCACAGGGAATCAACTTGGAACAGACAAGGACTCAATACTGAAGAGGGAGAGAGGTGGGGATGGTTAAAATAATTCTGTCTGATTTTGAAGGGTCTGCAGTAGTTGCAAGTCAGACACTTGAAAATTTGTCCTTTTTAAAAGCGGCAGGGAAAGGAAACTCAGTATAGCCTCTCAGATGAGGTTCAAATGTGAAGGGCCTCAGATAATGGCTTGTTTTGTTAAGCTAAAAATGACCTCGCAGTAGTGCAGTCCTCCCCTGCCTTCTGTGTAGGAAATACTTTGGCAGAGCTTGGTCAATTGCATACAGAGCAATAATAACTGTTTAGAAAGCTGGATCTTCTGTCAGCAATCATCAGCTAACTCAGACCACCGCTGGTAACAACACGATGGCTTCAAGCATTGCTTCTTCTGTTCTGGTGGCTGTGACGGTTGTTCTGGAAGAAGTCATCGGCTTGCTTTGCTTTCCCTTACCAAGGTGAAGTTGTGAATGTTTCAAGAAAACATGAAACAAAGAAATTACAAAAATCAATGAAAAATTCAATGTTTGTTTAAAAAAAACAAACAACCCACAAAACAACAAAAAACCCTCCACAGATACAATAACTCACCACAGCCATTCTGTTGTACTCAAGGTGCACTTTACTACCTGCATGTGTGTTCTTTGATAAAGACCTAATGCCTAACAACAGCTTTGTTTGTGTGCACGGGACAAGATTATAGCAGTACTTCACAATTAATAATCTCATCCACTAGGTTAACCAAGCAGGCCTTACGATATTTCTTATTAAAAGAAGAAATCCTTTCTTTTCCTTCTCCCAACTAAGCCAGTGCACCTTAATGCAATGATGATATGTTAGACCCAGCAGTTGTCAAAGCATCGTATTACTGTGATGCCATAATGACACCCTGTCTCTGTAAAGTAGTCATGTTTTCTCAAATCACACGTTGCACCGTTGATTTCTGACATGACACTTCATTCAGTCACTTTCTTTTTCTTCGGCATCTCCATTGTCTGACAATAACAGCTGGTGCCCATTTTCCCTACTAAGTGATTCACGTTTTGCCACTTTACTAGAGTGCAATTAGCTGAAGCAGGAAAAAAAATGTTCAGTGTAAAGCAGCTCGACTGAAATTGTTACTCAGCTCTTTAACAGGACTCAGTGAAAGTCTTGAGGTGTTACGGGTGTCGGTGCAAGAAAGAACGTTTAAATTTCTTTCTATGCAAACATATTGTCCCCCTCTTAGACAAGCAGTAGTGTGGGAAATCACTGGAAGATGCTGCACTGTTTTCTGTCTACTTATTTTGGTATAGACCTGTGAAATGATGCTAAAAGGAAGCACAAAATTTGATAGTAAATGAGATCTTTACAGTGAAAGCAAGGACCATTCCTGACCCTGCTACAGATTTAGTGTCACCTAGACCAAGACTAATTTGTTAGGTTTTATAATTAAAGTGCAAGGATAACAAATTAAGATTTTTTTTGTTTTGTTTTGTTTGACATCCATCAGTTAGAGGAATGTATAGGGGGAGAATCAAGTGGATTGCTCTGTTAGTGTAGAAAGCACCTAGGTGTGCATAATAACACCTGCCTTGCTGATGCTCCCGTATAGTAACTGTCATTAAAAATGTCAACTGCTAACAGCCTATTCTGACATTTATGGAAATAGGGTAATTCTCTCTTCAGGAAAGAAAAACTTCATGTGCAGGTAAAAGTGGACTTTTGTGCTAGTCTATAATAAAGGTGCTTACTCTAATTACTGTGACCGATGATTACTGTCACTGAAACCACCAGCACAGCTGAAATAGTGAATTACAGGACTTGAACAGCGCTTCCGAGAAGAAATCCTGTGAGCACTGTGGCTGTTTAGTCTTGAGAAGAGAAGGCTGAGGCGGGATCTTATTAATGTCTATAAATATCCGAGGGGTGAACGTCAAGATGAAGGTTGATGGTCTCTTTTTGGTGCTGCCCACTAATAGGACAAAGAACACTGGGTGCAACTTCTTTACTGTGAGGTTGGCGAAAGAACGCAACAGGCTGCTCAGAGAGGTTGTGGAGTCTCCTTCTCTGGAGACTTTCAAGACCCATCTGGATGCATTCCTGTGTGGCCTGCCCTAGATGGTCTGCTTTGCAAGGGGGTTGGGCTCAATCTCTCAAGGTGCCTTCCAACCCCGATCATTCTGTTTCAATGAATGATGCTGTAAGCAGAGCTTTTCTACTTCAAAAGGAAGCCTGGACTATGTTCATGGGTTATGAAGTATTGGCATGTTATTTTTACCTCCCTTAGGTATTGGTGAAGATGAGGGAAAATTAACTTTTTGAATGAGTTGCATGTATGGATGGAATATAAAGAGCTGCCAGTGGCTTTCTTTTTTTAAGGCTATATACTGTAATCAGATGCATTTAATTTTTGCACTCAACTTGTATATTGATACTGATTTAGCCAGTGTCAGCATTGTCAATATCATTAGTGATGTGGCAAGTAGATGGAAATATAAATGTGATTGCATTAATAAATTCTTAATATATTCAACCTTTCATAAGCACACAGCATTGCAATTTATTCACTATTGTTTAAGACCATTTTAAAGTAGGAGATGCATATTGAAGTGCTCTTTCATTGTACCTTTCTGACATGAAGATGTTGTGAGATAGATTTATTAGAAATGTGAAGAGTCGTGCCTTATGCTGCGTATTACTCAAGACTTGCAGCACCCTATGCAGTTTTTCTTGTATATGGGCACAGCAATGCTTTAAAAGCCAATTAATTACTTTCCCTAATGTTACTGAAAGGGAAGTTTACCCAAGAGCTACCAGTTGTTGGGAAACTTACCTGAGGACTGCCCACCACAAATGGAGCTGCCATTTATTTGAATGAATATCTAGTAAAGAAAAAAAAAAAAAAAAAAACAACCCCACCAAGGCTTTAAAATAAATACTGTACCTTTTATATGACACATGTTATTTCTATTCATAAACCTTAACTAAATTTAGATTTTTATTAATCCAATGTGACCTAAAATTTTTGCATTAACAGCACAATGTGGAGTTGGGCTTATTCTCTTTGAATGCAGATAAAGCCATCATCTTGAAAATAGCTCTTTCTGACAAAAAGGTGTTCTTTTGAAATAAAGTCTTATTCACTACATTCCTCTTAGAGTTAATGTGAATTTTAGTGCCTCTAATTTTAGATTGAAGTGAGGTCTAGAATAAAACCTACCAGCTGACAATTGAATTTATAGATAGTTGTGAATATTTCAGGCTTGAATAATAGAGCTGTAGAATTTCAGACACAGAGAGGAAGAGAGAATTAAGCTCCAACTGTAGTTTTAGACTATAATGCAATGGTGTCTAGGAATTCTTCAGTGTAACGAGCTAAGTAGTAATTAGGAGGGAACTGAGGGAGGGATTTTACAGAGATCTGGTTTAGGCATTATTCCAAATGTTCAGCATGATAATTTGACGGTGGTCCCACCTGCCAGCCATATAAGATAGCTCTGAATTACTTTTGTTCAGATGTGGTACTGTAACGAAGGAGTGAAAGCAGTAGGTGTCTGTTGCCCACACACAGCTAGTGCCCAGCTTTGCCTCTGGTTCACCTCTGAGGGACTGAGGAAGTTTTTGTCCTCAGAGTCAGGCACTGTTGTTTTTGCTTTTCCTTGGAGCAGTTAATGTTTTAACTGCATTTGTACTTTGCCAGCATGCACCAATCCAGTATGTACCATTTAAGCTGCAGCCAAAAGCAGCTCTGTCTTGGTTAGTACCAGAAACGGCTACTTCAGAAGTATCAGCAGACTGGCTTTAGCCTAAGCAACACTGGAGATCAGATTTTAATGCTTGTAGAACAGAGATTATATTTTTGTTCTGACTGCTTGGAGTGGGAGCTATCCACTTCTGCACTGGCTAAAACAACATGCATTTGGACAACTAATTAATGGCAAATGATTTTCCTGTGAAGGGTGACGTTCGAGCTCATTATTGCACAAATTAGAAAAAAAAAAAAATGACCATAGGAATCTTAGATGAGAATGTGACATCGAGCTGGTTAGGACAGACTGTAGGCAGCTATTCCTGTTGCTGGATTTTGAGTTTTTTTTTTTCTGTAGTGTCTCAACAGAAGGGAGGTGAAAAGCCCAAATACGTGTTTAGTCAATAAAAGGACGTTAGCACTAGTGTACAGAGAAATAATGTAAAAAATAAGTTGCCAGATCGTGAAAGTTAATTGGTGTTTTTAATCGTAGCTGTATAAAATTCAGTGTCAGAGGAAGAGGAGAATGAGACAGAGAGACACCATGTTTTAGCACCCTAATAACTTCTAACTCTAGTCTAAGATTGTAATGTATGTGAGAGCGGTCCAGTAATTATAAGGTAATAAGTGGAGTGGTGGTGTAAGTGCTCTAAATTAAAAGGAATTCGCAGAGCTGCTGTAAGTCAGTGCCGACCCGCTCTCTTTCAAACCTTGACTTGAGAAAAGTGCTTAGCCCAGAGTGCAAGTAGAGAGACAAGAGAGAGCTATCTATTAATTACAGCACTCATTAACAGTGACGGCTACAAGGCAGCAGATGCAGAAGAAAAGGCACACGCTACTGCAGGCTGGCAAGGGGATTTCCCCCCCTCCAGTTCTTGAGGAAAGGACAACACAAGCAGGTGGTCCAATGTAATAAGATATTTTCACGGCTTTAACCTTCCCATTTCCTTGGTTTATTTGCTGACACCAGATAGCTCGCTCCTTCCACCTCCCCAAATAAGGACTGATTTCAAGTTTGGAGGGTAGCATTTTTGCACGTTAATCTGGCCATTTTCCAGATTCACATGGCATTTGTTTTCAATAGAATTTTACAGTAAAGATCACAGCGGTTAAGAGGTCTTAAGTAGGATCTGTGGGCACTGATTTTAGGGTAAATCTCATCCTAAGCAGATGTCTTTAATGAAGGGTCGAGCTTTGATCTCAGTTACCCTCATTGGGAAGGAACCCAGCTCTATGGATTTATCTCTATTTTCCATTGGTAAATTTGGTTCCAGATCTTGAAGCAGAAAACTATTTTATTTTATTTTAAACATGTAAAGGTGAAAAAAAGTCAATACAAGATCTCAAAAATTGCTTTAGAAAGTTAGGTCAGTCATATTGTTTGGATTCATGCATTTGCTTTGTAAACACAAGGAGTCCATAGCTCTAGGTATGTGGTCTTATGAGGTGGTTGCTTTTCTGCTGGTAATATTTCTGGAGGAATGCTCATAACTGTCATCTGTACTTCGGCAGCTTCTGAGAGTACTGTCAGGATAATGCTGGGTAGACCATTTGCTACTGTGGTCTCCTAATCACAGCTGTAGAAAATGAACATAGTATCTGATTCGGAGCGTTCTAATTGTTATTTTTGTCTCTTCTCCCTAAAATATATGTAAAAATAATAAAATGTTGGTATGAAATAGACAGAGAAGATTTTAAATTTTAAAAAACTTGTCAAATGTTATATGGTTTTGTTTCAGAAACTTAATTCTGAAAATGTCAGAAGAAAGACGGAAACTTCTGAAACTTCCGTCTAAAATTTCCTCTGATACTTTTTTTAATCCAAGAATGGAACATGCAAAATGTCAGATTCTATGGAGCTGTAGATATATGGGATAGTGACATAGTTATTACTGGTTAGTCTGAGGATAATGGCTAGAAAGTAATCGCAGCCAGAGCTGATGAATCATTTCACTTAGATTTTGTGAAAATGGAGTCCAGCCTTAATTATTTGTTAGAGTTCCCTGCTGATGTGCTACTCCATTGCTAAATAGCTATATCTATAATAAAGCAGTATTAATACATAAAAAAAGAATGTGAGAGACTTGCTCTTCAATTCTGAGATCAGATCAATAGATGATGGGTACATGTTTTAGACGTGTGTCTTGACAAATATTAATTTTGGAGCAGAACATTTATGTGACCAAACTTGGAAATAGTTGATCCTCATAATGATGGAATTTGCAGAAAGAAAATATTGATGTAAAAAGGTACATGTTTAATAGCCAAGTCATCTAATAGGATTTCAAAAATTTTTTGACTCGCTAGGTGACAAGTTCAGAATTGAGAGTTGATGCGAAGTTGACACATAGCCTATAGGGCAGGTGGAGGGGACAACAGACGGATTTGGTCTCTTTAAAGTTTTTGTTTACTGCCTGTCTGGAGCTCTGACAAAGCTCTGTCATGCCCTTATGCTGATTACCTTCATGTAGAACAAGAGGTATCGACTAATGAATGAATGATGTGCAGTCTCTAACCCTTCCAGAGCAGCCTTAAAGAGCACTGTCTTTAATACAGAGATTCTTCTTTCTCTCTCTGCCCACTCCAGGCTTCTCTGCAGAATGTCAAGCAAAGATCGACACATTGATTCTAGCTGTTCGTCGTACATCAAGACGGAACCGTCGAGCCCTGCCTCTCTGACGGACAGCATCAACCACCACAGCCCCGGTGGCTCCTCAGACGCCAGTGGGAGCTACAGTTCCACCATGAATGGACATCAGAACGGGCTGGACTCACCTCCCCTCTACCCTTCAGCCACAGGGCTTGGGGGCAATGGGCCAGTCAGGAAACGGTATGATGACTGCTCCAGTACTATTGCTGAAGATTCACAGACCAAGTGTGAATATATGCTGAACTCGATGCCCAAAAGACTGTGTTTGGTGTGTGGTGACATTGCATCAGGGTACCACTATGGAGTGGCTTCCTGCGAGGCCTGCAAGGCTTTCTTCAAGAGGACAATTCAAGGTTGGTTACTCTTTAAACTTGTTTATTTTATTTGAAGTGAAATAGTGCATTTCTTGACTAAATCCTGTTAGGACTTCAGATTGTACCTTCTCATTCTTCATAGTGTTTGTTCACATAGATGCTACTTAGGAAAAAGCCCCCTGTGGGCTTCTACTGGAGTTCTGTCAGTCGTGTTAAGCCCACCGCCATGTTCATTTTGATTATGGAGAACACCGGAGCCATCAGGTGCATGTTCAGATTTGTTTTGTGTATGAGTTTCTCGTGGAGTCCTGTAAATGATTGTTTTGAACAACACTGATTATTTTCTGAAGGTTATCATGAATGCCTCTTGAAACACACCTTGTGGCTTGCATGCAGAGATTGTGCATTTACTCCTAGTTACACCCCTACCATACTTAAATCATTAGAGAAGTCCAGTTAATTTTTGTTAAAACATGAATGCATTTAAAATGGGAACAAAATTCAGTGGTATAGTGCATCAGTGTATTAATAACTGGACTTTTGCTCATGTGATATACAGTGGCCTTAAATGGGTTCAAGAAATACCTGTAAGGTCACATTCTGAGGAGGGTAAGTTGACAACTTTCAGTCTCTGCCTTGTACTTTGCCCTAATCTGCTCTTGATACCCGTTACAAATATGACACATATTTTTGGCATAAATTAGTATGAATGCGATAATTTGCATGACCACTTATTATAGCTTCAGAACCAATGGAGACAAAATAACCTTCTACTTTGATATAGATATCATCCTTTAAAGTAAAATTGAAGGTGCTTTATTTAAAGAACGTGAGGCCAAGCTTGGCCTGTACAGAAATACAGTGTCACATTAAATTAAATTCAAACTTGGGAGACTAAAATTAGTCCAAATAAAACCTGCTTTATTTTCGTAGGTGTTGAGCACCTGGAATTCTCAGGAATGACAATGCAGTATGGTGATATACTTTTCTTTTTAAAAATGAGTTATGATAAGGGAGATAAAGTTAGTTTCAGTTTGTAATTTCACGTAACTCAAAAATCTGAAGTGTTTGGTCAAGAGTTCCTAAATATAGTACATTCATATTCAATGTAAAATTAATAAGGGAAAATTATGGATCTTATTGTAATGTATCCATTGCTGAGGCAATGTCCATTTTAGTGTCCTCCAATCCATTTTACTCCTTGGGGATTCGGACCTTCTGCTGGCGTGAAACACCCTTTTTACCATGGCTATATAGCCACTAGAAGTTAACATTAGTCTTCAGTTGTCCTAATGGAGGTGAGTGTTACAGTGTTTGCAACCAGTAAACAAACATACCTTTGAAGATTCTTAGTGTCCTAGGTTCATATGTAAAAGCAGGATGCTTTTTCTTTTGGGGGATAAAAAAAAAAAAAAAAGAAGTGATTTCAGTTGACTTTCAAGAACATTTTCAGAGAGACTCAAAAAGTGCTTCCACTGAAGCAATTTGTATTTTATGATTACTAAACTTCAAGCATGAACTTCAACCAGTAGCTCTGTTTTTATAAATGATGTTTAATTGCTATGTAATAGCTGTCCTCCAGAACTGAATTGATGCAGCATTATTTTAGTTGTATTTTGAGCATGAAAAAATGCCACCACAGAAGCAGTTATAGGTAGCCTGCAATTTTACACCGCACCATGGCCGGCAAGTTTCTGAGCATGGAAGCACAAGACAGGGACGTCATTCTCCAGATTAGCAACCTGGACTTGGCCACACAGCTCAAGTTAGAACTGGCAGCTGTGCAAAAAGTCTTAGTACGGTTAGAGCAGTAGCTGCATCAGCAGGTGACAGTGCTGTGAAAACAAAAAAAAAAAAAAAGGCAGTAAGGCAAAACCGAGCATCAAATGGAAAAGCAATAATGGAGAAACTAAGAATAGGAGGTGTGTTACCATCATAATGTCATGGCAGCATCTTTAGTAATGCTGCTGACTTAGCTGACACAATTACTAAGAGTTTCCAGATAGCATCCAAAATAATGGAAGCTGCTTAGTTTGGTGAATCAGACCATGCCTTGTGGTAGGTGACAAGAAGTATATATAAAAAAAGCTACTCTTCACCTTTGAAATGGGCAAGTTCTGCCTTTACACTTGCACGAAGAATAAATCCCCTGAGGTTTTTTTTTTTCTTTCTCTAAATGATAAAACATTCCCTGTACCATTTCACTTCCTGGTTGATATCATGTTCTTTCTCTTCCTGTTTTTGAAATGCTGATTGCTACAGAACTGCAAGTAAGAAAACAGAAAATAAAAAAATAAGAAATTAAACAAATACAGAATAGTAAACTAGATTATTAAAGAGTCAAATATTGTAACTGTGCGTATTATAAGGATAATATGTCCTGATTTAAAGAATTACTTATCTTAAATGCTAATAATTAATTGTGGCAGGTACTTAATTGTAGATTCAGCGACAAAGAACTTTGACTCCTCAAACCTTTCTTATCATTTGTCAGTTACGAAATTAGGTCAGACTCATAGTACCTAAGTGCTACTCCTGTTGAAGTCATGGGGAAAGCTGCCCTGACTTCAGTGAAAGCAAGGTTGAGCTGATAAAGTTAGATTATGAAGCACATCTTGTGTTCACGTCAGGCCTTATGTCCTTTCCACTAAGTCAATGGGAGTCTTTCCATTCTTTCCATTTCAGAGGAGTCTTTTGAAATCTCAGTAAGTGAAAGCCACAGCAGCTGTTCAGAGAGACAGCACAGTATCTCTACACTACCATCTTCTTACATAAGAGAGAAGTGAAGTGAATCACAGGATACCTAGTAGCTCCATACACAAGATGAATTTTGATCTAATGTAGAGTATACACCTATTTTTAAGGCTAATGGAGGTTCTCATTCCCTTTCAGATGACAGCAATTTAATCTAAAAAACATCCGTTCCTGGCTGACAGATTTCTGCTCTTCTTCCTGCCTCTTGCAGTCCCTGCTAATTTTCTTAAAAGTAAAGCAATCAAGTGAAACCTGTCTTGAATTATAAGGAGGAGTGGAGTAATTTTGTCTTTTTTTTTTTTTTTTTTTAATGTATTTTTTTAACATAGTACAGAAAGACATTTTGGGCTGTGGTAAAGAACCCATAGATTATGACAAAAATCAATAACAGTAGAAAAATGAAAACCAAGAATGTATTTGACTAAAACCCCCACACCCACCAAAAAGCCCATATTGTTATGTGTAATTGATGTCATCTTAGGTCATCTAATGATATTCTGCCCTTTTTTGGTGACATACAAGGAATGAGAGAACTGGATGTTCTCCCTGTTCAGCCTAGCACTCACTCAGCTGCAGCTCTCAGTTTGCTTCTGGGATGATTTGCACGGTGGCTGATTGCAAATGTCTCACAGAAACACATACACAGCCAAATCTCCCCAAAACTGGCTTAACATCAGGGATAGCAGAAAATAGCAACATCTAAAAACAGTTACAGATCCATTGATTTTTAGGATCTCTCCACAGTTTTTGCTGTGCACTGTATTATCTTGAAAATGCCAAGCTTTCATTAAAAGAGAGAGAGAAAAAAAGGAGTTTTCAGTTGTCAGCTGAGTGCAAAGTCTTGTGTTCAGCACAGAGGTCTTGTACTTACTAGATATTTTGTAGTGAGTATTTAGTGTAAATACATTTCTTAGAACTTTTATTTGCTCAGTTATCATAAAGACTAGTAAGTACACATTTTGCATTAATAATATGTAGTTGCTCAGTGTTAAACATTTCTGCAAGTGGATTGAAGTAGTGTTCTTTGTTTCAGTAGAAGAATGACAGAACTTAGTGGTTCAGACAACTTGCTATTATGTTTTATTTATCTTCCACCTTACTAAAAAAATGGTGTGCATATAGACAACTTTCTTTCTTCCTCCTTCCTTCCTTCCAGATCTTCAGGACTCTCATCTTTGGACTCTTTAAACTAGCAATTTAAAAGGCAATGTGAAAAGCCTAGGTATTGATGTTGCCTTCCTGGTAAGGCTTGTTGCAGAAGTGTCAGAGCTTACTTACTATTTCCTTGGACAATGTTTTGAGTTTTCACTGCAAAAGCTAAAATATTTTGCAATCAATAGTCCTTGAAGTTCTTGGTCTCTTTTTTTTTATTTTTTAAGGAAAAACTGTTGATTCAACAGTATTGACTTATCAATCTTCTGTTTATACACAGAGTAAAGCAATAGATAGTAAGAAGCCCTGCAATCATACCCTCACTGTCTTGTTCAAGAGCTTTATTCCTGAGAGTTGTTTCCTGGTCATGTCTTGTAACACAAACAAGAAATATTCCATCCTGAGAATACTGTTGTGGTTTTGGTCATTACGTGAACTAGACCAAGTCAATCATCTCCTTCTATGGTGACCACCTAAAAACCTCCAACTGTGCAGTACTGTAGTTCCTATGGTCTTCAAAGCCTGCCCAAACAGAGAGCTAGGTTAAACTGCTTTGTACTTTGTTCACTTTTTTGGTTACTCAGAGTTGTTTTTAATTTCTTCAGTGTTCAGGTTTTTCAACCTTCTTTAGAGTGTTTACCCATTACTGAGCTAATTTGTTGTGTAAATGTAAAAACAGTTTATAGTATTTATTTTCTTTTTTAAGTCAGCAAAGTTAGAACTAGCTGTGTAAATCTACATAAAGTGACATTTAAAATGGGCAGCATAAAGTTGGTTCAAAGTTGCTCGTGACCAAAGTGGCTTCCAAAGGTTAATTTACATCTCTCAAAGTTGACTCCTATAATACTACATGTCATTTTTATACAAGAAGAAATTAAGTAAGATTTTATGGCTTTTCAGCATCTTTACTAGTTGCTAGGATTATATTTTTTTATAGCAAGATAGGGTGGACTTGGTTCTTGGTGCAGTAGTCTATGCACCTTGCTCTGGTGCAAAGATGGGAGCCCTCCAGTGAACCTGGGACTAAAAGTCACCTGAATCCATCATTAACTGATTAAATCATTCACCTTCCTTACATAAGTGAAAGTCTGTGCATTAGCATTTCTTTCAAAGAATATTTTAAGCAAGCAAGGATAGATACCTTCCCTTTCCCCTGATTTCTCTGTGTCTATGGGCCAACCAAACCAGCAAGCAGGTATTTTTAATGACTTCTAACAACATCTTTTAATCCTGTCGTAATGTCGTGTAACTACGGTAGCCAAACAGGACGAGACAATAAAATACATACATGCTGATACCTGAGAACTGGAGAGAAGTTCAGAAGTATACTGATGGTTCCATCTTGTTTTACTGTCACTTGTTTTACTTTCCTTGCAGCCTTGTAAATTATATGCTGCATTTAGAATATTAGGTAGTAAGAATGAACATCCTAGTTTGTGCATGGCTGTTTCAAACCCATCAGGAACAGGCAGATGTGATTTAACAATGGTACTAGTATTGTGGTATCTATCAATGCCATTATAATTAGCTCTGGATCTCTGCTTGTTACAGACATCTCTGAAAGCTTCCAGCCTACTTATGGAACTCTGTCTAGTTTGCAAGTAGAGACATGAAGTTTCTGCTATCAAGTGATTTATTTTGATGTTTTTATAACCTTTTAAATTACTTTTTATAACCATTTTAATTACTTTTTTTTTCTGCTGTTAAAGTCATTTGGTTTGCAACTTTATAGACTGAGATGTTCTGTGTGCTCATAAGCAAACAACGCTGCCTTCATAGGATGTAGCAAAATTGACCTAGATAAGATACCAGTAGGAACAAAATGTAGATGGGTCAGTCTTTCTGACTTGGACAGCTCTTCAGTGACACCCAGGCAGCAGGAGCTTTATTCTATTTGTGTCTTCAAGGTGTTGATTTCTTTCTTAAGGTGACTTAAATGCCCTTCATTTCTGTTGAAGATCAAGAAGTCGATTCTAATTGGAATCAAGGGTGGTGGGAACTTAGCATCCCCTAATATAAGTCTTATATTAAAAATTATGGTGTTTTTTATGATGCTGGTGATCCATCTGCCTAAGGTTAGAAACTGATGCAAAATGCTGTGCTGTCAGACCAACCAGCATCACATTTCCATTTTAAATCTGCATTTGTGTTGCTTTCTAGGAATGAAAGAAATAAAAAAATAGAAATTCAAAGTATATAATAGTTCAGTAACATAGAACATTTGCTTCTTTTTAGAAATTCAACATAATGATTTCATTTAAAATGTACTTTTAAGCTGATTGTGTCCCTATGTCAAATACCATCTAACACGATAGAGTTACTTAAAATTAGCTGCTTCTCCTGAGCTGCTTCTTACTGTAGCAGATGAGGTAACACAAGCAACACAGATGTAAGCATAATCCTTCATACATGGTCCTATCATAATTAAAAAAAAATACTTCAGACATTCAGGAACCAAATTTTAAAAAGTTCTTTAACTCTATGTGCAGTATTGTTTCTGGAAGTCATCTGGGTGAAAAACTGAATACAGTCAACTTTATGGCTTAATCGGTTCCAGATGACATGCAGCAGAATTCATAGGTCTGTAAATCACAGATCTATCTTCTGTATCAGGTGAATCCATCTAAATATTTGTCAGCAAAAAATGGATTCAGTAAGGTTCAAATCCAACCTCATTCCAACCTGATCCCATTTCTGAAACCTTATTGATCAGAGTACTTGTGAAAATATTTGCTCGTACTTAAATTCAGTTGAGTTTTCACTGTAAAGAAGGAAGCAGTCTGCTTCCTGAAACTTTAACCTGAAGGAAAATAACTTCACATTCCTCACTTCAGCTTTGCTAAGACCTAGAAACATCGAATACATTTTTTAAAAGACTATCTGGGACTACTTCTCCTAACTTTGCTTGTTATTCTTGATTTCCAACACCACCTACTTCTCAGTTTCTCAGGAATTGTTGTGTTCTGATGGGATTACATATCAAAGTGTGACTAACATATCCCAATTTGCTCTCTGTTGTTGGTTTAGATTTTCCTGTCTCTTTTCCTAAGACTCCTCTTTTATTAATTCCCAGGAGATCTGTGACTGTAATTCTGGATACCTTTCATTTTCTAGAGTTTCCATGCATGCCAGTCCACAGACAAGTATTTCTTTGGATCTGTCACCCAGGAAAACAGAGTGAGAAGGTGGTATCTGGAGTAAACCTTACTGCAGAAAGACTTTAATCCAGTGATGCAGTAGCCTTTATTAAGTATAATAAAACCACTTAATTTTTAAAGACAAATTTTTTTATGACAAAATATACTAGATTACAGAAGCTTAGAGAAGATTTGGGAGAAAAATGGGGCATTACTGAATATAAATACTGAAACACAGTTTCATGATCTAGTTATAGAATAAAATAATTACATTGGAGGAATAATTAATTCCTCTCCCCCCCCCCCCTTTTTTTTTTTCCTCCTGGAACTACATTCCCACAGAGTAAAATCTTCAGTACTGATATCTTCAGCATTCTTCCTGCTTTTGTAAGTGGCTCATGGCTACTCTTTCAAAATAAGTTTTCATACTGTATCTCAGTCTTCATCTCTTTTACCTGTCCAGAGATTTTCAGAGCATATTCCCATAGCTCATAGCAATTCTTTTACATCTTTAGTGTTAAAATATCAAGTGTCAAAGTGTGAAAAGGGAAATGAAGCTTCTGCTAAAAATTTCTGTCTGCAGATTCTATTGTTATTAGTATTTCTGAAAGAGAGACTCCTATTTCTCCCAGGCCAGCAGGATGGAGTCAGTTTCTAGAGGCAGTTTCTCACTCTCACTGCTATCTGTGAGATTCCAAAGTTGTAACTGTTGACGACAGTGACTTCATTTGGGATAAGCCCCAGGGCTTTCAGTGGCCTCTTCATCGTGATTCTCACTCCTATTCTGTTAAGTGATGTTGTCAATTTTGTGCAAGATATGACCAAAATGATCTCAAGAAGCTCGGGTAAGTCAAATCAATTTCTTGTCCTGTAAAGCCATTGAGTAAGCTTCTGTACCATTAAGATTGTAGCATGGCTATGACTCCACATCTCATTCATCTGTGAGATAAAAAAAAATAGTATCTTGGCCCACTTACCCTTGACCTGTGTGTAAAGATCTGACAGTCTGAAGCATCCAAACCCAGAGAGCTGGATATGCAGAGGAAGTTTTAGCATTCACCTGCTATCTTTAAGGTGGAATGACATACTTTTATTGAGTCAGTTGCTCTTGATAAGCCAAATGTACTAGAATATTTTCATATCTTTATAAAAATAAAATTTAACAAATTAGTAGAAAGTAACCACACTATTTTAAATAAACATTTCTCAGTGCATGAGTAGAGAAACTCAGTCTGGCATAAGCCCCTCGTATTATAATAGCACAGGGCAATGTGTTTGAGAAGGGAAGATTTGACATATATTTTTATTTTCAAACGTCATACTAATTTACATTACTCAGCCCTTTAACTGCCAAACTGTAGAAGTCCATTACAGTACTGAAAAGAATACACAAATTATCCCCTGGCACTTCAGGCAGGAGTTTTACATATATGCTGTTATTCTATCAGCCAGCTAGCGGCACGGTTCTATTAAGGAGTAAGTGAGAAAATTACATTGCCTGCAAACTAATTGTACAGAAGACTCTGAAATAAGCAATCAGAGCCCAGTCCTTTCTGAAAACCAGCCAGGAGATATTATAAACTGCTCGCTCATTCTTGTCAGCCCAGTTTAAAGACTCAGAGCTGCCTTGTTGATTTTGTTCACTGTATAACACGGCTACCTCTCCAGCTGTTGACAGGGCTGGGCAAACTCAACTTAAGCTGCTCAGTTTCAGCCTCTAGCGTTATGCGGTAGACAAGTACATGGTAGAGCTCCTTTCTGAATCTTCCTCACTGAAATAAAATGCAGATCTGAGCATCTTGAATGGATATATTGTACCCATGAAACTGTACACATTGCCAAACACTTCTAGCAATAATTTCTGGGGCTTTGCGTTTAGTGTGTAGGAGTAAAAAAGGAATTATGAGAGCTCTGATGACCTCCACTGTGTGGTAAATGTAGGTTTCTCCCAAAAATATATCCACTAATCCCTTCAGTGCTAGGTAAAATGCATTTTGAGTATGACATATAGACTNTTGGTTGCAAGTACATATCTGCTGCAAAAACCCATGAGTGGGGCGTTGCCATTTTTGGTGGGGTTTTGTTTGTTTGTTTTGGGGACTTTTTGTGGTCGTTTGTTTGTTCTGTTTCCTTCTGTTGGTTTGGTTTGGTTAAGGAAAGTTCACTGACAGAAATGAAGCCTTTCTGTGGGGATAGTTGAGAAAATACTGTGTTCATATGTGAAACGGTGGCAAAATGATAGTTTCCTTGGAAAAGGAAAGAACAGTTTCCTTTGGCCATATTCTGAAATGCTGAAACATTTCAAGGAAAGCAACTCTGGCCATTGATAAGATGTGGATCTCTGCTGCTCTGGAATAGATCCAGTTACTGTACCAAATTCACTGGAGGAACTTTTCCTGAGACGTTCCAAGTTTATTTTCTCACATCAAAAAAGAAGACTGAACATCTGTTGCAAAGTATAATTCATTAAAGTAAAGCAACCTAAATTGATAGATGATTCCCCCTCTTAAGCTAAAGTGCTGGAATCAAAGTGATTAGAATAATAGCTCATTTTAGAGTTCTTTAGGTGACCAGAATTGGCAAGAAAAATGTTGCATTGTCTGTGTGCAATGTGCTGCACAATACAGACCCTTGCTGTGTTTGACAGGATTCTGCACCAAACTGAAATGTCAGAGTATGAATAGGAAGTGTCTGCTTAGGGAAGTAAATGATCTTCTTTATATATTTTTGATTTTGAATACTACTTTTTGACGTTGACATCTGTGCCTTTGTCAGCTGTGCCTTTGCAGAAGGCCTCTGGCTGCAGTGGGAGTGCTCCACTTGCCTTGGTACAGAGCTTTGCTGCTTGAAGTTCTATGTTGTAATCTTGATCTTGGTTTTGATCAAGATCGTTTGTGATCCTCTGCAAAGCATTCCTGATTCCCTGTTTCTTTTTTTTTAATAGAGATGGCAATACACTTGATACTATAATATAATGAAGTTAGTTAGATACAATTTGTGAAATCTTTGAAGGTCTTCCTGTGTAGTGGTTGTGCCTCACTAAGAGTGCATCATTAGAATGTGAGAGGATGATGGGAATCTTGTTTTTTAAGCTTGCTCTTACCATCCTTTCCTACATATCCTTCCAGAAGTGTTATTTCCTAACATTGCTAATGCCTATCAAAAAGAAGCTTTGCAGAACCTAGTGTGCTAAATTTCTTACCCACTGTACCCTTCAGTTTGCTAAATAGCTTTCTTCTCAGGAGCTAAGGAATGGGCAGAGGGCTAAAGTGAAGTCTGAGTTTTGTCAACAAGATCCATTAGCATTCAGACACACTCAGATCTGTTTTACTTGCCAGCATTGCTAAGTGAGTCATGCAGCAGTGTTCAGTAGGAAAAAAAGCCCACAAAGGCCTGAAAAGATTGTGCAAAGTGTGCTGGTTGTATTGGCAGAATATGCATGCACCATGCAGACCTCCTTTATCATAAATACTTAACCAATTTTCAATAGATGTAAGTGGTTTAAGTATTACTTCCTGTTGAATTAGCAGTTGCTGAGCATTTGAGTCTTTGTGCAATCCTGCAATCCACTAATGCGATATTTAATGAGGAGACATCAGTCTGGAGAAAGGTAGTCAATATAAATCAGTGTTTACAAAGTGTGATTAACTCTGAAATATTTCATCAATGCTGTGGTCCCAGGCAGACTGTATGCTAATTATCAGAACCTGCACATGTTTCAGGGGACTTTGACGGACCCTGAGTGCAGCAAACACGCAGCAGCAAAATTGCAATTATGCTCGGACTGTCTCTGATGACAATTTATGCATTTGGTGTGATGACCTCTTGCTTCCCAAGAGGGCAATAAACAGAATGCATTTTCATTAAGATACTAATGCACTTAATCACAGAGGGAAAGGGTTAGGAAATAAAGAAATACCTTTAAAGCAAGATGTGACAGGCTGATGGGGAAGATACTTTATTTAAAAGTCAGTTTCCTGGTGAAACTTCTGACTGCTGCGAAGTCTGTCATACTGAATGTAGTCATGGGCAATAGGATGCATGGCTGGGCAGGTGAATAAGCTGAGCTAAGCTGTTTAATGAGAAGTGCAGTGGTACTAGGGCAGAAGAGAACAGATGCGCTCCCGTTTGGACTTGGTTACCCAAAGATGTGATTTTTAACAGTGTAAAGCAGGTTACCCATGTGTATTTTGTCCAATAATTTTCAGGCTTTAAAAAAATTATTTTTGAGGATAAATATGTACGAAGCAGTAACAAAAAAAAAAAAAAATGGAGGCAGTGCTTTACTCCGAAGAGTTCACATTTAAGGATCCAGCTTGTTCCAGGCCTGAAGGAGAGCTGGGAGTGGCAGAGGCAAGCATCTCTTCCAATTTTTGTTAATTCTGAGAACTTCATGCAAATGATCCTATTTTTGATGCCTCTCAGTACAAGAACTCCATTTATAGAGAGAAGGCTGAAAGGTCTGACCTGGGAGCAGCAGAATGTAATGGGTGTGGTGGTAGCAGCTGGTGAGCCTTGCTGTTGTGGAAGGAGAAGGGTGAAGTTCTGTAGTACCTGTTACAAGTTGACTATTCAATAAAGCACAACAGTCTATTTTTTGGTATTCTAAACAGAGAAGGACTGATGAAATTGGTGGAAAAAAAGGGAAATTAGGAGTGCTCAGGCTAGGAGCCTAAGCATGTGGCTTGGTACAGACGCTAAATGACAAAATTTCCTCCTACTAGCAGGAATAACCTACATGAAGGATTTTGTATGGAGCCAGACACAGACTCACATTAATTGTGGTTTGGTGTGCATCTATCTAGCTATACTGTTTTCCCCTCTTTATATATAGCTTTCTTGATTTGAAAAATGATTCAAGAAGCTCATCCTTTAACTTGGCTTTTAATTTTTATTTGAAAGGTGTTTGCTGTCAGTAGCACTGCTTACTCCTCAATATTCCCAAATTAACAGCAGTTGCATGAGTGCCTCATAAATCCATTGTTTTGGTCAGTCAGCAGTGCTCAATGCCTCTCTTCCTCTGTACTTTCTGTTACAGGTAACATAGAATACAGCTGCCCAGCAACGAATGAATGTGAAATCACAAAGCGCAGACGCAAGTCCTGCCAAGCCTGCCGCTTCATGAAGTGTCTAAAAGTTGGCATGCTGAAAGAAGGTAAGACTGATCCAGTCAATATGTATCTCTCTGCAAACACCTGCAACAGTTGTAGGGCAATCAGGAAAGAAGAGAGAGCAGTGAGTGTTCTAATCAGTTATTGTAAAGGCAATGTTCATGCATACTTGCCCTTCCTGACAATCTCTTTCTGAGCTATGGAATCATGGTGTATCTGCATAGAGTTCTCCTTCTCTGGAATATTCCTAACTATGTGTAGCACAGCAAAATACACCCCAAACATTCACTCCTGCAGTAGGCAGCCAATAGAACAATCATCAGAATATATCCTCTCAATTCTCTTAACGCTTTAACATCGTGAACTCTCAGAGGTTTCTTTCCTCCATTCCTTATCCACTGTCGATCTATCCCAGTTCTGGCAGAAACACACACTGTGCCTCCTCTTACCCATTTTTACTCAAGTTATCATTTCATCAGGATGAAGGAAGAAGGATTACTTCTCAATTAAACAAGTATAAATACTGAATATGTCTACTGAAGTTACTGTAACTACTTTGGAGTGAATATTTGCTTCAGTGTACCAAAGATTAGGTACCAAAGATTTGAATCCACCTCTTTTTTTTTTCCTTTAAAAAGCACATGAGAACCCTTTCCCCTCACTGTAAGTATATGTTGAGTGTTTTAAATC
Organism: Ramphastos sulfuratus; assembly: GCA_013399055.1. Taxonomy (NCBI): domain Eukaryota; kingdom Metazoa; phylum Chordata; class Aves; order Piciformes; family Ramphastidae; genus Ramphastos; species Ramphastos sulfuratus. The sequence goes on from WBNM01034095.1 coordinate 41,001, forward strand.
ATCAGTTATGTTTTGAAGATACTCAACTACAGGTAAATATAAGAAAAAATTTCCAGGAAACAGTACTGTCTCACTTGGAACCTGATCCATCTGTATTGCCAAAAGAGGCAATTCCTTAAGTCTTGGTCACGTTCCATGCATGTCTATTGCTGTTAATGTATATGCAAAAATCCATTTCTGTGTGCTATCTGCATAATTACTGTAGAGCACTGTTGCCACCAAGAAGGAGTAACAGAAAATGTCATGGACTTCTGAGCTAGATAACCTTTTGAAATAAAATCAATAAAATGTTTTCTAAGTACTATCTCCAGTGGAGAGTACTTTGTGTTAAGGAATCACTTAAAATAGTCCATGGAGTTTTGCTTTGTCAGTTCTTAAAAAGTCAGTTTTAAGAGACAGTTGATTTTTTGCAAGTTTAATGCTAATTTAACACCAGTTTAAGTATACAGTTATCAAAGTAAAATCCAAGAAGAACACAGACCAGTGGAGAGATGATGGACAAATTAGGCCTATCACGCACCTACAGACATATTCTTATTGGATTATACTTACTAAGAATAAACCTTGTTCTGTGCAACTGCTTTGGCAGATGCTATGATCCTGTGAGCCAAATCCTGCTGTCCTTAGTCTTACTTGAGCAAAACTCCTGTCAGATTCAATGGGGATTTTGCAGAATGGCAGGATTTGACCCTCTCTTCCAGTGGTAATGGGAGGGTTCTTGCCAAAATCCTCATATAACTGACCAGTAGTACCAGTTACTTAATGGTTACAATGCGATGCTTAGACAAATTGTAGAAAGAAAGAAATATCTGAGGATGGCCCCCTTTGAAAAAGGACTGTGCTTAACATTTTGTTTACTAAGTTGTCATCACTAGTAACCAAATACACTGATATATTGAGAAACAAAACAGTGCTGCCAGGAGAATGTACAGGGGAACTGATTTAGACCTTTTTCTTTTAAATTTTGAGAGAACCATTACATGTCCTTTAACATACATATTTAAAAATCTGTTCTGTGTGCAGCCTCTGGGGCTGCATGAGGAGTTAATGTTTCTACAAATAAGTAATTACTGCAGCTTCCAAAACTGTGCACAGAAATTGTGCATTTTACTAGTTACACAATTCAGACTTACACGTTGTAAGTCAGCTTTTTGTTTGCGTGTATGATCGTTGTCCAGGGATACAAATCAATCCTGCAAGTTTTCTTAATCAGCATTTCATAAATTGTTTCCCCTAAAACTACAAACCTTTTTTTCTGAAAGTTCTGCAATGACAGAAAAACGAATTATTTTGAAAAAAAGATTCCTGTGTTATCCTCACACCTGGCACATTGTAGTTCTCTTACTGTGAATATTTCTGTCGAAACAAGTAAGAGTCTTCCTTATTTTTAAATACTGAGTCTTTTCATCTAGGGGAGAGTTGACTTAACACCTTCTTACCTACCTAATAGGAAATCCTAAAAGAACCTATATGGGCATTTTGTTTTCTTTCCCACTTTAGTGGACACTTTTACTTTTGAAACCATATTGATTCCTTTTAGGACTGTCCTTGGAATAGAGAAGTTTTTTTTGTTTTTTTTCTGTTGTTGGAAGGTAGTTTTGGAGGCAGGTGGTGTTGTTTTTAACCTATGGGAAAATCTGGACTTGAGTTTTTGGCTTTCACTGCATCATTTATGTACAGAATGGAGGAAGATGGTACACTTCTTTCATGTGTAGAGTAGTGTAAATGTATTGATTAGCATGGACTTAGACTGAGCTGAAATAATTCCTGCTGTATCTTAAATGTTTCCTTATGTACAGACAGGGATTTCAGTTCCCATGCAGCATGTCAGAGATCATGCTGCAGTAAATCTATTCAAATGTAAACCTGTTCAATTCAATTACCAGTTTATAATAAAATTTGCTGCAGCAGCCTCCACGTTTGTCACAGCAGTCTCTACATGCTGATGGCACAGCATGCCTGGAAATTGACAGCCTAAATCTATTTACAAAAAAAATTTAGTTGCAGACCTGAAATAAAATTGAGTTTAAGCAGCTTTGAGAGGAGCATCATATTCTTTACAAGAACTTCTGTGCATTCTGCCAGTGTACATCTTCTCCAGAAATCTTATCCTGTTAGTGGGGATTTTTCTTCTAGAACTTTTCCTTAAACAATTACATTTTTTAATTTTAGGTGAAACAGACAATGTGCTTCTCTTCACATTTGTAAAGAGTTTATTGCATTGTCATTTTTGGAATTGTCATATAAAATTCATGATAGAAAACACCAGGCCTGGAAAAAGCTCTTGAGTTTTATTTTATCTTTTAGGGCAAGGTCTGAAAACCACTTACAGCAAATACATAGAGTGGCTTCTCTTATGACAGCTGAATATTAAATCATTATTGTGGGAAGATAATAGTGCTTTTCACCCAGGATTTCTGCATGAGATGTAGTGTTAGGATTTTGGGGCCATGTCTTGGGGTCAGACCCTGGGAGGGAGTACATATTCCCTATTCCAGGAATTCCTGTACATATTCTCTAGATCTGGATTCCTACCAGTTCATCAGTTGAGGGGCAGAAGCTAGAGAAGGAAGGATGAAAGGAGTGTCAGGGTGGGCTGAGCTGGAGTGGGACTGAAGTTATAGAATCACAGAATGGTAAGGTTGGAAGGGACCTCAAGGATCATCTAGTTCCAACCCCCTGCCATAGGCAGGGACACCTCCCACTAGTACAGGTCACTCAAGGCCTCGTCCAACCTGGCCTTGAACCCCTCCAGGGAGGGAGCAGCTACAACCTCCCTGGGCAACCTGTACCAGTGTCTCACCACTCTCACTGCAAAGAACTTCCTCCTAACATCCAGTTTCAATCTCCTCTCTGCCAGTTCAAACCCATTGCCCCTTCTCCTGTCATTACAAGACCTTGCAAATAGTCCTGGCTCCTGTATGCATATCACAAGAAAATAATTCCAGACCGATCCAGAAGAATGCATCACCTTGATTTAGAGCATGGACTATTACTTTAAAACATAAATCTAGATGTGTGGACATTTTTTGAGTGAATGTTGTGCTTTATACAGAAGCATTCAGGAGCTACTGATGAGCTTTTAAGCAGATGACAAATATGAGAGTGCCATCTTTTCATTTACTTTCCTAGATAATGGTTAGTAGAAGCACAGCAGAGATTTTTCTTCTTCACTTCAAGAAGAAATATGACATTTTTCTAATTTTAATTTTGTGTGTCAGTATTATTAAAAAAAATCAAGTTTTCAAGAATCACAACTGGTTCTTCTCCTGCAATAACAATTTCTTTGTGCCTACGTTTTGGTGTGGATTCTCTCAGATTCACAACAACAGATAAAAGTTTGCTATTCTGTTGGTTTATAGTCAGTCTTTAAAAGTCTTACCGCTCAAACAAGTCTTACCGCTCAAACACTTTGGAATCCAGTGGTTAGTTTGCCTCAGGTGATAGAATTAGATCTCTGTTCATGTGCAAGATTCAGTAATTTAGCTAGTTTTATACAGTTTGGGGGCTTTTTTTTTATTTTCTAAGAAGGAAAAATGGATGTAAAACTGTAGAAGTTGACATGGGAAATCATGAGTAATGTAATCTGGTGGTTCTTGATTGGTAGTCAAACTAGTTGACTACTTTTAGTCTTCCATTAGTACTATATGCCTTTTAATACTATCTATGGGACTACTTACTAGCATGTGTCTGTGATAGGAGATATTATTCTAAGTTTATTATACCACAGATCTTCCTCAGAGTAGCTGCCCGTGTGAAATAATTACATGGGAGTAATTATTCTAAAATAGAATTACTTTCGATTTCAGATCCAATGTTCATATAACTATTTTTCCAACATGTTATTCCATATGTTTCAATTTTCTCCATGGAGATAAAGCCATAGCTGCTGTTTTATCTGTCCCTGTATTGTAACAAGGTTAAAAATTAAAGTTCAGAGGGGAATCTATTGAGTGGCACTAACACAGCTTTTAGACCATCTGACATATTGCATCCTCTCTTAGCTCTCACAGTTCTGAGCAGTGCTAGTTCATACTTCTTGCAGGACTGTTGACACCACAACATCTCCCCCATATCTCTCATATCTGGATGTTTTCAGAGCTTTCTATGGGCTGTTTGCAGTGGCTGAAGTTCCTGAGTGGGTGACACATAAAGAAACAAATTTAAATTTATTTGAAAAGTAAATTATACCATAATTAAATGGCAGGAGATTTGGGTTGGTTCACATAAATATGTTTGTGTTTCCTTATGAATGGATGGATAACCTTTACAAATTATCATCAGTCACTTTGTACTGGGGCTGGGGGAGGCTGGGGAGGGACTATTTACAAGGTCTTGTAATGACAGGATGAGGAGAAATGGGTTTAAACTGGCAGAGGAGAGATATAAATTAGATGTTGGAAAGAAGTTCTTTACAGTGAGGGTGATAGGACACTGGCACAGGTTGCCCAGGGAGGTTGTGGCTGCTCCCTCCCTGGAGGGGTTCAAGGCCAGGTTGGATGAGGCCTTGAGTGACCTGTTCCAGGGGGAGGTGTCCCTGCCTATGGGAGGGGGGTGGGAGTGGGTGATCTTTGAGGTTCCTTCCAACCTAAACCATTCTGTGTAAAATAAACAGAAGGGACAGAACTTCAGTTTACTCAGTCCAGCTATTAAAAATGGGTGGCCAGATCCTCACCAAGTATTAGTGGAAGCTGCTACAGTAACACGAGATCACTGTCCACGTGGCAAGTTTAGCTATCTGTGCCATGTGGAAATCAGCAACATATATTTTTATGTCTATGAATCTTTACTGTTGCTGGTATGGTAGCCATTGTTCAGGCTTTAAAAAAATCATAGAATCATAGAATTCTAGAATCAACCAGGTTGGAAGAGACTTCCAAGCTCATCCAGTCCAACCTATCACCCAGCCCTAGCCAATCAACCAGACCATGGCACTAAGTGCCCCATCCAGGCTTTTCTTGAACACCTCCAAGGACAGTGACTCCACCACCCCCCTGGGCTCTCCAGCCACTCTGTCCGCAGCCCGAAGTGCTGCTTGGGGTTGTTGTGGCCGAAGTGTAGAACCTTGCACTTAGTCTTCTTGAATCTAATCCCATTGGCCTCTGCCCACACATCCAGCTTGTCCAGGTCCCTCTGCAAAGCTCTCCTACCCTCCACCAGATTCACACCTGCTCCTAACTTGGTGTCATCTGCAGACTTACTGATGATGGACTCAATGCCCTCGTCCAGATCATCAGTAAAGCTATTGAACAGGACTGGGCCCAGCACTGATCCCTGGGGCACACCACTGGTGACAGGTGCTAACTGAATGTGGCACCATTCACCACCTCTCTCTGGGCCCAGCCCTCCAGACAGTTCTTGACCCATATCAGAGTGAATCTGTCCAAGCCACAAGCTGCCAGCTTTGCCAGCAACTTGTCATGGCAGACGGTGTCAAAGGCTTTGCTGACATCCAGGTAGACTACATCCACAACCTGCCCCCGCATTCACCAGGAGGGCAATGAATAGAAACTCTCCAAGCTTGCCACCTGGCAATGCTTCCCATCATAGTAGTGCGTGTTGTACCTACCTCACTGAGAAGCCCTTCACATTTCTTAGTTAGCATTTCCTTTTCTTTTAAAGGTTTCATACAGACCCTCAAAGGGAGTTCAGCATCCCTAGGGTGGTGTTAAGGCAGTAGTTCGAGCCTGCCTTGTGTGTAAAGAAATTCTGTAGTTTTAAGCTCTTCCCCTTCAGCACTGATCTTAATAGAAGCAATTGCTGACAGTTCTTAAAGTGTTGGAACATTTTAGATGGCCCAGAAGACAATTACATGTTAGTTAAATTTTTTTTCTTTTTTTTAGCATGTCAAAATTTTTCTCTAAAGTGTTCCAGCTTCACACTTCTATTTGAATTAAGAACGCATTTTGAAAAGAGGCATGTGTTTTTTAAAGCATAAATTACTGAGTTTATTATGCAAAGGTTACCATATAAACATCTTTGGCTTGTGTTAATCAGCAGATCGGATTAAATTATCATATTGATCCTTTCTAGGTTTGGACAATCTATGAAAATGAATCTAAATACAGCCAGGAGAATAGGCAGCTTGAGTTTACTCTTATGTAAAGAGATGCATGATGTGCACAGAAGCAGATTAATGGATTCTGTCTCAGAATAATAAATAAAACTAAGCAATCTTCTTTATAACTGGAAATGTGTTATCACCTATGTTTTGAGGCTGGTGAAAATGCCTGCTTAATAGCATTCCTCCTAACAACATCTCCGTTGGAAAGGCCTGTGCATAAGACATTGCCAAGGTAAATTTCTCTCACAAGTCTAATACCATTAGTCTGCCAAGAAGAAAACAGGAATTATTGTGGACGAAGTTTTAGTTTCTGCTGTCTTCAGAAATCAGAACAATGGGAAGGAGAAAGCATTAATGGTATTCAAAGAAAATATTTCTGTACAGATGACAGTTAATAGAGCAGCATTGACCTCGGTGATATTTCTTATGCTGTCTGTTGTGATATTACACTTAAGGAGCTCCTTCATTAATGCAGGATATTAAACAAAGCTTCTGTGTTATAACATCAAGAGTGCATCTTTGGCTGAAGTGTTTTCTGAATATCAACTCTTTTCCATGTTTCAATGTATTACGAGGAAGTTTGGTTTCTACTGCAGTCCTCTTCTCTCCTTTCCCCCCCCCCTTCCCTCTCGCCCTCTCTCCATCCCTTTCATCCTTTTATTCTCTTGCATTTTTCCCTTCCACACTATTCCCCCTTCCCAACTGCTCCCCATTTCTTCCTTCTTCTCTCTTTCTATTTCCTTCTTCCCTTCTTTTCTTTCCCTGTTTGCATTTGCTTTCCTTTCCTTTCTTTCAGTCAAGCTGTGTTTGGTTTTAATATATACTGGGACCTGTTAAATTTCCTTGGTAACAACAGAAACTAATCTCTAACTGTTGTTGGTGTCCATAAGTAGGCCTCTTTCCTCCTAACCAAAATGCAGCCTGATAGCCCAGTTCACACATTAGAATTGACAGCCCAATTTGTCTGCTCTAAAACATGGCTCATGACTATCCAGTTGCTGTAACTGATGAGGAAGGACAAACTGTTCAAGTGCAGGTTAGTGTCTGAAGTGAGCTCAAGCACCTAACATTTCTGATCATACATAAAGAAAATATTCTAGAAAATTCACATATTTGAGATGTGGTTATTCTTTCTGGATTTAGAAATCACTCAGGAGTACACACAGCTAAGACCAGCTGTCAGCCTCCTGAGAAGTTCTCACGGTGCTTGTATTGCAGTATTGTGCTCATCTGCTTTATGTGCTGCTCCTGAGCAGAGCAGTTTTTGGTCCCCATAAACTCATTGGGAATGAAACAGAGAAAGTCCCAGCAATTTACTTCACTCAGTCTTTTAACAAAATGTCTTTCTTTTTGAATACAATTTCTTTTCTGCAGTTGTCCCTTTAGGTGTACACTCCATTTTCATTAAAAAGGTGATATGAACTAAATGTAGAGAAAACAGTGTCCTTTTTTGTCTGAGAACTATTTAGATTTCATAGAATCATAGAATCAACCAGGTTGGAAGAGACCTCCAAGCTCATCCAGCCCAACCTATCACCCAGCCCTAGCCAATCAACCAGACCATGGCACTAAGTGCCCCACCCAGGCTTTGCTTCAACACCTCTAGGGACAGCAACTCCACTACCTCCCTGGGCAGCCCATTCCAATGCCAATCACTCTCTGTGAAGAACTTCCTCCTGACATCCAGCCTAGACCTCCCCTGGCACAACTTGAGACTGTGTCCCCTTGTTCTGTTGCTGGTTGCCTGGGAGAAGAGCCCAACCCCACCTGGCTACAACCTCCCTTTAGGTAGCTGTAGACAGCAATGAGGTCTGCCCTGAGCCTCCTCTTCTGCAGGCTGCACACCCTCAGCTCCTTCAGCCTCTTCTCACAGGGCTGTGCTCCAGGCCCCTCACCAGCTTCATCACCCTTCTCTGGACACATTCCAGTACTTCAACATCTCTCTTGAATTGAGGGGCCCAGAACTGGGCACGTCTTGGCTTTCCACAGATCTGCGAATGTACTGTTTTTGATGTTAGCATCTGCAGATTTAGGGTCAAAGCTGTTCACTGGCTCCTGAAGATTAGATCTTGGGGCTTGATACTACTCCCACAGTCATCACTGGTGAGAATCCCAGTGCCTTCAGTTATTTGCAGGGTCAGGGAAGCATCAGTGAAGAATTCATTCATCCTGCAGTTACTTTGTACTTTCAGTATTAAAAATAGTGAATTAGAAAGGTTTTCAATAGAATTAAAATCAGTGGTATTTTTCTCGGGGCCATACTTTACCTATGACTTTAGCTCTGAATTGGAAGGAGTAGGTTCTGCAAATTCACAAATCTACTTAAATTGGAACACCATTAAAAATCACTTTATGATGAGAAAGTATTAGTGGGTTCTGAGGTTGTTAACTGGGCATCTTCATTTGTCATATTTCTGCTTTTGATCTCAAAAAAAGGAAGTAATACTTTTCTAATCCTCTAAAAATTATTATTCCATTAAAAAAAAAATTTAGTGGATTTAGCCCTTGTGAACATTTGCTTATGCACTGGAAGTACAGTGACAGCAATATAAGTGATAAGGGAAGGCAGAGGCAAGTCTGAAGGATGTAGGACTGCATATGATATGGCATATTTTCCCATGAGCTCCCAGTCAAACAGCTGCCTTTCATTCTTGGTCTCTGCCACCCACAAACATACACATCAGTGTGGCACTGCTATTTATTGCAGAGTGCTTCAATTCTCATGCATGGATCCTGCCCCATATTAAATAGGGGTCATTTTGTAGAGTGTCATTAATGGTGTTTTATTCTTCACTTTTCTCTGTTTCTGCTGTGCAGATATTTGCACGTTACCTGCTTGAATGCAGTAGGTTTAACATCAGATAGCAGGTGTATTTATCAGTGGTGCCTATGCATATCTCTAAAATGCCACTTTGCAGTCCACCCCTTTTTGTATTTTGCTTAGGCCTTACTGGGGCAGCACTCGCATCTCCTTCACAAGATCTTCACTTTGCAAAATCTTAGTAGAAATGACAGGATGTATGTTAGAATTATTTGGGGTGATGTGCTGAAATGATGTAGGAGCTCCTAGATAGAATCTATGAGGCAGGTGTACAGGCAGACTGCTTGGGATGGACCTAGCACTAAAAAGCTTGGAAGTTCAGGAATTCTCATGGTGCCATCACTCAGCCAAAGCAATAAACATGGAGAGAAGCACTAAAATTTACCTCTGACCTCATGTGGTGCTATTCCTCAAACATTGCACTCTTCTGCATTTCTGCTGGCCTACAAACAATGTTCAAATCAGCATAGTTTCATGAGACATTAATTACACCAGAATCTTCTCTGTAGCCAGTCACACCTCTTTTAAGCTGAAGGTGTTTTTACCTGTGGTGAGTCTTTGTCGCTTCCGTTCACCGAGTCACTATGTGAGGCTGGAATATGATTTCATTTGCAGCTTGCAATGTGGCTTTTGTGGTTTAAAATCAACAACTTGAAAGCTGAAATAAATAGTCTTCATCAGTGAATTGTCACTGTCAAATTTTGCCAGGCTTGTTAGCTATGCTAGTAATAGATCTCATCTGATCAGCCTTTAAAAAAAAAAAAAAAAAAATCTTTTTTTTCTTTTCTTTGAGCATTTATATGACAGAAATGGGAAACTATGGGTGTAGTCTGTTTCCTTCATAATGGTGATTTAATATAGCTATTAATCTTTATAAATGAAAAACAGCTTTATTTTAAGCTTCAGTAGTCTTTTATTAGAATCATAGAATGGTAAGGTTGGAAGGGACCTTAAGGATCATCTAGTTCCACCCTCCTGCCATAGGCAGGGACACCTCCCACTAGTACAGGTCACTCAAGGCCTCGTCCAACCTGGCCTTGAACACCTCCAGGGAGGGAGCAGCCACAACCTCCCTGGGCAACCTGTGCCAGTGCCTCACCACCCTCACTGGAAAGAACTTCCTCCTAACATCCAGTTTAAATCTACGCTCTTGCGGTTTAAACCCATTGCCCCTTGTCCTGTCATTGCAAGACCTTGTGAATAGTCCCTCCCCAGCCTTCCTGTAGGCCCCCTTCAGATACTGGAAGGCTACTGTAAGATTAATTAGATTAATTATTTTGGAGAAAGTCAAATGCAAGCTATGTTAAAGGTATTCACCTACCGAATACTATGAATATTTTCTTGTTTGCTTTTTATTGTTCCAGCAAAGTTAATCTGTTTATCTATTTTTCTCTTCATAAGCATCTGTTTTAGATTTTAGTTCTTGGGATCATCAGGTATAAGACCAGCTACCAATTTTATTTACAATTTTAGCAAAGCTGCAGATCCAAAATCAACCCTTATTTACAGTTTTAGTAAAGCTGCAGATCCAAAATCAACACTCTGGACAACTTGCTTACATAGGATCTTATTGTAGTCCATGTGAAAACAGCTAATTACTAATATAGTTAATTTAGAAAAATAAAAATACTTTCTAAAGGAAAGTCTGCATGGTACCATTCTATAATCAGCTTAACTCCAGTCTGTGCCCTCAGTGGCAGAATTCTTGGTGTGCTTTATATGTTTTGCAGCAAAACTGCTTGACTAACAAAGAGAGAATGTTGGGAACTTGCTGCATGCTGAGCACATGCAGACCCTAGGAATCTGCAAATAATGAAAGACCAACATCCTAGTCTTTTGTCTTGTTCTTTTCTTTCCTTTTTCCAGCCAAGAGGTAGCCCATACGGCAGTGCTCTCCTGAGCATTTTTAGTCAACTGTATCAAAATTATTTATTGCCTTACCATTGCTCTTTGTCTCTTTCTAATACTCCTTTTCGGTCCTGCAGGTCACTGACTGAAGAAAGGCTTTCCACACAGGCCATGTCTTTCATTCTGGTCTGAATCAATCCACAGATCAGTCTTATATCATTTGTTAAACAGTTGTACAGCCACATGTTGCTTTCCATGACAGCCTGCCAGATTGAGTTTACAGTGGTGTCCCATGTCTACATTTCCTGAGTGTTACCTCATTTTGTATTTTCTGGAAGCTGTAGAGACAGGCACCTTAGATTTTCTTGTGTGTTCAGTCTCAAGGGTTATCCAGTGAAGTGTGGGGAAAGAAATGTGTTTACTATAGGTCACTAGAACTACTGCACTTGGGAATATAGTTTGTGGAATCAGTTGAGATAAGGTGATGTAAAAGATGGCATAAATATACCTTGGATCCAAATTGAAAGTACCTGCATGTGATTACTGATGTTAGGAGAGGTCTTGCTGCAAACTGATTTTATAAGTTCCAAAGGCAAGACTGGTTTCCCTGTTAAACTATTAATGAACACTTAATTTCCCAATTACAGGGCAAGTTAAACTGCCTTGTTAACAAAGTAGGAAAATGGACACTTACCTTAAAAAGTAAAAAGATGTTTTAAAATACCATCTCAAATGTATCGTTCTTGTGAATTTTTGGTGAAAGATACACTAGTGTGTAAATTTATACCTCAGGTGAATGGTCAGGGTGAGAAGGGATGCTCTGAGTGTAATGATCTCATTATAAAGGCTTCTCCTTTTCAACAGCCCTCTAGAGCATCACCTCAAAATACAAATCTCTGACTGTATTTCAGACAAAAAGGGAAGTTGGAACACCTTTGAGTCTGATGTATACAAGTGTATTCTTTGCTAATGCTTTTTGTCTGACAGAGCATGCTACGTGCCCAATTGCTTGGTCTTATGTGGGATGCAAAAGAACACAGCAATCAGAAAACAAAGCCACAGAGTAGCTAAGATGGCATAAGATTCTTATATTTCTCTTTTTTCTTTTCTCTCATTTTCATGATTTCCTATTCTTTTTCCTCTTCATTCCACAACTGTGGTATTAGAAGAATGCTGATGAGAAAAGAGTTGCTGCAAGCATGCATCCTGCAGGCAGTCTTTTTCTGTCCAGGTGGGAGAGAGAATCATTAATTTCTTGAGGTTCTCATTACTTGACCTCCACTATTTTGTGACTAGTAGTCAGGCTGAATAAATGCATTTCCTCCAGGGCATCCTGGTATTACTGGAGATACCCATACTGGCAAGATACTGCAGCTCATCTCTAATTAAAATACTTGTTATGAAGTATTCTTAAACACGTCTGCTTAATGAAGTTAGAAAAACCATTTGGATGCAGAGTGTGAAAGCTTCAGACATTGGAGTCTCTCTCTAGGGAGATGTGTGCAATCAGAAGGCATTCTGAATGTTAGCAATCCATCCCGTTTTGTTCCCATTTGTTTTCTCTAATTTCCTGCCTTTTTTAATACTGGTTAGCTGAAATAAGTCCTCCTTCCCTCCTCTCCACAGTTCCCTCCCCCTTTATGGAATAGCCCATGACACGTGCCTGTAAAGTGGCTTCTTGGGAATTTGCAAGTCTTTGAATGTGTTATCTGATTAAAGGGATGTATGTGTCTTTAATTCTCATCTGCAGTTCCACCTTTGACCCCATCTGTTAAAGTGGAAAGGAGTTGAGAGTCAGCAAAGTCCCAGATTCAACCCAGATAACCTGCAGTGTGCACATTTGAATGCTTTAACTCTTTGGTTGCCCCTGAAAGCTACATACTTAATTAAGTGACAGCTTTGAGTGGAAAATGTGGCGGTTTTGACGTGAGGCAGGTGATTTTTTAATTCTGTTAATGTGCTTAAGTAAGGATAATTTAGTTCTGCCTTCACCTTTTGTATTAAAAATTAATTAACGTATAGATATGTGACACAAATGAGTGCAATATCTTGTTTGTTTGTGGTTGATTTTGTTTTATTTCCCTTTAAATAGACCAGTCTTTTGCTTAGAGAACAGAGGGGAAGATTCAGACCCTCACATCTATACACATACTTTTTTTGAATAGGAAGCTGAACTTTGGATGGGATTTTTGGAGATCCCTGAATAATAGGGGTATCTAAACAGAAAAACTCATTCCATTGATAGATTAAAGCAGCACATGACATGAGTGTCATTTTCATTGTATTTTGCTAATATGATGCATTTTCTACAGAACACTTCTTGTGCTTTATAGACACATAAGTGACACTAGAATACCTCGGTACATTTGGAGCTGTGGATGTTTTTGTCTTGCCTCTGATGATTTTCTTTCCCAGCTTTCAAACACTCCTAAAACACCAAAAGGATTTTCAGTATCCCAGATCTATCCTGGTTCTCTGAAAGATGGAGCCAAATTCTTCCCCCACTTACATCTGTTCAGCTCTGATGGTTTCACTTATGCTGCGTGGCTGTAACAATGCAGAATTTGTCCTAATCTGCCCTTTCTTTTTCAATGGAGAATATGCATGCACAAAGTGAACCTAAACACAGTAAGTTGAACTGCAAATAGAAAAAGAATATATATATATACATGTATTGTGTGTGTAAACACACATAGAGAGAGATAAATAACACAGAGATAGGTTTGATAGTATATCTACTGTACATAATATTGTAAATGGTATCTTGCTGTGCTGGAATCTAGGCAATATGAGTTCAGTACTAAAGTGTTCGAGTTGCACCTGAGCTGGCTGGAGCCTGCCAGCCTCTGCAAGCCCACTGAGAGCATCTGTCTCGCCACCACCTTGCTCACGCTGTGTCCTCTGCAGGCTCTCAGATTCTTCCGACTATGAGCATAAATCATGCACCTGTCAGGAGCTCTGGCTGCCTGGATTATGCAATGCCCGTACTTCATTTGGAGATAGTGGGCACACAAGATTGCAGCAAATGCTTTGCATTCATTTTAATGCTGTTCCAGCATCTCTTCAGCTTTAATGAGGATCAGGATGGTGACCACTCCCTGAGACAATGAAAGTCTTAGAGACGCAAGTTGGTTGTGTGCGTTCCTGTGGCCTAGTTTAGATTTAATTTTTTTTTTTCTCATTTCCCCCACCCCTTTCTTCCTCTCTTTTTTTCTCCCAAAGAAATGAATGGCTTGAAATTTGAGGCAGAGAACTGGTACTGCACAAAGCCAGCTGTCCACAGCTCTGTTTTTTGGCCTTGTAATACTCCCCTCCAGCTGAGCAAAGGAGAATTTAAAAATCAGTCATGTTTAATGCTGATTGTCCACTTGTACTGTCTAAAGCTGCATAATGCTTAGTTGCCTTCACTTAAATGTTTTAAAATCCTGCCTTTGCAATGTATTCAGTTACAAGTTTATTGGGTTACACTATCATGTGTGGAATACTATGTCGTGTATCTCAAATTTAAAATGCAGCTCTTCTCTATATAAAGTTCTCTAACTAACCAAAAGAAAAAAAAACCCCACACATTGACTGCCAGTAGAATTGAATTGTTTCAGCTTGTAAGACATGAATTAATCCAATTAATTATTCACTCATCATTTAAATAATAAATAATGAATTATAGGCAAAATAGATATGGACATTTAAGTTTGTTTGTATGTGTCAACAGAAGAAAAAATGTGGGGTTTTAAGAGAAAAGCAGTGCATGTCCTTACAAAGGCAGATGCTGAAGGTGATGAAGGTAAGTTGCACCTTCATGTGTGTGGTATCTAACTGTCTGTAACCTCAAAGAAATTTCACTAGATTCATGCAGATAGCTTTATATGACCATTGTGATGGTTTGGGAGTNTTTTCATTAAAATATTCCAGTTAGCTTCAAAACCAGCACAACCATCAACCTCATGTTCTTACCTGCCTGAAAAACTTAGTTACTAGGCAGTAATTAGCAGAAGTAATCCGCGCGTTTGATATCTTAGCACTATAGATTGACTGGTTGATTGTTTTTGTGAATATTTAAGGAAGCAAACCTCTTCAATAACTTAGAAAAGCATTGGGCTCATGCAGCATGATTGTTCTGTAGTGAACGTGTCAACAAATTTTTCAGAGAATACTTAGTTTTAGAGCACTCCTGTGATGTAGGCAGTAATATTCCCATTTTGCAGTTTTTAACCTAAGGCAAAGAGAACAAGAGCTGCTTAGTGAAAATCACATTTGGTGTTAGAGGCACAGCTAGAAGCGGACCTCCTGCTCTGAGGTTAATGTGTCATTCAGCCTGGGACATCAAAGTCTTGATGTTGCCACCACTTTCTCATTCAGTGACTGAAAAAAGAGGAAAATATCATTGCTTGTTGATTCGAGGGTTTGTATTTCTCTTTGTAACACTTCCCTTTGCATGTGGGTTCCTCAGTCAGCTACTGAAGAAAAGAATCCTAAAAGGTGAAGGCCAGCTTTTGTCAACAGGGAAAGAGAGCTCTCTATTTCAACCTACCTGGATATTTCCTGTTAGTATTGATGGAAGATGCTTACACATGTACAAAGGAGCCTGCCTTGCCAGAATGTTTTAAATTTTCCTCTTGGTAAATATTTCTCCAGCTGGCAGGTGCCACTGGCAGCAGCTGAATGTGGGGTACATAGGGATGCAGTCTCTTCAAGAGACTCAGATTGTACCAGTACTTGAGATAGCTCTGCCTGTGTCTATGTTCTCCCCTCTTGCTCTGAAAACCAGAAAATTTCATGCAACCTGTTCTTACTTAACTAGGGCCACGCAGATCAAGGGACATTTTTGAATAGGCTGTTTGGGAAAGAGTGAAGGTCCTAACGAATGAAGTGTGTAGACTTTGAGATCTTTACTGTGAGCCTTATTTGCTTCTGGTAACAAGCTAACCTCCCATGCCATTCCCTCCCCCTCTCCCGTTTTAATTTGATGGAAAGCCCAGCAGTAGTGCAGTCTTATGCAAAGCCTCCAGCAAACTCAAAAAATATTATTTCTCACTTTGTCTTTCCAGATAACTTAAAAAATGTGTACATCACAACGCAGCATTTTCTAAAGGCACAACTGCAACACAACACTGACAAAATCAGATGAAAAATCTCACTCTTTTAGCTAGGAAGAAATTAGATTTATAATCAGAAAAGCATTCTCTTTTCATTTCCTGAAAGGTGCTTTTTGACAGACCCTTTGCAGTGGACGTCATGCTCACAAAACATGCTGTCACAGGGCTATTTGAATATGGTGACAGGCTCATTATCATGTTGAAGACAACTGACAACACTGCAGACTAGAAATGGACAGGCTTGCCAATCAGCTGTTGAAAGGATTGCAGTTGAAATAGAGGTTTTTTTTGTTCTGAGAACAGTAGTACAAATTGACTACATTAATTCTTTTTATTACAGTTGCATACACTGTAGTTAAGAGTCCGTCACTGTTTCCATTATAAACTCCTGTTTTCAAGGTTCTATTAGTAGACCATAAAAAATGGTTCCTGTTGAAATTTTGCTTTAAAAATATACATTACCCTAGCAGAACAAAATTTCTGTGGTAACTATGTGGGGGAGAGAGGGCAGAGAAGAGGGGTTGACTGATTTTTAGCTGAAAATTGCATAAAACTGAGTCCATTATTATTTTTATAGCACCTTAGATGGCCAGAGTTTTATAGACAAGTTTGTGCCTCAGGAGTTTACAATTTCAGGATACACTACTGCCAACACTTATTATGGGATGGGATTTTCCTGGTAGTTTCATTGGAATTAGTAAAGCACCAAACATTATCTTCAAGTAGAAGATATTTGCACATTGAGATTGAATTGTTCTAGTACAGTAGTACAGATAGGGTGGTTGTTGTTGTTTTTCTCCTTGTAATTAAAAATGGCTAAGATTTTTTTGTTTGGGATGTTTCAAATATTAATCTGAAATGTTAAATAACCTGATCTTAAGAGTAATTTGGATGTATAGTAATCCAATTTGAAATTAGGCAAGACTCTGCCAAGATGCTCCAGTTATTGTGAAGCAAGAATTTAGGTGGAGTTTATCTGCAAAGTGACAGTCCTAGGAAATTCTGCTCATCTTCTAAAGATGGAATTTCCTGTACCCAGGTGCTGGAGTTAGTGCTGTTGAAGTTTCTGTAAGTGCCCTTAATGTTTCTTTATCAATTTACAGTGGCAAACTGCTTGCACAGAAATGTCTGTTTTGACTGCCCTGCATAGCTTACTGGTTATATTCTGTTTCACTCTAGAACTAAAAAATGCTCCTCTAAGTCCGCTGAGAGTTCTGTCTCACATACTTCAACAGACAAATACAAAACGCAGCGTCTGTGGCTGCTTTCTTTTGTAACACACTGGTGATCCCACTGCCATGCCTTGAAATGTAAGGCAAGCCAGCAGGATGTGGGGAGAGATGTTTCTCCATCCAGGATGATTTATCTGTTTTGTCCAACAGCCTCTCCATAACAGAGAGAGCTGAAGTACCTTGTCACTCCTACGGGCAAAGCAGGGTATTAATCTAAACCTGAAGGAGCTGATGCTAGGTTTTCTAAGAGAAAACCAAGTTTGCTCTTCGCAGAGCAACCCAAGTTTGCTGAAGAAGAGACATGTTGACCTACCTTCCTACAGGAACAGGAATAGGAGGCTATGAATCCCTGAACAGAGCAAAGCATTTCCAGGAAGCCTGGAAAGATAGGCCCGAAAGTTCCATATAAATTGATCATATAAACTAGATGTAGGTGGCAGCAATCTGTACGTGTTGGGTTGTTTATATTCTACCCAGAGATGCCTGACTTTGACCACAGGGATCTCTGTTTGGTGGGTCAGATGGCAGAAGCTAGGCATTGTGCTGCATAGGGGATAGATATCCTTTTGCTGGGTTCGGTTGTTAAGTATAAAATGAGATACTGAAACAGAAAAAGACCCCATGTAGACCCCCTCAGGTATTACATTAATTTATCACACAGTCTGGATCTTTAATATATTCACTATTTGGTGTGAAGCAGATCTGGAAAGGGGACACAGCTTTGCCTGGTGTATTTTGGTGAGAGCTTTGCAAGGAAAAATAATGTTACTTGTACTTCTCTGGCTTCAAACATTTGCAGGCTTAATTGATGCTCATTTGATTACTTGATTTCAAAGCACAATCAATTACCTTAATGCATATCACTGTTCTCACAGCTACAGTGATTGCAAAATGGTGAATGTGAAAATGGAAGTAACTTCTGAAAATTAAGTCTGCAGTCCTATTTGCAAAGTCAGAACTGACTGTCAGGAATTACAGCACTACAGGGGAGGGGACTTCTTCTGAGGAAGAAATTCTTCACAGAATGAGTGATTGGCCATTTGAATTGGCTGCCTGGGGAGGTGGAGTAGTCACCATCCCTGGAGGTGTTTAAAAGGATACTGAATGGGGCACTTAGTGCCATGGTTTAGTTAATTAGAAGGTGTTAGGTGATAGGTTGGACTCCATGATCCTAGAGATCTTTTCCAACCTGGTTAATTCTATGATTCCATGAGTATATCGTTGTATTGCCAGAGGCATTAATATGCAGGTCAATTGTGTCCATCCTTAAAATCTTTAAAACATTTACTACTTCTCTGATGAAGTCAGTCATCTTGTTTCTAGGAGGATACTTACTGAAGATACATCAACTAATGCAGAATGTTGAACTGAAATGAATGTTCGGTTGCAAATTATTGAGGAAGGGTTTTTTTGTCTTTTCATGAAATCATGGCTCTATTGAAGTCAGTGACAAAGCTGCACTTGATCTGCAGACAGCCACGTTTTCATGGAAAGAGTGAACCTAGTGGTTAAATCAGAGGATTGGAATCAAGACCAATTTCTATTCCAGAACAAGTCACTTCTACTTTGTGTGCCTCCAGCAAAAATATAATAGATAGAATAATATGGAGCTATCTCACCAGCATGTTGTGAGGCTTATTGAATTAATATTTATGGAACACTTCAAGATTCTTTGATAGAAAGTGCTATGTAGCTGCATACCATTACAATAAAATCCTGAAAAGCAAATCCATCTGGAGTTAGTCTTATCTCATCTAGTTATAATGAACTACTGGAGCTGCCTATCATGTTATGAGAAAAAAAATAAGGAAAAAAAAACCCAGCAAAACACCCCACAACAAAAAACTCAAACCGAAATACACAATTGGAAACAAATTATTCAGTATATAAATATCCCACAATTATTTGGAAAACACTGGCCTTAATATTTCAATTGACTTTCAGGTTTTATGGTGATAAGCCCTTTTTTTAATATTTTCCCAGCAAGATTCATAGTTGAAACCAAGCATAATGTGATTTGGGAGAGTAAATGAATATTTTCTTCTTATGCTGTAAATTGCTTTGCGGAACACAATCTCCTCCACCTAGCCTACTAGACAAGTAAATAGCATTGTTTTTGAATCATTGGTTCTGGTGATTCCTTGTATGAACAAGTATTATTGATTTGTCATCAATATAGGGCTAAATATTGGCTAAATATTTTTTTATTTGCTTTTGAAAAGAAAATGAATATTCTTACCACTAAAATGTGCATTGATTCAAAACGAGCTGTGCAGGCGGTTGGACTGAGCACCTCATGTTTCCTCTCATCAGTCAAACTCTCATTACCTTAAACATCCTTCTGAAAAGTTAACAAAAGCCCTGAGCAGCAGTCTTTAAAGAGAGTATTAGAAACAATGCTGCACAGAAAATAAAAACACCCAAAAGTGTGTGTGTGTGTAGTGAAGTGAATAAAGTTATTTGTATCGTGCAAACAAAGTAGCTTACCAAGCGTGTAACTTCATGTTGCCTATCACTAAGTTGAGTGACCTGTACTAGTGGGGGGTGTCCCTGTCTATGGCAGGGGGTTGAAACTAGATATCTTTGAGGTCCCTTCCAACCTTACCATTCTATGATTCTATAAGTTCAGGAAGAAAACTCTGAAATCTAGGCTATGAAGCCTGGAGAATATCAGTGTTTTAGCAAAACGGTGCAGGCATGGAATATTTTTTTTCCTCAGGACTGACCTAGTAAATTGTGCACCAGGAGAAATTTCACCACCTGTCCCTTATAATCAAGGCCTGTCCCTCACTTAGTCTCATTTCGGTGATATAATTAAATGACACCATTTTCCTATTTATGTTATGTGAACATGCTGCCAGAATCCTATAGTCTTATCCAGATACTCAGGAATGTGACTTAATTTGTTTCATCTAAAGCCAAAAAAATAAATCATTTAAACGTGGTCCCTTGTCCTAATAGCTAACCCAGCATGCTAGATTAGAATACTATTGTAGCATTCATTGCAAAAATCAATAATCCACTAGATGGAGCAGAATAGAAGTGTAAAAACTGAGTTAAGTCTGGTATTTTAAGAAACAGAATTGAGTATCAAAGTGGCAGGACTCAGAGAGAACAGCAGAAAAATGCAAGGGCAGTGTTTTTGCAGTGGGTAGTTGTAGCAAATCAGATAGCATCACAGGCATCTGCAGATTAACTTTACAGTCCTTTGGTGGTCTGTTTTCCTGTAAGCAATAAAATGAGGGTTAATCTGTGCTCTAGAAAATATGATGATGAGAAAATCTGGGGAACAAAGATTTTTCTTGGAAAGAGAGTTAAATTTGTTTCCTTTCCTAGAACTGGCTTTTTTTTTGTTTTGTTTTGTTTTGGTTTTTTTTAATCCTTGAAGAAAGAAGATGAAATAATAAGGAGGTCAGAAGGAGGAAAGACAGGAAAAGAAATTCTTCAGACATCCTACAGTTCATGTAATTTGTTTTGAATCTCTCAAATCTTTAGAATAAGATGAAAGATGAGATTTCTAACCATGCTATTATTTCCAGCCTGGTTATCAATATGAGCCTTTTTTAAGAAAAAGTGTTCCTAAAGTCGTGGAAAATTCAGGATTGCATGCAGAAAGTGTTCTATAAAAATGTGGAAAACTCCAGGCTTTGGTGTTAATGGATATTGTGAAATATGGATAACAGTACTTCAGAAATTATTACAATTTGTGCCAAACTCTGAAGTTATTGCAGAGCAAAAGTGCTACCATAGCTGCACTATATATTTTTTAATTAGTGACTTCTTTTTATTCCACTCTGTCCATCTGTAGCAGAGTCAAGTTGCAAATTTTACTGAAGCATTCAAGTTACATACGGAAAAGAAAGAGATGCAAACTCCAGTTTTGGACTTTGATCTGTCTTTGTTTAGAAGGAAGAGGGAGAAAGAAAGTGAAAGGAGGAATGAGTCTAATTAAACAAGTCTACAAGGATAATGTCTTTAAAGTTGTGCACTATATGAGAAGTCCAAGGACTGCTTGAGTATTACCGCATAATTAAGATTTTCATTTAGGTGTTTGGTCATCTAAGAGCCACTCAAGATGTTTGAAACTGGTTTTGCCCACAGCAAATATCTATATCTAGTGGCTATTTTTCATTGTTGTTACTCATGAAAACCAAAATCCAAAAGCCAGATTCCAAGAGCAAGAATCAGTGAGGGTGGCGAGGCATTGGCACAGGTAGTCCAGGGAGGTTGTGGCTGCTCCTTCAATGGAGGTGTTCAAGGCCAGATTGGAGGAGGCCTTGAGTGACCTGTANAGAGCATTGGAATTAGATTATCTTTGAGGTCCCTTCCAACCTTACCATTCTATAATTCTATGATTATTTCTTGGATAAGATCAATTATCATGAACTAAGGGATTCTGAATGTAAAATCACAACCTTTTTCATATAAACACCTTATACCTTAATATCCTCTTAAAAGATGTTTGTGTAATGTGATATTTATGACAACCCTATCAGCAAGTAGGTTACACAATTCAGCCAGTTTCTACTGGCAGTGTACCTTAGGCATGCCCTAAAGCCTGCTTACTCTGTCCTATGTGTCCTATAAAAAGGAGTGGCCAATTATGCCAATATGAAGTGGTTGGTTGATGGAAACATGTACGGGGAAGATTGCTTTTAGTGCTGGAGCTATATATTTTACAAATACAAGGAAAGATACAGTATTTCAGGGGAACAACTATCAAATTTGGTTTGCTGACATCTGTAAATGTGCTTCTTTGTTGTCTAAGCAAGGCTTTGAACCCGGGTCTCCAGAGATGAAAGCCTCAGGCATTAACCAATTGCAGTATCTCACCCTCAGCTTTCTATTTAATAAAATGCTTTAGATAGATGCAGGTGAACTTTATTTGCTTAATATCGATTGCTTTGCCTCCTTTGAACAAAGAATTGTAGGAACTTTGATAAATTAATTTAAAAGTTGTCCAGTTCCATAGTATCTTCTGTATATTTCTGTGTATCTGAAGCTGCATTCTTGAAATTACAACAGATAGGCTTCTCACAGAATAATTTTCTTTCTTTCTTCTTCCTTTTTTTTTGTCTTTTTTTTTTTTTTCCCCGTTAATAGGAAATAAAAGCTTTCTATTTTCATCTCTAACTGCCCCTCAAATGTTTTGGTGTATTATGACAGTGCATGCTGAAGCTTTTTTTTTCTCAGTAAAGAATTCTTCTATGAAATGCTAATTTTGATGATGTATGGAGTATTCCCGATACTTCCCATCTTAAACTACTGCATAACATCACTATGAGCTATCTGATGGATTTCTCCCCATGCTTATTCTCTTTTTTCAAGATATGATTGATTTGTGAAATACTTTGGGATTTGCTGTTGCTACAAAAATAGCAGATGTTAACATTTGTAGTCATGCACACACTTGGGGAAAAGAATAGCCCAAATTTTTGCATTGCAAGATGTCTTTATTCTGTCCTTTTCCTCCTACAACACAAGTATAGTTTTGTCCATCAGCAGATGATCTTTTCTTTATTTCTGCCAAGTGTTTACATACTTATTTAATTTAAATCTGTACAGTACATATAGAATTAATATCAGTTTTGTTTGAAATGTTAATTTTAGTCAGAATGACTGATAATCATCAACTTTTCTTAAAACTGTAAAGCTGTTCTACTTCTCTTTGTCTGAACTGATGCATCATCATGAGCCCATGGATTACAGTCCACAAAACTTTGTGTTCTACAGTCATAGGGTAGTGTTTCTTTCTTGTTCCTTTTGTTGATAGACCCTGACAACTTTTAGAGGTCATTTTGGGACACAACCTCCAGATGAACCAGGAGTTGTGCAGGAGGGTTGTCCAAATGCTTAAAAAAACAGTGTCATCTTGGTGCACACTGGTTGTCACATATCAGTAATCTACTCAACTAGCATTTTCCCTTATTCTTTGTGTTATGAAAACTAGGATGTGAGCCTGAACTCTTTTCTTTATAGTATTACTCCTCTTTTCTCATTTCTTAAGGACATCTCTACTAGGACACTTGTTCAGAACCCATTAATGTCCTTGGACTGGTTTCATGTTACTGAAATACAGGTGGTGTCTATGCTTAGCATGTCTGAAGGAAGGTAATTTTAATCTCAGTTTTATGCTTTCTCTGCTGGAAGTTTCGATGTGCACAGACTCACAGAGTCAGTAAGGGTTGGAAGGGACCACAAGGATCATCTAGTTCCAACCTCCCTGCCATGGGCAGGAACACCTCACACTAGATCAGGCTGTCCAGCTTCATCCAGCCTGGTCTTAAACACCTTCAGGGATGAGGCTTCCACCACCTCCCTGGGCAACCCATTCCAGTGTCTCACCACCCTCACAGTAAAGAACTTCTTCCTAACATCCAGTCTGAATCTACTAATTTTTAGCTTTGAAGACTAAGGTCCATGAGTGGAAAGATCTGCTAGGTGTAACGGGGGCCAGGTCAAAGATAATTATGGTCATTGGCTGTAGCAGGCTTGGACCCTAAGTAAAGCACTGTTTTTTGTGAAGAGGATAGAGTGTAGAAAGGGCATAAAGTCCTCTTACTCTTTTTCTCTCAGTGTTGGGCAGGAGGAAAAGATTTTGTCTGTATTAAGGGAAGATGAGAGAAATGTGAGAATTCTTTGTCTAAAGAACAAACAGGGCAATAAACAGTGAGTCACTTTTATGTTATTAGCTTGAAGTGTTTACTGCTGAACTGTGGAGTTTTACCCATTGTAAATGGGTGTGATAAAGTAGGTTGCAGAATAGCTTTGTTACACCTAGGCTTGGGAAAGAGCAAATGAATTTCAGCAAAATTAATTTGTGTCTTGTCCTCAGTTTGCAGAACAAAGTTATGAAGTCAGTCATAACTGATGATATAAAGTGGATTCACCTCTTTCCAAGTGTACACATTTGCTATAGTATGTAAAGGAAGACATAGTATCTTTAGCATATAATTCTACAATACTGGGGAATATGTTTTAAACTAGTGGCAAGGTACACACTGGTGCACAGAAAAGGTTCAGTCTGGCATCTTTTGTTTAGAAGTGCTTAAAAAATAACTTCTGTTGAAGTTGACATGATAAGAAGTTTGAAGGGGGTTCCTTTTTGCACAGAACATGAAAAATGAATGAAGCAGTGGCAGCAAAAAAAAAAAAAAAAGTCCTGTATGTTGAAGCAGTTTTGTTTTACAGGAATACAGACTGTGAGCTTGTTTAGGATGATTCCCTAAAATTACTTAGTGTAACATTTCTTAAACATTTATATTGAGGCCTCAGGAGAGGTTTACTTTTTTTTCAAGTAGTTAAAAGTTTTGTGAAAGAAGAGTTTTAACAAGTAATATATATATAAATATATATACACACACACACACA
>WBNM01034095.1:65667-201932 GCA_013399055.1 Ramphastos sulfuratus
ACACACACACACACACACACACACACATATATATATATACAGGCAAAACCAAATAGCACCAAATGTTCTGATGGGGCTGTCCTGACAAAACAGAAGCTGCCTAATTTGAAAAGATGTTATGTAAAAGTATACCATTAACACACTGAATTCTGTTTTGGGGGTCTGTGTGTGTGGTTCCATGTAGTTTATTAGCTCTGCAGTGCTTGAAAGGCCTGCCTGGGATTATCTTGATAGAAAAGAGCAGTTTTAAATTGCAAAAGTAATCGACCCTGCAGAGGAAGTAGGTTTTGAAGAAAAGCTGACTTGCTTTCAAAGGGAGTCTGTGGTAAAAGAAGAGTGTTCAAAACCAATATTTCCAGGTAAATATTTATTTGCATATTAATAGCTACGTGCAAGCAATGAAAGAGGAATTAAAAAAGAAACATATGTGGGAAATAAGCTATTCTATGCAACATCGTTGAGGAGCCTGTGGTTGGAAAACTGTCTTTCAGAAATAAATCTCACTGGGTGTTTCTTAAAATGTTAAATTTTTCATAGGCATGAATACTTAACTTGGTTTGTTGTATTGTCAGTGTATACTGATAAACAACATCCCAAGGCTTGTTTTAATGATGTTTAATTTTAGTCCCACATTAAATGCAAGATCAGTTTTACTACACTGTATGATGGGTTAAATAGCAGGTGAACAGTAATAGTTTTGTTTTTTGTTTTAATTATTATTCTAATACCCTGAATTGGCCATGAAAGGGATATAGACAATAGATATTGTCTATCTAATGGATATCTAATGGATATTGTCTATTGTACTACAGTAACTGACTGCTTGGATTATTTTGTGGTGCCATATGATATTTACATTAATGTTTGCATAATGTTATAACAATGTGAATTTTAGTATTAAAATCACAGTAATAAATTATCATTGCTGTTAACAGGCAGTGTAGGTTTTGTATAAAAATTTAATTACAAATTAGGCCTGATCTGTAATTGATTGAACAAATGCTAAAATCTTGAGACCTCTGTAGCCAGATCTGGTAAATGAAAGGAAATTTACCAACATTTTCCTTTTGAATAATTCTAACTGCTGCACAGTTTTATTCAAGTATGAGTCGTGGCAATTTTGTACAGAATTGTGCTATTTGGGAATTTTTGGGTTTTGTTTGGTTTTATTGAATTGAGCATCAGAAAGCATAGGCTACTTCAACAGCATAAGTAGAAATGAAATAGATGCCCCTATTCATCCCACTGCTAGAAGGAACAGGCAGTAAGCTAGCAGCATACTTGCCAAAGTAAGTGATGAACACAGGCATTTCAGTGCAAACAGAAAGTATTAGTTACACAACTCATGACAGAAATAGCATTGTTTGCATTTAAAGCGCATAAAAAGCAAACCCTCATAGGCTAATTGGATATTATCTCCTTAAATTCAATTTCCCCTTTCACTCATACACATCACTTTTGATAATAAGGGTTCACCTTGCCCAATAGAAATTCAGAAACTGAAATGTTTCTGCAGTGATGTGCCGGGTCCTAGTGACACCGCTGCTTACGACAGGCTTCCTTAGACTTCGTGGTACAGGCATCGATGATTCGCTCAAGCAGCGCGGTTGTAGGCTGTTGCTAAAAACAGTTTCGCTCCGAGACCGTTGGACTTTTCGTAGTCTAATTTTGGCCATATATGAGGGTTACTTAAATACAGAGATAGCATTAATCTTTCAGTAGCAACAAGTGCTGGCTGTGGTTAAGACCAGGAGCTTAGCATTCCTGTAATCAAAATGTTGTTGCTGGACATGGGTAATACAGTATGCGATCATTTCTGAATGTTAAATCTAACCTGGACTGGGTTCAGTACTGCTACGTGATACCACGATGCCTCACATGGCACTGTTGTACCTCTTTGGTCCTTGAAGATACGAGACAGCAATTAGCAAGTACCTCATTTAATTGGCAGGAGTTCACATAATACCAGCCCATGCCCTCATGATGCCTGTGTAAATAAGTGTTTCTATTTCCGTAGACAGTAGGCATTTGGATAGCGTTTTTTTAAAACAATATAACTGCCTGGGCTTCGTGTTACAAATCATGAAACATTTTGTTTGTGCGTTATAAATAGAGATACCTATTTATAAATCAAAGGCACTGTGCTCTATTCCTAGGAGGCCTTTGGTTGTGTTACATTACCCATGCACGTGCTTCCATTTTGTTGCCCAGGAAGCTAAACAGAAATATATGACTCTTAGCTGGCCTCGTTAATGAAACAATAGATATGGGTTGGGTGCAGATTCTGAAAAATATAATAAACAGCAGTAACCCAACCCCCACAAACTGATCAGATTTTAAATTAGTGAAAAATGTTATTCATGGGAAGTAATGTAGAGTTTTGTGTAGAGAGGTGGAAGGAAAACCCTGAAGTAGCAGAGGGTTCCTAAAGGGTGGAGAAGAGTTTATCTCTATCTCTCATAGTCATGTGGGGACAATTTACTCTCATCTTGGAGGAACAGAAAATATTTTAAAGTTAGTAATGTTTCTGTCACCTTTCCCTCCCCCCCGCCCCCCCCCCCCAGGCTCCGTGATGCTTACAGTCAAAGGTGAAAGCCTACCCAACATCCCCTGTGACTGGTACAGAATCTACATCAGAAGCAGAGAGATGAGGGAAGGAGGAAGAGTGGAATGAGAACAGCTCTGTGGTTTGTGATAGCCTATAAAATGAGAAAAACCTTTACAAAACTGGAGCCAGATAGAACTCATAAAAAGCCAGTCATGTCCTCTAAACATGGGCCAGTTGGCAATGCTGTGCTGTGCTTGTTTGCCATTACAATAGGATATCTTGCTGCAAATCAACAGATGATTTCTAATGCAGTCATATGTACAAATAGTAGAGGAACATTTGTTGCTGCTTCTTTCAAGCCATGTGGGCCAAATTCACTGTATGACAATCCCTGTCCCGGTGATCCTGCAGTTTGAAAGAAGCTGCAGGTTATAGAGCAAAGAAGTTGTTGGAGAAACTGATACTGGTATCAATTTTTTTGCACTCCTGCCTCGCAACCTGGGAAATGTCTCTTCTGCTCAAAGTACCTTCAGCATTTACCTCGTTCATCTGGGTAACGTAGTATTAACCCCATTAGTGAATTTAAAGTTGTTCCCCTGTACAGTTAATAGCAGTGAAAGTTTTTTTAACCAGCAGAAACACTGCTCTGGCTGTGTTGCAGTGTGGCTTGACTTCTGAGCCCACTGCTTTAGATGTATTTTTCTGCGGTACCCTGCTGGCATGCTGTACTGCACACTTCCTTACCCATGGCATGTACCACTGCCCAGCGCTGCTGTAGGCATAAGCTATTGCAGAGGCTTCTGGTGCACTCCTGCCATAATAGACCTGATGACCCCGGGGCCTTGCAGTGCTCTGTTGAGGGTGAAGTGCCATTTTGCTGCCTACATAAACTATATACATGAGCGCTCCCCCCTCTCCACGTCAGACGGCTGTAGAGACCCTGCCTTTAATAGGCAAGGTTAGAAGGATAGAGTGTGGCACATGGGCTGAGTCTTCCTTTTTATAAATCAGTAACAATAGGGTGTTGACAGGCCTTGAAGCCTAGACAGGCTACGAGGGTCATCATGATAAGGAAGGATTAGTGTATATAATTTGCCAAATAAGGGGCCAGCCACTAGCTGGGTTTTCCTGCACATGGCAGATTATCTACAGTAGCTTCATAGCATGCACCTTAGCTCCTTACTATATTTATTAGCAAATGCACCACTGCTTCCAGTTTAAGAATTATATGCTAAACAGGGAACATATGCAAATGTGGTGAAAGAAGTTTTGGGTTACATTTTGACTGAAGAATTTTTATGGAGTGTGCTGCGTGTACGTATGAAGTATAAATACTTTTTGGTCTACCGTATCTGCTTTCCCCCTAAGATTTTCAGTTGAGAGATTTTGTATGCATCTTCATTCTTTGTAAATAAAGCTGTTTCTAACTTGGCTCCCTGGAGGATATACTTATCCAGCCCAAAGATCAATGGTCAACAGAAAATATAAAGAGCCCCTAGATCAGATCTTTGACTGCTTTGTGGTAGATAGCTAAACTGCCCACCTTAAAACGTTAAGAGAACGATAAATGCTGTAAATTCTTGGCTGTGGTGAAGAAAAACTTGTTAACCCCAGAGTTACTGGAAATAGATATGGTCAAAATCTAACAACATTGTTGTGTTGTAAATTGCATTTATACCTTAAAAGAAAAAGGAGAATATATGGATTTAGTCAATTCTTGCAAGTATTCTCCGAATCAAATTTTCACTGACTGCATTCATTTGTGGTTCGGGGCAGGGTTCATACTTTTGATCTTTGAAGTGATAACTGTGCCAATTTTTGGCAGTATGTACAAATGTTTATTTTTTTATACACGTGCAGTTACTATTTGTTTACTTGAAGGTTTTATTCATTAATGTGACAGTTTCTTTAGAAAGTAAGAATGCTGGAATCCCCATGTGCTTCATTTCTCAGTCCCTTGATAAACTCACCCATTAAACAAAAGATTCAGTGTAAATAAAATTTTGCAAGTCATTTGAGGATATAGTAAAAGACATAATTGACTTCATAGTCCATTTTTAGAACAAAGTCTCTCAAGGCCTTTTTTCCTCACAGGAACACTTCCCACAGCACTGGAACTGACAAGACTATACGCATTACTTTATTTTGATACTGACATTTAAACAATAAAATAAAGCCATTTAAAACAAATAGTGGTACTTTAAGTGTCTGAGCTGTCAAGATATCAAATTATATAACTTTGAAAAATCAGAATTCATTGTTAATGGTATGCACTTAACACAAAGGGTCGCTGGAGTACTAACCAGATATATATTCAGCTACCATGTTGGAACTAACAGGCTATATTCCTTTAGATAGAATTGACTATATTCACTTAAATGGACTTGACTCCAGTACAATCACTGTATTCAAATGTCAAAAAAAAGAGAAAGAGGATGTCACGTAGGGTCACAAATTATGTTGGATTTTGACAGATTGTAGCCTTGCTTTACAAGAGCAGTAACATCTCATTTGTCACCGTTTGATCTGTAAGTGCGGGAATGAGAGCGGAAGGCCCTCCATCTCCACCGCAATTTAATCGCTCTGAGGCCGACAGTGGCAGCTAAAGCCACCTGCCCATGCACTGTACTGCTGATCTGTTTTAATTTAATCGTCCGTCAGCTGGGATGAAAGCATAAATCGTCTCCCTTTGATCTGCAAACGGTGTGGATTTTTGTAAGGCATGGTGCAGAATCAGGGAGGCAGTTTTCACATTTAGTGCAACATAGACAACATGGGCTTGAAAAGCCTGTAAGTGATATTGCACTCCAGTAGTAAAGAAAGGAGTTGCTCTTTTTGTAAAGCGAGATGAAATAGCTTAAGGTTTTGGTTTTTTTTTTTTTTAAAGTGGTCATAGGGGAGGTTATTGATTCATAATGGTATTAATTATTCAAGTTTGAAAAGCTGACCTCGCCCCTTAGGTAACTTAAACATCTTTAAAACTCTAAAAAACCTTGAATCACTTCTGTTTTGCAAAGGGAAGTAGAAGAAAAAATTACTTGGCGATAACGCTGAGTGATTCTGTGAACTGTCAACTGTGTACTGGATATGATATTTAGTTATGTTACTGCATGTAAATGAAAAAGGGAGGATCTTCTTAGGAAAAAAAATTCCCTTCTGTAGTGGAAAATCGTACTCCTTCCTGCTATTGTTGAAAGTTTAAGGCTAAAATTTTATTTGCACCCTCCTTTTGACTATACTAAATGCAATCTTACACCTTTCCACAGAAAGACTCAGGATGAGTACAACTGAAAGTAAAATGCTAATATTTGGACAAAATCTTCCTCATTATTATATTTTCTCTGCTAGAGAAGCTACTGAGCAAAAAATCCTTATTTCTACATCGTACTTATCCTTCTCAGCCCCTTCTCCCAGCCCTTTATGGCTTTGCTTTTCAGGTTAGTGCTTTCTGAAGTTTTGCACTTGGCCTCTCTCATAAAGGATGTCATTCATAATTTTGACATTGTCCCTTTGTGATGAGAGACATCTGCTTTAGCCTCCTTGTCAGTCCAAGCTGGGTCTTCCAGTGCTTGAAATCTGAAGAAATACAGCAGTGGAAGGCTACCCTTTCAACTGTGAAAAATATTGGCTGACCCCATAAACCTTTAAATGTACTGTCTTCTCTCCCTTTCTTATGACAGCTTTACAGACCCTACTCCCAGTTCAAATTCCTGACTGGCAGTGTGAAAACAAAAATCTCACAAACTCTCCTCAAAATTCATACAAACCCAAAAAGATGTAAACATACTCTGCAGTATCAATTTTCTGACTGGGATTGGAGATGGGAACTGCCCAGTTAGAACTCTTAATGGCTTTCCTTTAGTGTTGAGACTGGACGATGATTTTTCTACTGAGAGAAGACTTTTTTTTGTGGTCAGATGTCAAAACTGTTAAGTTCCTTTCCTGATAACAAACGCAGTGTGTTTTCTTGACTTCTCAAGAGCAGAGAACACAAACCACAGCTTGTAAGAGTCCCTCCCCTTTTTGAGTGACTAAACATTTTATTTACCGAACAATCTTGCAATGTTTTATTTGAGAAGGTTTTTCATCTCCATCATTTGTAGCAGGATTTTATTATTTGGCAAAGGATTTTATCTTGGGGTGAAGAAATCTTTATGTTCTCCCTTGTAAAATTCTATTCAGGCTATGCTGGAATACAAATAGTGAAAAATTGCCTTTGTCCTTCTTTTGTTTTCATTCCTCAGGAAAATTTTGTCAGGCTGACAATATAATAAATAATTATGGAGTCACTGTGGCCCTGGAGTGGGAAGGGAGGGAGAACCTGGCTGCTATCTCCCAACACAGTTTCAGCTTGTGGTCTAACAGGGTCCTGACCACTTTGGGAGCATTGATTTGGTTTATAACACACAAACACATTTTCTTGAGGAAAGATAGCAGACAAAAAACTTATTCTTACCCCCAAAATTGACCTCCGTGACTGACTTAGATCCCTGGGGCTTCAGCTCACTCAGCATGGGACCAAGGGAAGACAAATGGGCCAGGCTATTCCTAGCCTTACAAACTGACCCTTGTCTCATCTCTGAGCTTCCTTCTACAACCAAAAGTGGCTTTAGGGATCCTCTGGGAGCAATCAGTGATGGTGTTCTGAAATTTGTGTGTTAAGTTTGTTAATGAGCACGTGAAAGAGAAAGACTTCTGGACTCGTAAATATTGGTTTTTTTTTTATCTTTCTAAGTTTCAAAAATGCACCTGGCATGTTGTATGTGTACAGGCTGGTAATAACACACAGCAGAAAGATAATAATTTGCAAAGTTGAGCATTATTTGCTTCATTTACTGTATAAAGTCTGATGTGAGAGAATACAGAAATTAAGGTTTGATGAACTATCATCAGGTCTGATGATTTCTATCTTCTGACTTCTTGCCTTTGCAGACCAAGCTTGGAGATGACTCTGCAATGTTTGTAACTGTAAAGGGTCCTGGATGGAATAATGAAGTGCACAGACTCATGTGCCCTATGTAGTGTAAATGATGGTGACAGTTATCTTCAGTCGTGTGTAGATAATGATGACACAAATAGCAATAAATGTCATACAGCCTTACACCAAACTATCATCTAATCAGTCCCAGGAAGGTTTATTTAAGTGTATTTAAATAAAAGCAGTTTGAACTAGAAAAAGATGACAAATTAATTTTCATATTATAATTTTATCAGAGATAAAATTGGTTTGCAAGTTCAAATGGCTTATTTTCCCTAAATTGGAAAGATTTCTACCGAATTTTAGTCTTCATGGTGATGCCTGTTGTGCATATGGGACATTGCTCCACCGAATTATAACTGAGCTGATAAATCAGCTTTCATTTTTGAGTGCTGATAAACAAAAGGCACATTTTCTAGTTCTATTGCAGCACCTGGCAATGCTGTCACTGAGCTTCTGGGTACATGAAGAACCACTTAGTGCTAGACTGTAACATCCTGGATGATATTTTCAACAAGTCTGACTTAGTAATTCCAACTTTATGGAAGGTGATGTCAATCTAGTTTTGTATCCCCTTCATACATCCAGTCCTTTTCCCTCTTACTGTTTTGGCTATTTTTTATTAGCTTTTCTATTAGAATTCTGAACTCCATTACACTGCAGTCAGATAAGTGTAAATATAAACCACATCATGCTGCTACCAATACAGTCCTCTCTTAAAACTCCAGGGCATACAACAAACACAGATAACACCCTCCTGATAATGTCCTTGTATCTACTTAGTCTAAGTAGTGTAATAAAAGGGAAGGCAAAGACGCAAATGGTACACAACATATGACAGGTTTGTGGAAAGTGCAGTAACAACTAATGAGTAAGGAGAATACCCTTCAAGAGCATTGCTAGTTATTTATAGGCTCTCCCTGGTCCATTCATTTGTGTTGCATTTGTATTATTTTTGCCAGAGCATGCTCTTGCATTCATTCATACTCTCTGTTCTTCATGTCAATATTGCTTTCAACAGCAGTCATCAAGCATCTCCTCAGCAGCAGAAAGCAGAAGCAGTAATAGAAGGATATGTCCATGATACTCTGAGGGCAATATGGTGATAATGTATAGATGGTAACTGAAACTTCCATCTTGATTTTTCTTTATGTATTTTGGTGTTTTGGTTACAGCCTGAGGCATATGGCTTATAACCATTTACATAGTCTTCCTCAATGCTGCAGGTGTAGTTCAGTTTATACCCGGAGTTCTTGTGGCACCATTATATACTAACTTCTTTATGTACACGTTCACATAGCCAGGTTGAACCACCTGCTGTCTGCTGGTGACACGCTTAACAGCTGTAGCTTTTGATCTTTTAGAACTGTGTTATATAGTGTTGGGAAGCCTGTTTTGTTCCTTTGCATGAATTGGAGCAGAGAGCAGATCCAGTAGTTCAGTCTTGTGTATCAAAGGTGAGTTGTTGTATAGTTGGAAAATTAGGGAGACTCTTAAATTCTTTACTCATACTTTTCTTAATAATTTGTATCTATTAACATTTGCACGTCTGTTAATGTTGTGAATTGCACATTCAAGAGGTCTCCATGGCAGTATTAAATATTTACCATAACTATATAGACCATGGCAGCCAGAAATTTATTCTGGGTACAAATAATTTTTCAGCCTGGCTGTTCTTAAGATAAAAACAATAAAGCAAGATATTACTTAAATTGATAAAAGATGCAAACACAGCTTCACTGGGTTTCTAGATTCATATTAAAAGAATAAATATTTCATCAGTAATACTAATTAAAGATTGGTCAAAGATTTATTCATGTCTTGTACTGCAAATACCTATCAGGCATGATTAGGAAAAGTAACATTTGTAGTACTGTCCACTAGTTAAAGTTTTTTTTTCTATGAGGCCCACTTTACTGAACAAAAGATTGGTTTATTACTCTTTATTTACTGAGGTGTTACACAAGAATCCAAGAAGCTGGGTTTTGGTAGAAAAATTGAAAAATGATTCATTTTTTGAAAGGCAGACCTTTATAGTGGCGAATACTGTACCAGGGGAAATCTGCTAGAAAACTACCATTTTACTAATTAATTTCCATGTGGATAATGACTATACACAAAGGAATGGAAACAGATAAAGATCTCAATAGGACAGGCAAAAATGAAGTAAAGCTAAGTAATTTCTTATGTCCTTTTTTTTTTAATAATGTCTGATTAAAAAAGACCCAGAGCCTAGAAACACATTTCTGTAGTGGCACTTTGTAAATTAGAAATCTGGGATTTCCCTTATTTGATCAGGTTGAAAATCTGTCATTGTGGTACACTGTTTCCATCAGAGACCTTGCAGCCGATTCTTTCAAGACAAATATTCAAGTAATTAACTTCCTTATACAGCTAATTGGAGAGCAGGTGAATATTTTTTTCCAAATGTTCTTTAATTCTCTGGAAAGTCGTTGAGGCATATTGCACTCTTACTCACCTAGTCTTAATTCTGGTTCTTCCCTTCTGCAAGCGGTCTAAATCTGCCAGGCTACTTGACTGCAGGATTTGGCTCAAAAAGTATTGAGGTCAGGTAGTAGCTTGGAAAAAAAGCTGCAAGTGCTGCTTCTGTCTCCTTATGTATGTGTCTGGAAACCTTCTGTGTGTCCTGTTTTTCTCTCTCAGACCTTAGAATTTTTAATATAAACATCGCCTGTTTTTTTGTTTTTTGTTTTTTTTTTAATTTTAGAACTAAAACATCATAAATATAATGGCTGAAAATTTTTCTGGCTTCAAAAACATATTTTGTTTCTAATTTTTATTTTCTTTTTTTCCCTATTAGTAAAAATTCTTTAGCTTTAAGTCAATACAGCCACACTCTGGTTGATATATTAATGGACAATTTGGGTTTGAAATGTTTTTCTTGAAGGGGAAGTCCTGGAATGTACCTGTTATGGGGAAGATTCAGAAGTAATGTAAAGCCTCTTCTTCGTCAAATAGTTTATCCAGAGTGTAGTGTTTTCATTAATGAAAATACTGAATAGTTGTTAATTTAAACCATATCTTTAGTAACCTACAGAAACTTAGGTACCTGCATGTGTTCACCACTTTCTGTCTCACTTGCTCCTTATTGCTTCTGCCAGGTACCTTAAATTCACATTTAAATTTCAAATGAGCTAAACAAACTATTTCTTTAAGATAAATAGCTGATTTTGTTCCTTCCATGTTATAGTAATATTAGTATTATGGAGTCTTCTGCACCCTTGCTTTACTTCCTGACTATCTGATAATTGGGTTGGCAGAGTATACCTGGGGTCATCTTGTTTAGCTTATCTGCACAGGAGAAAGAGTGGCGAATAATAAGGGAAAGCAGCAATAAAATAGTGAAAAAATTGAAAGGAAGATTTAATCTTTGACCAATTTGAAACATATCCTAGAGAATCCGTAGAGAAAAAGATAAAGTGTGACTATGAGTAAGTTAACTAAACACATTACAATTGTGAGAGGAAATGGAGTTAGTCCATTGTACATGTTTAATTTCCTATTAGTCTCTGGCGTTTACTACTCCGGTCTGAGTTGGGGCATCTGTAAATTCAGTTAAATACAGTGCATTGTCTAAACATATCACAGCTCCAATCAGTCACCCAGGCTGCTGATAAGAAGCCTCTTGTATTATTGAATCTACAATAGGGAGGCTCTGCAGGCACAAAGATAACAGCTAGGTATTTCACTTTAAGTATGAGAAAAAACAGTGACTTGCCTTTGCTGCTGTGGCTCTGACATTTATTACTACTCCCTGATTTGTTTTATTCTACTGATGTGAATTTAGTTTCAGGTGCTTTATAGCTCTGATTCCTAACTTAAGACCTCTATTTGGAAACAGTAAAGAAAACCAAGTAAGCCAAAATCAACTTTAAATGTATTACATAGATAGCAATAACCTGAGCACTTGCTAGTACTTTAAGAATGCCATTCTGCTTTTGTCTCTTAAGGATGAAAGAGAGACTCTTGTTTATTCTTTCACCATTTTGTTTCTTTTGAATTAAAGGCATTTCAGTGATGTCACTTCAGAAAGGAAGTGTCAGTCTGGCCATAATAGTTTGAGGGGGTTAGACTTTTCTAATGTTTTGATAGACAGAAACCAAGAGATTTTTGTGATCTTTATGTAGAGCTCTTAAATATGAAAGAAAATAATAAGCATCTTCTATTGGCAGGTATCAGTGCAGGTAGGAGTACTATGGTGGCGTGTCCAGAATATGTCACATACCTTTATACGTAGTGTTATTTTTTTTGGGATTGATAGTGACCTACTTTTGGTGTCCTTTATGTTTCTCAATTTAACAGTGTCCTTTTAGTCATAAAATTTTGGGAAACTTCAGGTGTTAGGGTAAAATTTTCTTTGCCCACATATACTACCAAAGTTGAGTTGTTTTTTTTTTTTAGTGAAATTGTAACTCTTGTCAAGAATAAGGCTTACTAAAAATGTTTAAAGAAATTATTTTTCTTTTTATTGCTTTACTAGAAAGAGCTGAGATTATAGAGGTACTGGTGGCTATTGTCAAAACACGTGCCTCTTGCTTTCCCCGGAGAAATCAGCCCAACTTTGGTCAACACTTGACCAATTTAATGTGGCTTTCAATGAGAATATATTGTTGAGAATATTAACTCATATACCTTTTTCCCTGTAGTGTATATATATGTATTAATAGTGATAATATATATCACTAATAGCGATGCTATGTCAGTGTTAATATACCAGGCATATATACAGACACCACGTCTATGCATAGTAGAGAGTATCTATCTATATCATATATTATCTAACATTATTTCTTTTTTTACTTGTAAGCTATAATATATTTAAAATTCAGCAATTATGATCCTGAAATGTCATGGCAGGGGGTTGGAACTAGATGATCCTTGAGGTCCCTTCCAACCTTACCATTCTATGATTCCCATTGTAAGTGGTGTAAGGTGTAAGGTCCTGCACCTGGGTAGGCACAATCCCAAGCACAAATACAGGCTGGGTGAGGAATGGCTGGAGAGCAGCCCTGAGGAGAAAGACCCTGGGGTCTGGGTTGATGGAAAGCTCAACATGAGCCTGCAGTGTGTGCATGCAGCCCAGACANATTTCTGTCTACTCTAAATATGCCTATTTTTTACTATAATTAATATATTTGATACTTTTAATTCATTGGTGATTTTATAGTGCTTTTTTCCTGTTTCAATACATTTCCAAGAGGCTGTAATTGTTAAGTAACTTTGCAGTAGAAAGTTCATAGCTTCTCAAATGTGCATCATTTATTTCCAAAGGCTTCTTTTGTTGTTCACCTAAGTTGCGTTATAGATGGTTTTCTTGAAACAGTTTACATGAGTTTGTATTATCTGAGCTTTCAGATTTAAGTGAGTTTTAGTCTGCTGCCATCTGAGTGGCAACTGCATAAAGTTCAGTTCACTGATGCTACACAAATAAAATTCCTAGAGCAGTACCCAAAAGATAACCCTGGTCCCTTCAGCGAGATCCCTAGCAAATGCAAAACCAAAACAAATGAAGAAAATCATAGGATTCAGTTCTGTCTTTTGAACCAAGGCATTGCAGTACATTATGTAGATACATGATTTGAAGCAAGTTAATGCTCTGTTCCGCTGTGTGAAATCCAGGTCTGACGAAGCATTCAGTATCTTGTCTCTTTGCACTGCTGCAGAGCTCCTGGCAATAAATATATCATGGCTCTCTATGTAACTGAGATTCAGGGAAAATGTAGCAGTCCTGAGGTTGTTTTTAACTTTCTACATAAGCTTAAATCATTTTTGAGCTCAACCAAATGCAATTAAAAGGCAGTCTGAGTTGGTCTGTGTGATTCAAGAGTGTCAGCTGATGGGCTTCTAAACAAATACTATGTAGTTATCCACTGCAGAGAGACAGTCACAGTAATGCATATCCTAGAGGACAGGAGGGATATAAAAGACTCATTTCTGATAAAAAACAAAAATGTCAAAAGCCCTTTTTAAGAGAATTTTAAAATTCAGGGTGTGTGTGATATTGCATCTCTTCTTCCTCTTCCTTTTAGAGAAAATGCTTGCAGTTATTGCAAGATTTTTTTGGTTTGTACCATGGATTATTTGCAGAGCAAGTGTTCCTTTGCATTTGGAAGATCACAGGGCTGGGCCTTATTGTTTCTGATATAGTGAGCATCAAAGGTATGGCTAACATGGCAGGCTTGCACATCTGCTCATAGCACTAAAAGTGCACCTAATGTAAGAGTGAAGCTTTATGCAGCCAAAGGTAGACATAAGAAGAGGAAAGCAGCTAAAGGAAATGGCAGGTAAGAAAACTGCAAACGAGAAGGAGCTACCAGTCGACGATAAAAGCAAAGTCAGAGGTACTGATTAGGCTGCAGAACTCAGTATATGCATACATACTGGAATATAAAGCTGCTCCCAGTAAATAAAATTCAAGGTGTTGCCATACCTTTAGAAAAACCTGTCCATTTAGTTGGGAAAAAAAAAAGTAAGTCACTTCTATACATGAATACAGCCTGTGGTGCACACTATTAGTCATTAACAGGGATCTCCATACTAGTGAGATCTGTGGGGACTAAGGAAAGATTGCATTTACTCTAATCAAAGTTTGAAATTGCCAGGGAAAGCCAGGGTGGATATTCATTTCTTGAGAATTAATGAAAGCCAAATTTCTGAATGGCTAGAATTTGGAGAATTAAAAGGCATTCTGAATTGAGAGTGACTTGACATTAAATACTTTAATCTAGCAAAGCCAGAGTTGATTAGAACAGTATTTTGTACAAAACCACGATGATTCCCAACTTCTCAGTGAAAGTTTAGTAAGATAGAAATACGTTTTCCATCACAGTTTTTGTGATGTTTTCAAAAGAGAGTACCCACAGCAATTCTAGAGTTTCATGGGTGTAAGTATTCAGTTTTGTAATGACTGCACTTGTTTTGGTGTATTTTCAACTCAACTCTTCAACATTCCTTTAATGTAGGTCTCTGTATTAGGAAGGACTAGTTGCACTCCACATGAATTCAGTGTTGCATTTTAAGAGGAAACCTAGATTCATCTATGGTTCACAAAACAGAAAGAAATTCAAAGTTGCAGTTCTTGTCCAGCCCTTTTGGAGCCTGACCATATCACCAAACCAGCATCCAGACTGGCATAGCTGTGCCAAGATTTCATTATCCAGTGTGTTGTGGGCGGGTATCAAGTATCACATTTGGAAAGCTTGTGAGAGGTCTACCAGGACTGTCCTCCACTTCCTCTCATCAGGTAACTCCTAATTTTTTAGAAACACTTATGTATTTGACCTTGCTACTGGAGTTGTCACTGGCTCAAAGCAATTGAATGGGACAGTCTGTTTCCTGAGGGTCAGAAAAATAAGAAACATCTGTGTCACAGAGATACAAACCAAGAATTGATCCACAAAAACAAATACTGCTCTACCACTCACTTCTCTACAGAGATGACTATAAAACAGTCTTGATGGAAGCACTGAACCTTCAGTAGAGTCAGAATGGTAAGCAGAAACTTCTGTAGCATCTTCCTTGTCATGGCAGAGTAGAAAAGTATCAGTCTCTGTGCTTTGACCCAATTCTGAGATGAATGTCATGTGTTACAGTTATTCATTGAACATTTCATGTAGCTTCAGTAAATTTGTAATTAAAATGCAAAGTTATTCATTTATCAATATAGGTGGTGACTACTTTTTACAAGATGATAAGCAGCACCATGACCTGGAAAGTGTGGAGAATAATCATTGCTTTTAAAATATGTTTTTGAGAGAACAAAGTTAATTGTAGGAGTACAAAAAGGAAGGAAAAATAAAATTTTGTTTTCCTTTTGCAAGCAAATTGAGAGTCTAATGGATTGGACCTCTCCTCTCTTACAAGGCAGTATAAGTGATCCAAGTCATGGAATCATAGAATGGTAAGGTTGGAAGGGACCTCAAGGATCATCTAGTTCCAACCCCCTGCCATAGGCAGGGACACCTCCCACTAGTAGAGGTCACTCAAGACCTCGTCCCACTAGAACAGACACCTCATCCAACCTGGCCTTGAACACCTCCAGGGAGGGAGCAGCCACAACCTCCCTGGGCAACCTGTTCCAGTGTCTCACCACCCTCACTGCAAACAACTTCCTCCTAACATCCAGTCTAAACCTCCCCTCTGCCAGTTCAAACCCATTGCCCCTTGTCCTGTCATTGCAAACCCTTGTCAATAGTCCCTCCCCAGCCTTCCTGTAGGCCCCCTTCAGATACTGGAAGGCTACTCTAAGGTCTCCTGGAAGCCTTCTCTTCTGCAGGC
This sequence comes from Ramphastos sulfuratus, assembly GCA_013399055.1. Classification (NCBI taxonomy): domain Eukaryota; kingdom Metazoa; phylum Chordata; class Aves; order Piciformes; family Ramphastidae; genus Ramphastos; species Ramphastos sulfuratus. The sequence goes on from WBNM01034095.1 coordinate 81,492, forward strand.
TGCAGAGCCCCAACTCTCTCAGTCTGTCCTCATAGCAGAGCTGCTGCAGCCCTCTGAGCATCTTTGTGACCTCCTCTGGACCCGCTCCAACAGTTCCATGTCCTTCCTGTGCTGGGAGCTCCAGAACTGCACACAGGGCTCCAGATGAGGTCTGACGAGATACAAATATAAAAATAACCAGTTTTGCTTCAGTTAACATAACTGACTTTTTTTTTAAGCCCAAGATCTTTCTTTTCTCTAGTAGAGAGCCTGTAACTAGGTATTAGCAGTTTTGGGAAGGTTAAATTGCTCTTTCATAGATTAGGATTTGTTAACAGATGTGGTTATGGGTACTGTGTGCTTTCCTAATCCCTCCTCAGTATTGGTGCATCTCCAACCCTTACCAGCTTAATTAACATGGAAATTCTCATATTATTTTGGTGTGCTGATTACAGGCAAAGACTAAGTGCAAGTCCGTTTGGCATCCCAAGAGACTTCAGTGTTAACAATGCAGAAAGGTTTTTTTTTTTCTTCTTTTTCTCCCCCTTCATGAGCTTCAGATAAGCAGTAGGCCCCAGTTAGATTTCATTACTATCACGCACTCTTCATGGTCATCTTTTAATATTTGAAAGGATCATTTGTTAACTGGAAGTGGTCAGTTTTTTTTTCTTTGGCTTTTGAAATATAATTTTCAATTTTTAATTTGATTCATTTAGATGAAATCATTAATCAGGGTTGAAACTGAGTTAATTTTCTGGAAAATAAATGAGGTTGTTAGAGTGAACATTATTAAGTGGGCTCTTTGCAAGGAAGGGATAATAGCTGAAAATATGGAAGACTTTGAGAACTATAGCAGTTGAGGGATAAAAAACAGAAGGTTTTTTTTTTTCCTAGATAAGTGCAGTAATTTTTTAAAGGAAGCTAGGCATAGGAGGGATATTTCAGAACTATCGTTATTAAAGTATGATTCAGAGAGTAAATACTCTTATTAAAATACATATGGGAAAGAATACAGAGTGGTTTTTAGCAATGCTCTTAATTTTTACAAAGGCTTACATTTCTCCTGAAGCCAAATATTTGCCATTCCAAGCAATGCTTACTTGGTTTTTGCTACAGTGAAACATTATTCTCAGTAATTCAGGAACAGCCATCCAGATTGAAAGCTTCAGCAGACAGAGAGTGCAGGCCACTAAACCATTTTCTACTGTCTGACCCAAATTCAGTTGCTGGCTTTGAGAGGGTTCTATTTCCTTATTCCCTGGAGTTTACCACATGATACAAAGTGATCAAGATAGCCAGCAAAATCTCTTATAAACACAAAACAGAGAAGCAGGAATTGGACTAGACAGGCAATACCCTAGATTTACCATTCAAGTGTATTTCAGCTAACTACAGAACCTGTTTTGCACGATTTGCTAATGCCACCTACTTTCTGCTAATCTACTTAAAGCTATGTTTGCTTTTTTTTGTTTGTTTGGTTTTTTTGTTTGGGGTTTTTTTTTGTTTGGTTGGTTTTTTTAATTCACAGAAGACAGAGCTCTGCTGCCTCTGTTCTGATAGGAAAAAAACTTTCCCTTCACGTGCTCAAGTCTTTGCTCAAGAGTTATCGTAACACATCTTCAGATAAAGTTTTAGATTGAGTGTTACTGCTCTGTTTAGGTTTTCTTTAATGTTCATCATGTACTTGTTATGGACAGCTCAAAGTCCATTACTGTGAATGAATGGTAGAGATTGTAGATGCCTTACCCAACAAGTTATTTCCTGATAGGTGTTTTTTAACTCTACTTTCCACTAAGATACTTTCAACCACCTTGAGCTGTAGAGGGAAACAGGAGTGTGTACCACATTAAAACCAAGAATTCTTAAATGGAGAAGGGTAGAAAAGTTTCTGTGGTGGGACAGAAAGTCCCATGGAAATGGAAATTATTGCTTTCATTTTGTGATGGACCTTTCCATGATAAAAGAAGGGAGACAGCAATAATCTAGATTGGGTTAAGTATGAAATATTTATATTTTAACTCTGTAAATAATGAAGGAGAACATGAGTTCAGTTTTCCTTTCCCTTTAAAAAGGGACAAACTGCAGCAACCAAATCTGAGCCCTGGCAGATGTTAAAGTTCAATTTGTACATGCTCCACGCTAGCAATACTAACTAGAGATGATAACTACAGGCTTTTAAATGTAAAAAAAAAAAAAAAAAAAGAGTATTTGAAAGATGATTATTTTGAGACAGAGTGGGAAAAATGTTGATTTATTATTTAATTTTCAGTTACTACATCATGATGTAATGAATCACAGTGATGTAATAGCCTCAAGTTAATAGAGTATAGCATATTAATCCAAAATGGCAGCTGTGTGGTATAAATATTTTTTGCCCATACTAACTAGTTTTGAGCTATATGAAACAAGTACCTCTTCTAGGAGGGGCAAAAGTTTTGCTCTTCTGCAATAAGAGAAGATCCTGAAGTCCCTCCATGTGATTAAGGTCAGTCATTTGTCATCAATTAGTCAATTGCAATTAGTTACTACTAATGTTTTTTGTATCCAGCCTGCATTATAGACCCTACATGCTAATAGGAACAAATAATGGCTTGGGCAGGGAGGCCAGAGGCTCCAGTTCTTAATAATATTAAAAGTAATATGTTTGTAGTAGTATTATATATATGTTATGAAAGTGTCAGTCAGTAACACAGTCCTGTGCCTTTGAAGCTAGCAGAAATAGCAGTAGTAGTATCAGGTCAGTTCTGTGCCATGAACTCGTTCTCAGCTCTGTGCTGCACAGACAGCTTTGGGTTTAATGCTGCTGTTTGCAGCCTGCAGTGTATTTTGGTATGCAGAGCCTGGTCTCTCAGGGTACATATACAGAACTTCTTACAAGCACTGAGATTTTAAATTGGGTTTTCAAATGTGCTGTTGGTTTGGCCTGGCTTTTAATTTTGCTGATTTGGTTATAACAATGACTGGTTTTTTTGGACACAACGATTATGAAACAGTAAGAGTTCTCAGTTCATAGAATCATAGAATGGTAAGGTTGAAAGGGACCTCAAAGATCATCTAGTTCCAACCCCCTGCTATGGGCAGGGACACCTCCCACTAGTACAGGTCACTCAAGGCCTTGTCCAGCCTGGCCTTGAACACCTCCAGGGAGGGAGCAGCCACAACCTCCCTGGGCAGCCTTGTGCCAGTGTCTCACCACCCTNATGAAGCTTATGCAGGGAGCAAATTAGAAGGACCAAAGCCCAACCAGGGATGAATCCGACTTCACCTGCTAAAGATATCAAGAAATCCTTTTACAAGTATCTTAGCAACAAAAGGAGGACTAAGGAGAATCTCTGTCCTTTGTTGGATGCAAGGGGAAACATAGTGATCAAGGATGAGGAAAAAACACTTGCCTCAGTCTTTAGTAGTAGAATGGTACCAGTTCTTCATGTAACACCCAGGCCCCTGCGCTGGAAGATAGGGTTGGGGAACAGAACATAGACCCTGTAATAGAAGAGGAGATGGTTAGTGACCTGCTGCACCACTTGGACATACAAAGGTACATGGGGCTGGATGGCTTGCACCCAAAGATCCTGGGAGAGCTGGCAGAAGTGCTCATCAAGACACTTTCCATCGTTTAGCAGCAGTCCTGGCTAACTAGGAAGGTCCTACTTGACTGGAGATTGGCAAATGTAGTGCCCATCTACAAGAAGGGCTGGAAAGAGGATCCAGGGAAGGTCATGGAACAGATTTTCTTGAGTGCAATTATGCAGCACATGCAGGGCAACCAAGAGATAAAGCTGAGTCAACTGGAGTTTGTGAATGGCATATCCTGCTTGACAAACCTGATCTGCTTCTACAACAAGGTGACCTGCCTAGTGGATGAGGGAAAGGCTCTGGATATTGTTTACCTGACTTTAGTAAAGCCTTTGCCACTCTCTGCCACAGCATCCTTGTTGAGAAACTGTCCGCTCGTAGCTTGAGTGGGTGGACACTTCATCGGGTTAAAAAACAGCTGGATGGCCAGGCTGAAAGAGTGGTGGTGAGTGGAGCTAAGTGCAGCTGAGAGCTGGTTACTAGTGGCTCTGAGCCACCAGTTACTGCTTACTGAGCCCCAGGGCTCAATTTTGAGGCTGTTTCTCTTTAGTATCTTTATCAGTGGTCTGGACAAGGGGAACAAGTGCACCCTCAGTAAGTCTGCAGTTGACAGTAAGCTGGGAGGAGTGTTGATCTGTTTGAGTATAGAAAGATTCTTACAGAGGAATCTTAAACCCATAGTTCTGTTAAGTTTTCATTGCAGACATCACTATTAATTAGGCCCTCATCTTGAGATGAACAAGTTGTTCTACTTCTTTGCTACATTCCTAATGTTTATAGATTAATAATATGAGACCAGCAAACAATTTTTGAGTGAATTTTGAATCAGGTGTTACATAGAATCATAGAATCAGTTAGGGTTGGAAGGGACCACAAGGATCATCTACTTCCAACCCCCGTGCCATGGGCAGAGACACTCTACCCTAGATCAGGCTGCCCAGAGCCTCATCCAGCCTGGCCTTAAACACCTCCAGGGATGGGGCCTCAACCACCTCCCTGGGCAACCCATTCCAGGGTCTCACCACTCTCAGGGTGAAGAACTTCCTCCTCATGTCCAGTCTGAATCTCCCCACCTCCACCTTTGCTCCATTCCCTCTAGTCCTATCACTACCTGACATCCTAAATACCTGATACCCACCCCAGCATTTTTTGTAGGCCCCTTCAGATACTGGAAGGGCACAATAAGGTCACCTCAGAGGAATACATGGGAGGAATACTTTTGTCCTTGACCCAAGCAACTGTAGCTAACACCAAAGTAAAGTATTTTAAAAGGCTGATAGTTAATTTGCTTTGTTCATAAGGATATGTTGTATGCAAGCTTTTAAAAATGCTTTTTTGGCAGCTACTAGAAGATAAGTGAATCAAATTTCATGTATAAAAACAGCAGGAGAAACCTTTGTAAAAAGTTTTCACATCTCATTGTGTAGTAAACAGTGGTAGGTAATGGACATTCACACATTACTTAGGCTGTCTCTGAAGAAAGGATCTCAATTCTGGTTTGGCCCAGGTCATTCTGTACACAGATGCAAACACATGCCACTGATTGCAAAAACTTGTAATTTACTTGCTGTTTGGAGAAGGAAGCTGGAGCTGCAATTCACATGTTTGAAAGCTGGAGTGCACTGGGATGGGATAACCATCTGTCCTGGAGGTGGGTTGCTCAGCTATGTGAGTGTGGCTATTGATAGTAACAGGGGTTACTGGCTAGTGCTCTTATCTAAGCAGTCGCCAAAGAGTACACAAATTAGAGAAAAAGAAGGGGAAAAAAAGAAAGATAAAATGACCATTCCTAAGGGACTTCTGAGGCTTTTAAAGAAAAAGCAGGGTTTGTGAGTGCCAATAGTCCTGCTTCAAGTTTCTTATTTTAAGCTAAGCTTACCAGTTTAATTTTAATCCCTTTCAAATGCCCTGGTCATGCTTTGAAGATAGAAAACCGCCCCCTCAAGCTCTGAAGCTGAGCAGTGGCCCTTTTTGTTTCCACGAGCTGAAAATAAAGTGTTCGCATGAGCTCATTTACAGAGACTAGAGTTGGCAGCCTTATCAGGAGAGGAGAAAAGAGCTCTGAAGATGAAAAGCTATCGCTGTGACAGAAGTCTTTATTAGGTTGGACAGTGAGGGAACGTGGTGTACATGGGATAAAGTGACGGCTACCTAGAGCATTTAGAGAAAATCAGAAGAGGAGTAATGTTTTAGGTTGTTCTTAGGCTGGCTTCTTTGGTGATCCCTCTGGCCCAGGGATGTTTGGAGTGAAAATGTGGACTATGTAAACCAGCATGCTGTCTCAGCTTGCTTTGGTGTTTGAGCCTCTGCTAGTCACAAAAGTGAGTGAGTCAGAAAAAGTAAAGACGGTTCATTATGTAGTTGCGTAATTGCACAACGTTCCCTGTTGTGCCAACCCTCTACTACAGAGCTTGCTAGAAGACAGACTGTGATGGAAAATCCCTTTGTCCAACTTCACACATATGTCAAAGCCCATTTGCAACAAATATTTCTGGTGTTGAAGTGAAAGTTGCAGAGAGTATATTTTTAATATGATAAAAATGCTAAATGTGTAATTGCATTAAGGTGTACTTTTTATGTTTTAATATATATATAAAATACTTTTTATTTTTTATTAATTAGGTTTTTTAATTAAAGGTTTACTTTTTATTTTCAGTATATATAAAATACTTTCTATTAATTAGTTTTAATTTTTATTAATTTTAGTATTTAAATTATCTTTATATATGTGTATATGTATGTATATATATATAAATACATATATATAATTAGCATGAGTGTTAAAACATTTTACTTCTTTTGCAGTCTCAAGGTGATGTGGAACTTCTCTATCAGTTTGCAAAAAAAAAATTAAAAAATCTCTATATTGCAAGATCTGTTTGTAGTAGTTACAAAGGTACTGTGCAACAAATAACAGATCATTCAAGCCCACTGAAGTTAGTGGAGTTTTTGTCACTCACTTTTCTGTCTGTGGATTGGGACTGTAAGACTGTAAGTTGTGTGATAGGTACTGTGTAACCAGCAGATGTGTTCTCTCATGCCTTCTTAACCTTGCAGTGATCACCATGGTGAATTTCCCAGAGTGTATCTCAAGTCTGTGTGGAACATCCCATTTGAGTGTAGCGGGCAGTAGCATTGCGTGAACCTGTGTTCTACAGGTGTTACTTATCCCACTTTGTTCAGTGGGCTTACTCAATCCTCTTCAATAGGACTGAGGGATAAAATGGTAGTTACAACTGATGGCTGTAAAAGCCACTGCATACCTGGGAAACAGCTTGTAACCTTGGTGTATGTTCCTATGCGTATACACATACACCCAGGAACAGAGAAGGGACTCTGAAAGCCATTTTACTCAGAAATTGCTGATTGCAGTTTGGAAATACAGGCTGTAACTGGGGCTTTTTAAGACATTCCTGTCACTTCAAAATTCTATGTTGATACTGTTTCAAGGACTTAAGGAGTTTTAACCTGAGCAGAGGTCTTTGTTTTCTCCTTGTGTATTTATGTTACCTGAGCAAGCCAACTGATCTGAATTTGGCCTGGTGAGCGTTTTCTCAATGCCGAGGGCAAAGGCTCTTTTTGTTCCAGCAGAATGCAGTGGCAAAACTTTGCTGTCTTTAATAGAAATAGAATTTACTCTCACCATATAAGAGATCAGCTTTATATTGATAATAAACAATAAAATTTCACTGATCTTCCCTGTCCCTGACAACTTACATAGCTTTTTGTTGTTTGGGTTTTTTTACTTCAGAATTTTTCCGGTTAATTTGTTAGATTTTGTTCTTCATTAAGGATTCTGTCTTCTTGCTAGTTCAGGAATGAATTCACAGCAGCATTGTGTAGGTAAAAATGACTTCACAATCCAAACCCATTATAATTAGTGGTGCTTTAGCTAAAAGAAAAGATGGATAGCTAATTGTTTCTGTGGTTCTTATAAATTTCACAGCTGCTATGAAAATCAAATAGAGACCTGCATTGCTTTTATAGGCATCTCTGCCCCTCAGTAAAAACAAAAAAGGTTTTACTTCAAGTCTTGAATTGCCTTCTTTAATGCCTTTAAACAATAGACCCATTTCTTCATTTAATTAAAACAGTAAAAGTTGTACCTCAACCACACAGATTGACAGAGGACCGTAATTGATTTGGCTCATTTCTCTTTTTTTTAGCACAATTAACAATAAAACGTAGTGCATTTTGCTGAAGAAGTAACTGAGAAAAAAACAATGAAAAAGAAAGATAAATGGCATTAATACTGCTTACATTAATTAGGAAGGTATGTTGAATATTATTCCTGCTAGAAGAAGTGTGCAATTGGGATTTTAGTGGCGTGGGAGTTTGAGTCAGAGTTTTCTGAGTAAGCACTGCAGGCATTTGTTGATCAAGAAAACAGTATAATATCACCTGATTTTAATAACAGACCTTTGTGCAGTGGAACAGGCAACTAATCTTGCAGTGTGTCCTCAGGTAAACTGCTCCTTAATGAAGAATAAAGTATGATGGAAAACATTCCCTCGAAAGATACACTTGCTTGTTTATTCATAGGTGTCAAGATCACCTATTTGGGTGGGAAAAAAAGGCCTCAATTTTCATTGATCTTACATGCAAAGTAAATATTTGAAGTTTTTTTTAAACACTTACACATCAAAAGCAGCTGACTTCCTAAAATGAAGTTTTTGTACCTTTAAATAGTTTTGTTCCTTTGCAATGCTTACTTTCTTCTAAAACAGTATTCAGCCTACATGTAAATAATGTAAATTGAAAGTAGCACTAAATAATCCACCTCTTCTATCTGTGGTATCTGTTGCTGAATGAAAAAGACATAAAGGAATTCTTTGTCTGTTCCTGCCTATTCTCAGTGGAGGAATTACTGGCCCAGTCATTGATCTTTGCCATTGGCAGGATGGACTTTGTTGCAATTGCATGTAATAAGATCTGTTATCTGTTCTAATTCCTAAACTGACTTAATTTTACACTTCTTAAAATCAAATAATATGCATTAACCGGTTTTGGCAGTATACTTTTGAAATCATCATTTGTTTTATGATGCACATCATGTAAGAGCTATCTAGAAAACATCTGCTGATGGCCCAGTTCAGTAAACATCTCTTCATTTCGTTATGAATTGCATTGGTCCACTTGACTTACATTGAACCCTTTGCTGTCTCTGCCAGCACAGGCAAAATTTCTTTACTGATACTTCAGACATTATGTACATAACCTATTTGTTTGTTTGATTTTTAATGTTGGGAAGTACATCCATGATAGACAGAAACGTTAATTTTTAATTTTTCTTTAAAGCTCAGCAAACAGAGTCTTTCTTTTTATGCATATGCTGCCACAGGAGGATTTTCTCTAGATAAATTATGTGCCCTCTTTCTTAAACAAGATTTAAGAGCTTCTCTGGCTGTTAAGTGTAGTATCCAGCACTCAAAATTCCAGTCTGTTTAGTTCACTGTGGCAGTTGCCACCTGTGTGGAGTTTTGACAGGGACTGTATACCTTAATGAAACAGAAATCATAGAGGGCATTTCTTCATGTTTAGTACAAAAATTAAAATGCATTCCTCAGAGTAGAAGCAATAGAATAGAATAAGGGCAAATAAACTCCAAGAATATACTTTTTTTTTTTGTTACTTAGGAGGAGAATTTCCCCATCTTTTAATTATAGAAATTTGAAAATTAATAAGTCCACATAGATGATTTTAAACTGTATTTTAATTCTGGTTTGGGGAAATAGTTTTGAGTTTTTAAAAAAATATTTTTTTACAATACATTTTGCATGTAGGGAAGGTACCAGTCAGAATCACAGAACTTTGGTTCTGAATTAATTTGAACTTTAGGAAGTTTTTGATGTGGAATTTGAGTAATCTTTGGTCTGTGGAAGTTGCACTAAACCTCACTCTGAGTGTGAAAAGGACTGGCAAAGATCGGATTCTCAGTTAAATTCTGCAGTATATTCTTGTGTTTGCTTTTTTACTCATCGTCTTAATTCAAAAATCCATTTATCACAAAAACTCTGCTGTGTTGATGTATTTAGGATATCCAGCCAAGTTTCTTAGTGATCTAGTACTTAACTGCAAGTTAATCTAGTTTCAAAAAATGTGTGTAGAATCATAGAATGGTAAGGTTGGAAGGGACCTCAAGGATCATCTAGTTCCAACCCCCTGCCATAGGCAGGGACACCTCCCACTAGTACAGGTCACTCAAGGCCTCCTCCAACGTGGCCTTGAACACCTCCAGGGAGGGAGCAGCCACAACCTCCCTGGGCAACCTGTGCCAGTGTCTCACCACCCTCACTGGAAAGAACTTCTTCCTAACATCCAGTTTGAATCTCCCCTCTGCCAGTTTAAACCCATCGCCCCTTGTCCTGTCATTGCAAGACCTTGTCAATAGTCCCTCCCCAGCCTTCCTGTAGCCCCCTTCAGATACTGGAAGGCTACTATAAAGTCTTCTGGAAGGCTTCTCTTATCCAGGCTGCAGAGCCCCAAATCTTGTAGCCTGTCCTCATAGGAGAGCTGCTGCAGCCCTCTGAGCATCTTTGTGGCCTCTGTACACTCTCCAGCAGTTTCATGTCCTTCCTGTGCTGGGGGCTCCAGAACTGCACACAATATAAGTATTATCAGGGGTAGAACAATAGACCCAATACAAACCTGATGCTAATTAGTGAAGTTTACCATACTTCCACATTTCCTGGATAGTTTGAAAGGAAGATCACTGAGCAATCTAAAAGGAAAGGCACAAGCTGGGGAGAATAATAAAGAGGTATCAATCTACCTTACCACACCATCTCTGACACAATGGCATGACAAGTGGAGAATAACTTAACTCTGTAACATGGGGAAAAGACAGTAAAAAAATGAATTGTTACATTTTCCAAAACCTGCCTCAATTCAAGAAACAAATGTTCCTGAGCATTGCCAAGGTGTGCAATGTTCACATAAATCTGGCATGTCAACAAATGGGCAACATGTAAAACCGTAAGAAACAGTATCAGAAAATACCAGATTTGTTAAGACTGTTGAGATCACTGATTAAAAAAGGTCCCATCTTCAGTCCCAAAGGCCTTCTTCCTAGAATCCATCCTCAGTGCCTTTGACTCTGATTTTCTCCAATAATAAAATCTGATTGACTATTCTCAGAAAACATTTTGACATTTCCCATAAGTGACATAGAGTTTTGCTAGATATGGACATACTCATGTCCATGTTTTTCAATGGTCAGTTCCTTTCTTTTCTGTGGGTTAACTAAGTTAAGGCTTCAAGGAAAAACCTTGAATTGGTTTCCTTTGAAAATACAGGCAAGATCTCCCTCTTGTTATATTATTACAGTAATGTAATAAGCAGTGNTTGCAGAGAGAGGTTCTGATCCAAACAGAAAGTTATAAGGTCAAAGAGAGGGAAAACAGAAGGAGGAAAACACAGGCTTTTTTGCTTAAAGGGCAGTCCAGATATAACACTGGATCTTACAAGAGTCATCTGGAGGTGCGAAATNTACACCATTCTTCTGTATATATCTAGTCCAGATTAAAATTAGTACAGAGAACTTTGAACATCTAAAAATGAATCCAAATTTGACCTCAGGATCAAAATGCCTTCTGGAACAAATAAAGCACTGTGCTGGNAGAGACTTTGTTTGCCAACACCTCTCAAGACTTTTCTTCGTGTTCAGTTTCCTGTATTTATATTGAAGGATTACTTATGTAAGGAAGGATAAACAGAGGAAGGAGTTTTGTCTCTTAGCCGTTATTAAGCATTAAGCAATGTTGCGTATTTGTTTGAGCCACACTGTGATGTGCAAAACACATGGAGCTTTTGGTAATCATTCTCAAGAGTTCCTGCTGGAGAAGCATACTCACTGCAGCACATTAGGGATCGTACCATCTCCTTTTCCTTTAAGCCTATGTCTGTTTTCCTGATTACAGCAATGAGCAGTTAAATTTTTTTCATGGGGAATTCACAAAACCCAAGGAACTCATCTGTATTCAAGAACACTTTAACTGTCTTCTGTTAAGACAGTTAAGAAGTTAAAACTTAAATATATGTTAATCTGTTTGTTTTGTGTTTTCTTTGACCAGATCAGGAAGAATGAAATAGAAAAATAAAATTCAATTTGAAGTAAATTCTAGAAAAGTAAATTCTATGTATCTTTAGATATACACCTTCCTAATCTGACTTTGAAAGCAACTAAAGAAGCCTGAACACTAGCTTATTCTAAGAGATTCTTAGAGATTAGATTATTCTAAGAGCATTTCTACTTCTCTTGGCAAGAGTATCAAGTAAATATTTTTAAATGAGTTGTATTTCCACTTTACATGAGTATTTTAAGCTGTGATTGTTCTCTCTTGATGTAAGAATTTTAATGCCAACACGTATAAATGTTTCAAGTAAAATCTTGCATTAACTTGCCTGTACGCTTTGACTATATTGACAGCAAAAGTATTAAAGCAAACCAAAAAACTGAGAAAGTGAACTTAAAATTGCAAAAAATGTAAGGAAGACTTGTGTTGAAATGACTTCTGAAGACAAAAGAACATTATTCCTAGTTGTTCAGAACTACTAATGTTTCAGTCAAAAAAAAAAAAAAAACAAAACCCCAACAAAAAAAAACAAACCCTCCACAAACAAAACCAAACCAACTAAAAGAGTGCCCTGTTCAAATATGTCAGGAGGAACATAGACAGTAATAGATGAAAAGGCACTGCAGGTTTCATGGAAGGGACACTGGAAATCACACTTCATAATATGACCAAGGCTCTTTCTGCTAAAAATTTTAGGTTTCTGATAAAGATGAAATGCATTTCAATTATAGCTCAATTTTCTGGTGAGCTAATATGATGCATCTCATTCTGAAAGGATGATGATGATGATGATGGACTTGGATATTACAGTGGATGTCACAAACACCATTTTGGTTGACTTCTGTGTACGCTTCATGGTTAAGTTGCTCAGAAAATATCAGTGTTGGAGTGTTAGACATACCTGTTTGTATTGTGGGTGCTAGTTACAAGTATCCTGAAATCTTTCTGCAGTAGATTTGTTTCATGAAGTTGTCTTGTACATAACCTCTCATCTTTTTACCCAGTTAATTCTGCTCTTGTTTTAGCTTTAATATCTTCTAAACTGGATCTCACAGTCAATAGGAATGAAATCCAGGCAGAAATGTATAGTTACATATATTTTGAAAAAGAAATAAAGAATGAATGCAGTGTATGTGTTCTAGTATGGAAAAGAGAGCTTTGGGAGAGAAATAAGAGAGAATGCAGAAAACTTTGAAAGGAATGCAGTATTTGTGAAAAATACACATTCCATGAATGTAAATTCTTTGCTCTTCCTGCCTTTGGAAGTAACTCTGATGAAAGGTACAGACTTCAATAGAATTCTGCTGGGTTTGCAGTTCATTCAGTGAAAAGACCTTGGTCTCCTGTTTGGTAAATATTCTTTTTATGGCCCTTAATAAAATAAATAATCTGTGTGTTTAGCATTACACGGTGTGACTGTTCTCATTGAGATCTGCATTCAGGAAGGTAAGGATGTGCTAATTTAAATGAACTTTGCTTGTCAGGAGTTACTGACTTAAAACTAATTTTTTTTTTTTTTTTTAAAATCTGCATCTGTTAAAGTTCTGTGTGAAAACAATTCCTGGGGACGAGGAAATTTTCTGCTTTATTTCCTCTTTTAACTAATGTTTATGTAATCATATTGCCAAATTACTTTTATTAACATACCCTTGTACACTTTGTGTGATTTTTCTTCATAGCAGTTGCCATTACAATTTAAACAAAAATGTTCTCCTCAGACAAACATCTTTTATATAAATGCAGTTTTAGCAGGGAGGTCTTGTTTCTTGTGCAAACAAATAATTCTTGTGACAACAAGAATCTTGACCTTTTTTTCCTCTTTCTTTTTGTTTTGTTCATTTAGTCTGGCTAAAATTGCATACATATTAATGTATTTTAATAAGAACAAAGCCTTACTCTTGGATATTTTCCATAAATTTGTTCTCATAAGCAGTTTGATAGACATTTTCTATAACTGTAATGGGGGGAAGTTTGCAGTAAATCAGTCTGCTAGGTTTAGAATACTGGAATTTATTAACCCATTTCCCAAAGGCCTAACATTACCTATGAGATTAGGTAATCTCTTTTAGAACAGGGACAGTTTATAATCAGAGTATATTATTACTTGTTTCAAAATTTATTGTGTTTTATTCAAGTGAAATCAATTTACCTCATAGTGTTAATTGTTTGTAGCATTATGGACAGTCAAAAAGGCTGGAAAACATCGAGCACAGAACAATCAATGTTTTTCAGCTGGGATTTTCTGCATTGACTCTGATTCACTCCTAGTGCTAACTATGAAAGAATAGTCTCTATGTAGGCTAGCAATTATCTTTTTGTACAGAAATCTTCTAGCAGTGTCATCCATGAAGTGGTATCACAAATAAACTTTCAGTTAATTGCTCAAGTAATACCTCAAGCTGAGATGCAGGGACCACAAACAGGATAACCCATCACTCCAGTGTGCTAGGCAGTATGTCATATTAAGAGGCTGGCAGGATATATGAGCTAATATATAAATCAGTTACACTCTGGACATGAATGAAGTGTTAAATATGTTCAGGAGAATACTTAAAATTGAAAATGAAGAGTTACTAAGATTTTTTCCTTTATGTCCACAGAACTTTACCTGTACCTGTTAACTCCTTCTGTTTCATTTTCTTTTCCATCGCTTTACCAAGATGAAACACAGAACCACTTATTAAAAAAACTGCAAATTTTTTATCTGATACTCTTTTCAGATTTCAACTGGTAGAACCAGATGCAGTCTTGGGATTTTTAAAATTATGCATAAACAGGAATATTTCAGTCCTTTCTGTGTTACAGGGAAAGAAGTGAACGTTAGTAGATTAAAAAAAAATAGAACACATATTTAATCTTAGGACTTTCCACCAAATGTGATGCTTTTATAGACTGTGTAGATCTGCCCATATAATTCAATTGAAGGATCAGAGCCTTCTCTTGCAAAATCAGAACTTATCATCAGAACTTGATTGATTATTTTTTTTTTTTCTGCTCAGTTTCATTTTCTGATTCTCGCGTATGCACAGTTCTTTGATACTGGTACTCATGGAATAACAGAGGAAAGGTTAGATAAAGGGGAAAACATTTTAAAAACATTTGTTTCAATGATGTTATGTAAATATACAAATACCTCTGTTAAAATGTAAGAGCATTAACTGAGTTGACAGCATCCCTCCGAACAGATCTTCCAGTGACACCTGCAGTATCACAGTATCACAGTACTCTGCAAAATATGGGAACAAATGTTTGTACACCCTGATAATTTGTATAAAACATAAGTATTTTTTGAGAAGAGTTCTGTGAGTGTCAGTAAAGGCCATTCATGAAATCCCTCCATGGGAAGACCACTTTGAATGGATTCCCTCATGAGTTCAAATTCAGGTGATTTTTAATCGAGCACACACTGGGGATTTAATGATGCAACATTTTGATTTTATGCACTGGTTTGGACCATGGCTTTGAATGCTTCTCATATATGTAAGAATGTATATGCAAATGTAAAGATATTTGTACAATGAGGAACTATGATAAAGAGCTATTATCTTAGAAATACCCTATTATAATGCCCTCATTTCCCTCTCCTGTAAGAAACTTCGCAAACGGATTTTGAGTTCTGAACTAGAAGTTGGTTTCCTCTATTTAATTCTGAGTAAAAGTTTGAAATTAATATTAAGGGCACATCAATTCATTCCTTAATACTAGGGGGACTGGCGGGGAGGGAGGGATAAGAAGAAACCTTAGACCTTAGAGTAGCCTTCCAGTATCTGAAGGAGGCCTACAGGAAGGCTGGGGAGGGACTATTGACAAGGTCCTGCAATGACAGGACAAGGGACAATGGGTTTGAAGCGGCAGAGGGGAGATTTAAACTGGATGTTAGGAGGAAGTTTTTGCAGTGAGGGGGGTGAGACACTGGCACAGGTTGCCCAGGGAGGTTGTGGCTGCTCCCTCCCTGGGGGTGTTCAAGGCCAGATTGGACGAGGCCTTGAGTGACCTGTGCTAGTGGGAGGTGTCCCTGCTTATGTCACGGGATTGGAACGAGATGATCTTTGAGCTCCCTTCCAACCTTACCATTCTATGAAAGTTTCAGATTAATTTTAGCACCCTGTAGATGAAAATATCCTGTAGTAATTCTCTTACAGGATTTCCCAAAGCTGTCAGTGTCGTGAACAGAAACGATTGGACAATATTTGTAAAGAGTTTTTCTAATTATTTTTTTTAATGATAAAATATAATTGAGTAAATGATCAGGATTTTTTAACAGATCATTAAATGCACTACTACCCAACTTCTTTTGAGGAAAAGACTTTCTTCCTGAGTGCAGTTTCCCAGTGTTACATGAAGCTGCATGCAATGGAATGTTTTTACCTGCCACCTCCAGAAACCACAATATATGCATAGAATGTATCTCCTTCCTTTGTTTCCACTTTTCAAAATGATGTTAGAACACAGTTCTAAACCATTGTCATATTACATTATTTTGATTTTTTCACTATCCTGTGTCTTGGTTTGATGCCCATCTAGCCACTTGGTTTTGAAGTTTTGGTTTTATTGTTGAATGATCATCGCTTTAACCCACTGCAAATGGTGAAACAAACAAACAAACAAAACCCCCTTAAATCAATTTTTATGCATTAACTTGTGAGATTTTCAGGTAGGAACAATACTGCATGGGAAGGTGCTGTGATGTTGTATGTCAGTACCTTCTGAATATATTAATCTTGATCGCTGGTCTTTTTCCTACCAAAGTAGCAGGTAAAGATTAATGCTTAATAAAGCAGCTGCATAGAGAAGTCAGAAAGGGAGTAGGAACCAGAAATTTCAAATTCCTCGCAGTCGTAAAATGTGGTTGTCTGTACTATGAACACTGTTGAAGCCAGTGTTGAACTTTACTCTTGCAGCAGGTGGAATTTTCAGAAACAGAAAGTTACAATATGTGGACAGGAAGAGCAAAGTACAGAAAAGCCCTGTTGTTTGCCAAAGACTCCCAAACTAGTAATATATTATTTTATCTTGAAGTTGGATTTAACCTCTAATTGTACTGCAAGAGTACTCTGTGGCCCTAAATGAAACTGTTGTGTAACTCCTATCTAATACTGGGAAAAAAAAAATCTCAAACATGACAGTACAGAAGGGAAAAATGCTCATTTTTTGACTACAAAACCATGCCAAAATGTAAGAGCATCTATTACGTTTTCCAAGCTCACGTTTTCATATAAGGTTGATGCTTAGGTTTAAAAATGCCTCATATTTTTTAGTATCAAGCTGGCATGTACTCATTAAATTACTTTAGATTATTCTGGTTTTCAGTACAGTCTTCTGTATAGGTTAAAATTGATAAAGCATACTTAGGCTATAAATCATGATAAAAATGAAAAATCTTCTAAAAATGCACTCTCCCCAACCAGAGGCTGAGACATGGTTTAAGCTTCTTGGGCTGTGTTCCTGTTCTACCACCTGGTCCAGATTTTGCAGTGCTATAGAATAGCTTGCAGAAAGAGGGAGTAAGTTCAGTATTCATGCCTGCCTTTTGAGGACCCTTGAAATGATGAAGTGTGAACTTGGTGAGATTCCACAGATCATTGTCTTACTCTTTAAACAAAAAACAACAAAAGTATAGTTCCTAATTAGTCAATACATAAATATGAGAAAGATCATAGAATCATAGAATGGTAAGGTTGGAAGGAGACCTCAAAGATCATCTAGTTCCAACCCCCTGCCATAGGCAGGGACACCTCCCACTAGCACAGGTCACTCAAGGCCTCCTCCAACGTGACCTTGAACACCTCCAGGGAGGGAGCAGCCACAACCTCCCTGGGCAACCTGTGCCAGTGTCTCACCACTCTCACTGCAAAGAACTTCCTCCTAACATCTAGTCTAAATCTCCCCTCTGCCAGTTCAAACCCATTGTCCCTTGTCCTGTCATTGCAAGACCTTGTCAATAGTCCCTCCACAGCCTTCCTGTAGGCCCCCTTCAGATACTGGAAGGCTACTCTAAGGTCTCCTGGAAGCCTTCTCTTCTCCAGGCTGCAGAGCCCCAACTCTCTCAGTCTGTCCTCACAGCAGAGCTGCTGCAGCCCTCTGAGCATCTTCGTGGCCTCCTCTGGACCCACTCCAACACTTCCATCTCCTTCCTGTGCTGGGGGCTCCAGAACTGCATACAGTACTAAGATGAGGTAGTATTGTTACAGTTACAGAGAGAAGACAACATCAAAGTGATATTTCTGCAAATAAACCTTCACAGAGTAACACAGAATCACAGAGTGTCAGAGGCTGGAAGGGACCTTGAAAGCTCATCCAGTCCAACCCCCCCTGCCCTATACCAGATCACACAGGAACATGTCCAGGCAGGTTTTGAGTATCTCCGGAGAGGGAGACTCCACAATTCCCCTGGACAGCCTGTTCCAGTGTTCCTGTCACCCTCACAGTGGAAAAAAAATTCCTCCTCATGTTTACATGAAACTTCCTGTGCCTCAGCTTCCACCCATTGCCCCTTGTCCTGTCATCAGGCATCACCAAGCAGAGCCTGGCTCCAGCCTCCTGACACTCACCATTTACATATCTATAAACATTAATGAGGTCACCTCTCAGTCTCCTCTTCTCCAAGCAGCACAGCCCCAGCTCCCTCAGTCTCTCCTTGTAAGAGAGATGTTCCATTCTCTTAATCATTGTGGTTCTGCGTTGGACTCTCTCAAGCAGTTCTGTGTCCCTCTTGAACCTTGGAGAAGTCCAAAATTCTGTGAGAATATTTCTGTCCCGAGGCCTATTTAGACTTGATTTGCAATGTAAATCTGCCTTAACTGAAACTGTAAGTCAATCTTTGCCATATTACTGCAATTTGGAAACTAAATTTTGGTCATCTTAACTGCACAGAAAAATAAACCCCTCAAAATTAGAGAAAAGAACAAAATTAGAGTAAAAAACTTCTAAATTTTCAGTATGTCAGTTTTAAAGCTCTGGTAGCATGAGAGCAATCCTTTCTCTCATTCTCTTCCAGCAAAACAGAACATGAAAATCAGATCTTCTAGATAGAAATCCTAATTCTAAGCAATCTATTGTTTTGGTCCCAATAGGACTCCCATGATTTCTGGATCTCAGATTAATTGCAGAATCCTACATCCTCCAAGTTGCTCAGTGAAATATTGCAAAACTGCGTATTATTGTATCTGCAAAGGGTGTTGAGGTCTTGATTCATGCTGGTGGTACTTCACAGTCTGCTTATTATAATGCATTTCATTTCAATCTTCCCATCTCTCTTGAGAGTCACCAGCAAATGGTCCAGAACCTCTGTTAGACTTCTCTTCTATTAGAGTTGTCACTAGCATAGCTCTTGAATTCTTTATAAGCTCTAGTGATGTGATCTAGAGTAAAGGCCTGCTTTTGACCTTCAGGCATTGCTGTGGCCTTGCTCAAGCTTACTTTTTGACCTTTCTGTGTCCTGGTGAGCCATGCCCTTTCCTTGGATCACCAGCCAAGCCAACTTGGCCAGCCTGAGCTTGTCACCTTAAAGTAATGGTTACAAGTGTATTGATGCAGTAATGACTTTACAGCCCAGCAAGCTCCACTTCATTAAATTGATTGTAATTTGAACTCTGAAACAAGATAGCATTAGGGTAGGAACTGCAGTGTTTAGTTGATGATAGATTGCCTTTATTTATTCTTATACCTTGTCCCAGGACGTCTTATGCGTAATTAAGAAAATAAGGCATATACAATTAAATAGTATGGTTATGATATATAAGCACATTGACATGGAATTTAATGGTGCAATTAGCAACAGTATTTTCTGTGTTATTTTACACAGCTTTTGCAGTATTTTACACCACATCCTAATTATTAGTATATTAGTAATCCAGGAAATGTGAAGTATTATGTGATGGCAAGTGTTTAATTTCAGAAACATCAGGGCTTTATATATTCACAGTCTTAGCTCTGCTTTGCTTTTCCTTCACAGCTTACAAATACACACATTTTGCTGCCATGTAAGTCCTTCCTTCCTTTAGAAAAGAGAAGGAAAAAAGGTGCAAGTTTTGTAGCCTGTATTTAGTGACCTAATTACAGTCTCTTTGAAATCAGCATGAGGCTAGCATAATTCTAATCAAGTTCTGGTAGTATAATGATGAGAAAAGATCACATTTAGGTGCTAGGAACAAAGTGCAGAGAATATGTGTGCTCCAGAAGAGAAACAGGTTGGGGTTTTTTTTAAGCAAGTTTTTATGCAAAGTGTAAAAAGTATTATTTTGTGATATTTGAGAGCAAATAGTGGGGATTGCATGTTTAATGCAACAAAGCAGCTGCTCTGTTTTTCTTCTTTCTGTTTTTTTTTTTCTTCCTCCTTTTTGCACATTCACCTCTTCTTGAACAGAAATAAAAGGTTCAAGGCTTGTCAGCATCAGTTTATAGATAGCTGTTTAAAAATAATGAGATATTGGGTATTGTAAGGCTCAGGGCTGTCTTGCCAGACTCATTTATTTCCATTCACATTTTGTCAGAATTGCAGACAGAAGACATTCAATTAAAACTTGTCACCTGTTGCTTGTGACCTAATTTGTATTTGTGAGTGTCACAGATTAGGATACTTAACCTCATATGGAACCATTGAAAATGTAAAGCAACAATAGGAGTCTTATTAAACATTTTATGCCACATTTTCTTCATGTGAATGTCTTTGTTTATGGACCATCTTCAATAGAAATCACTTGTGCTAGGAAATAATAGAATTTATTTACACAAAATCTCATTTGCATGGAAAACCTAAGTAGATTTTATGCATGTTCTTTTATGTCTTAATGCATAAATGACAGTGCACAAAAATTCAGCGTGGAGATGATTAGTTCATGCAAAGTTAATGTTCCTTTTGAGAGAGGTTGAGTACTGAGCTGTGTAAGTAACACATTTAATATTAGTTCTTTTGTCAAACCAAAAAAAAAAAAAAAAAAAGCAAAAAACAATCCACCTCTGGGCTTCAACTAAAGAGATTTCTTTTTTTTTCTGTTGCTTTGCCAAAATGAAGCCTTTTTATCAGCCCCATCCAGGGAACAAAAGTGAATTTTCCAAAAATTGGAAAAAATCTTTCCAAAAAGATGTTACTTACACCTGGTAGCCCAGGAATATTTTTGTTTATTAAATGAGCAAAATCTGAAATGAAACATTGACTTGATTCACTTGTTTTACAAAAGCAATATTTTCCTGTTTTGATTTTTCCAGATTGAAAAATGTCAATAAATATTTTAATTCTCCTATTACTATTTAAAAAAAGCAAACAGGAAAGAAACAAAAAAACCTGGGTTTTTTTTACAAATCTTTATCAAAGGAACACATAAATTAAGCAACTTATTCACAGTCACAGAACAAGTAGGACATTAATGAACAGTGTTTTGTCTATCAGTCCATTATATGGGCAGGCTCCTGAATGAAATTGTTTTACAGGCACCTCTTGAGGTGCAAATTTTATCCTATGTTGACAAATGCTTTTTAATACTGACTGAATGTAAAATAGGAGGATGATTTTTAGACTTCCTGTGCTACACTAAATAGTGTATTTAATAGTGCAGATAGCTATCAGAAGACAAAACACCAAAGCTTTCCCCTGCTAATTGATAATTCAGCTGTACACCAGGAATGCTTTGAGTCATAGCTGTTATCTTCTTTGATGACTTAGAACTCTGTTTTCAAAATATTACCTGCCTAATGGACACACATTGTGCATCTCTAGCTGACTTTTTACCTGCACATTCCATTATCCAAATACTTCAAAAAAATTATTTCAGAAGCTCTTTGTTATCCTTATAATTCAGCACATAAAGCAAATATGCAGATCGAGAAGAAAAGATAGCTCATATTATCCTTTTTCTTCATGCTGTGTTACCTCCTGTGTGTTTCTACTATATTAAGAGAGGTGTTTCATGGTTTAAAGTGCAAGTATTTTCCCCACTACAGATCTTTCAGACTGTAGGATTAATGCAGTGGCCTCACACTTCTCTAAGCTTGAGCTATAGAGATTATGGAATTGTCTGAAGAGTTACTAGATGACCACACGTTCTTATCTCTAAATACATTCTGTCTGTACTCATGTGGAAAAATCAGCTGGTTTTCCTGTTCCGTGTGAATAAATGCAAACCCAACACAAGCTTACCCAGCAATCTTACAAATAAGCACAGTGTGTTCAAATGAACCAGAACACTTTATCAGGATACCGTCCCAGAGAGGAGAACTACATCAGAACCTGCCATTGAGATTCCTTCTGCTGTTTCTAGTTCTGCTTTTAATCTGTTTTTCTTGCCTCTCCTACTGATGTTATTCTAAAACTTGACAAGATGGAATAATGTGTGTATCCCTTCTTACTGGTCTCACTGTGAAATTTAAGACAGTGATGGGAATTCTCAGCCTGGAGAAGACTCCAGGGGAACCTTATAGCTGCTTTCAAATATCTGAAATATCAACATGAGCCTGCAGTGTGCGCATGCAGCCCAGACAGCCACCCGAGTCCTGGGCTGCATCAAGAGAAGCGTGGCCAGCAGGGCAAGGGAGGGGATTCTGCCCCTTTACTCTGCTCTTGTCAGACCCCACCTGGAGTACTGTGTGCAGTTCTGGAGCTCCCAGCACAGGAAGGACATGGAAGTGTTGGAGCGGGTCCAGAGGAGGGCCATGAAGATGCTCAGAGGGCTGCAGCAGCTCTGCTATGAGGACAGACTGAGAGAGTTGGGGCTCTGCAGCCTGGAGAAGAGAAGGCTTNTCCAACCTAAGCTATTCTACGATTCTGTGAATCTTCAGATATCCATAGAAAAAAGGATACTTCTCTGGTTGCATATCTCAAAAGTTGAGATTGTAATATATTTAGTATACAGAGAGTGCTGTGTTAGAGGTGAGTATTGCCAGAATGGTGTTGGCGTAGAATGTGTCTGTTTGCCATACAGCTGTGGGGATGGAAAGGAAGCACTTCCATAGCAAGTTGAGATTGTGGGTTTGGTTCTGATCTCCAACCTATCCTTTACTGATAGACTCCTGAACACAGAGCTCATGGGTTCTACTTGTCCCAAAGTATAAAGTGAATGTGTTGCACTTGACTGTTGAAATTATATCACAGGTGGTGGCAGAACCGCTCTTTCTGTTTGTACTAAATACAAATACAGACCCTATGGTCATCCCTGGTTTTCTTATTTGGGCCTTTGTTTCTGTTGAAGAATTTTAAAATCAAGCTCAGTGTTGGGGAACATGGGCAGTGAACCTGCTTGTCTCCAGTGGAGCTTTGTTCAGTGACATGAAGGGATGTTTTGACCCTAAGAATCTATGATGGTACCACATAGAGTCCAGTTCACTGGCAGATGTGCCACGGGTTCTTGTAGTTGGGTGGATACCTTTCTTTTCACTTTGTGATTGAGAGGGTGAGTGAACGGGCTGAAGGCTCTGGCAGGCCACATGCACAGCAGAGTTAAAGCACGTGTCTACTTTACCCTGTGCTATAGCTAGATGCCACAATGTCCTTTTGTTACAACCTATCTGGTCAAGATGTTAAGCCCCTCCCACCCCAAATGAAGATCTTTATGGACAAAGTTGTTTTTCTTTCTTCCCTTTCTTTTTCTAACAAAGAAAGCTTCAGCTGTTACTGTCTTGAGAGCAGTCAAAAATTTTAGTGTAGTGGATTTTAGTTTGCTCCCTGCCAAATGCCTCCTTATGGAGTATCAGATGAGTATACTCTCTTAGGTGATCTTTTCCATAGTATTTGCTTCTATAAAGATTCTTGGGAATTAAAATATCACTTAAACTATGTTGGATCATCAGAAACTGGTTCTAAAATAGCTGTTTTGTAATGATACTAGGAGTAAGGGAAGCTTAGGAGCTAAAATGATGATACAATCTGTATCAGTTTTAATGATGGGGTTATAAACTAATTTATATTCTGTTGGTACTGTGTTATCAAAAATGTTTTAACATTAGAGTTAGTTACATTGTAGATTTAGGTAATTTTAAAATGTGTAATACTGTTAATCCCCTGTTATTTAGAATTCTTTTTTTTTTAAAAAAAACCAAAGTAGCTCTATTTGTAGAGATAGCTTTGTATAATAGGTGAGTTCTTGGGTCTGTGTATAATTTTGCTGTTGTGACATTCACCTGTATTTCCACTGAGTATGTGAATGGCTTGAATGTGTATCTGGGCAAATGCAAAGGAGCTAAAAAAAATCGTTCATCTCGGTAGATTTATATTATTTTAATTTAAACTTCAGTTCCATTACTTTTTGATTAAACATACTTCTATCTGATGCTATCCATCTTTTATCACTATGAAATCTGCTCCCAAGCAGAAAGAAGGATTGCATCTGAATTATGCAGAAATCATTTGCTATCTATTTTCCTTAAAATGCTGGGCAGTCTTTTTAATAATCCCACCAATATAATGTGTGGCTTGTTCTAATCCTCTACCTGTTTCTGAATATTCAACTGCCAAGCCTCAGTCTTTTATTTTTACAACAGTGTATTTTTCCTGGATGCTGTTTGCTTCAGGTATAACTCAAAACTCCTAACTGAAGGATGGAGGACACTGAGTTATCATTAGCTCTGAAAAGCTTTTGACTACCGTTTTTTAAAGTGTTGTTCATGCATTTCAAAGTATAACTTTAGAAACAAACATAAAATAACCATGTTTTGCTGAGTGAATCACTGAATATTATAGCATATCTTAGACCACTAATAGGTCACAAGTGCGGTAGTGAGATAAGTAAATACCATATGTAAGAATTCATTCACAATTATACACTGACTTGTTTGGACATGTGGTTCTTATAATGGGATTCACAGAAATATAGATGGTGACATACAATAAGAAATACACTTCTTGAGTTTAAGGGAATGAAATGGTGAACCTTCTGCAGTAAACCAAATGAAATTTCACTATTCAGTAGAGGTGATCATTACCCACTTTGCTAACCTATACAGATACCAGTGGTCCATTGGGGCAGATGAGAACCCCAGGTATGCAAAGCCTTCCCTGCTGGTAGTGGAGCACAGAATTGGATCTGTAAGCTGCTGTATTCCTTGGGTCAGCTAACAAGTGTTTTGGTGTGTTACTTTCATGCAGAGTAAAAGACAGAACAGGAAAAAAAGGTGTGTGGGGGGGGGTGTGTGGAGCAAGAAATAGAAGAAGAAACAAAATCAAAGCAACAAGAGTTGGCCTTGGATTTCTGACTAGTTGACAAAATGACTTTTCTTCTCCCAAACCCAATCAGTCATCTTTGGGTTTTCAGGATGAAGGTAGACTGGCAGATGTTTCCCAGTAACTAGACTGTGCAGATTCATGCACAGCATGTAAACTCTCTGCTATATTCTTCTTGCTTTGCATATAAGCAGTAAATTCTTTGGTGGTGGCTTCTCTGCTCTCCAGAAGCCAGTTCTGGAGGTATTTCCTATGAGGGAGAGATCAAGGAGGTGAATAATAGAGTAGGGCATAATAATGGTAATAGAAAAGATAAACAGAGGTAGGAGAGTTAAAAGAGAGAATGAAAATTGCAGAAGTGAGCTGCACGTTACTAGATCACTCACAGGGATCACTGATACCTAATGTGTCCTTGCATTCTTGGCTAGTTAAATCCATGTCATCAGGGACAAATTTTACGCTTGTTATTGCTTGTCCTGCATGTGTGCTGAGTTTTGCAACTTCATTGTTGGGTTACTGCCTGGTTTTACTGAAGTTTGTCATGGTTGTCTGGAAATATGCCTGGGTGACTCAGAAAAATACTTACTTACTTGTTTTATAGGAACTACCATCTTGTTTTTTCTCCCCTGGGTTTTTTTTTTTTTTTTTCTTTCTGTCTACAAGAGCAGCTACAGCTTGTTTCAGGAAGGTAAACTCCTCTATATCTGAACAAAACAGATAGCAGAATGCTTTGTTGAAGCAATAAACAATATAGAGGTAGAACACAAATGTGAATTCTTCATTGATAACTTCTAAATACACAGCCATGCAACCCTCAGGAACCATTTCAGGTCTTTAAGCCACATATACTCTTATTTTACTAAGGATAATTTGTATCCTCTGGCCATATCAATCCATGTTAATGAGAACCACTGGTTCTAACTATCTAAACTTTAGTCAGCATTGTTTCTGAAGTGCTATTTTTTTGTACTTCTCTGCTCATAATAGTACCCTTGTATATCTGTGGTGTTTATTACAGCTTTGTACTTCTGCTTCTGGCAAAGGCGACTTAAGATCAGACTCTTTCAAATGGCAACTGAACTTGTTAATAGATTTCAACAATATGTAAAAATGAAAAATTGTTTTTAGAGAAACAGGAAATGATCTTGTACACTTGGTCTTGCATGTGCAAAAAGTCAAAGTAGTCTGCAAATACTTGTAGCACCTGCTTTTGTTTGCTTCCTGAAATTAATCTTTTGAAATAAGCACGTGTTTTCAATATGTATTGGAAGGTAGAAAATTGTTACCTGAAATGCATCCTCACATTATAGTTAATTATGTTTACTTATTTTTCCCAACGTAGGTGTCCGCCTAGACAGAGTACGTGGAGGTCGTCAGAAGTACAAGCGCAGAATAGATGCAGAAAATAGCCCATACCTGAACCCTCAGCTAGTGCAGCCAGCAAAAAAGCCATGTGAGTACACAAGCTTGACAGAATTTCTCTTTGAATACAGCATATTGACTCCTAGCCCTGTTTGCTAAGCTCCTGCTGACTGGGACAAGGGTTTGGCCTGAAGATATTACCATGAACACTTATATCCGTTTAGCTGTTAACATATTTTGTTTTAAATATGCTCATCTTTCTCAAGTGGAGTTGAACTAAGAGTATTTTTACAGGTGGCAGTGTATAAAAGCATGGTTTATGCAGTGCAAATTTTACATTTACAGGTTATTATTTTCAGTGGTACATAAAATGGTTCACACTATGATCATTAGTTCATTGAAGCTTCTACTTTCAGATTTCACAAGAAAGTGATTTTTGTAGTTTTCACTAACTAAATGAGTTTGCTCAACCTCCCAATGAAAATACATTAACAGCCTCATTAATTTATACCTATAGATTAATACACTACCTAGCATTAGATTAAAACAGCAATATGCCACACTAATAACAAGCAGAGATTGGTAGTTTGGGCTTTAGTAGCCTAATGGTGTGGTTGGGTTGTTTCGAGGTTTTTTGGGGGGTTTTTTTTTTGGGTGTGGGTTTGGTTGTTTGGGTTTTTTTTTTGCTTTTTGCTTTGTTTTGTTATATTTTAATAATGTCCTTGATTGTATCTCACCAGGCTGAAATTAAGAGAGAGAGAGAGAGAGAGAGAGATGATCATCTCATTGCTAAAATACAAGTTCCATCCTCTTTGCGATTAACTAAAAATAGTTAGGGGTTTTGCTTTGCAGCTTATATAAACTCAGGCAGTGACTGTACTAATTCCATGAAGTAAATTTAATAGCATTATAGCTGTAGTGCTGGTGTATTACCCTGCAAAGGCAGACACACTGTATCCAAGTGTTGTAAACTCTTCCCAATTCAAATGAGAATACACATGTCCAATTGCTCCTGCTGAGAAGGTTAATTTGCTCCTAAAACAGAGAAATAAGACAGAGAAATAAGGAGGGCAAACTCCCTGTCGCTAATTTGCTTCTGCCCCTATGCCTCTGACAACATGCATGTCAGTTTTAGGCTCTTGAAAATACCAGACTGTATGGAAGATGGAATTTCTTTCCATTCGTGTTCCCCAGTAGGGGACAGTGCTGTGCACAATACGTTTGAGCATATGGGGATCTGGAGTGCAAATAAACAGTCTTTGAACTGTAAGTGAAAGGGCATTTTAGCTGTGTCAAAGAAAAAACAGCCAGTTTTACATAAAATTAAGGCTTAAGTGAACATATGGCATAGTTTCCTTTTGCCTTTCCAAAAAACATTATGCTGATTATATTCCTTCAATTGTCCAATCTGGCATCTTCTACTCAGCCTCCATAAGCTGTCCCACTGTTCTGTAAATACAATCTAGGGCTGCACTAAGCAGATTTTGCACATTATAATAAAAACTTTCTGATAATACAATAAAATTTAATAAACTCTAATGCTTAATTTCATTAGAGGTTTAGTTTTCCTGAGTGCACAGATTGTCAGTCATTGAGTGGAAATGCCGATAGCCTAGCACACCAAAAAAGCCCAGCCCAAACAGGCTAAAAAAAATAATCCAACCCAAAACCCCCAAGCCCTTTAACGTGAGCAAAGGTTCATATTAACTGAAACACAGGAATCTCCATGTAAAGCCAAGATTACTGCAGAGTAGTGCATTACATTACCTTTAAGACGATAACTACACCAATTTCTGTAAGCTCCATTTGCCTGAGATAAACTAACCTCCTTATATATCATTACTCATTATCTAAGTGTCTCCATTTTTATTAGCTCATCCAATTACAAACATTTTTGTAACAAACATTTCTAAAACTTAATTTTCAGATCTTGCCAGATAAGTGTCAAGACTTGAAACAGTTGAATCGGCTTTGTGTGCAAGTAGCCTGGGAGATTTTCTGGACCCTGACTGATAGTTTGTGCATAACAAAGGCACAGGAATGAAAATTGGGTTCTATTGATTCTAATTAGGGAAACATTAAATAAGATTTACCTAGAAACAGTGCTTATGGCTATTCAATTTCCTTCCTGAGCTTTCTCGGTACACTCAGAATTTTCCTATGATCTATACTAATCCATGCAGCTTTTTCCCCCTATAGGGAAAGAACAGGTGTTTGGAGGGTCTTTTCTACACCTGCTTCTGGTCTGTGTCCTCTATTCCAGATTCACCATGGGATCTAATGGCCTGCCTGTAGATCTTATTGATTGCAGAAATGAAAAGGATTTTAGGTTTTGCAAATCGTGAGTCAAAATATACTGTATTCAGTATTACTGAATCAGCTATAAAAAGCCATTGGTGAGGAATCTAATAAAAAGGCATTGGTGAGGAACCTAATTTAAAAAGAAAAATAAAGGGAGTTCTTTGGCCAATTCCACAGAACTTGGGTATGTGAATGCTTCTTCATTCATTTATTACTGATTAAAACCCATGGCTGAAGTTCTCAGCTTTGTAGGTTCTGATGTTAAACTCTAATTTATTTTCCCTTCTTTTCAATATACGTGAAAGTATTGGAATTTAGGAAGAAGCAATGTTGCCTTTTCTCATTTAAAGAGGTTATGTTTTCAGTGTGAAATTAAACAGAATATGAAAGGACTGTTTAAAAAAATACAAAAATAATGTGCAAAGGCTGTTTGCCAATATGAGTTAAAACTACCGTCTGTCATCTTCAAATAAGAATAGAATTCCTCATTAATCAGTTTGATAATCAGCAGAATATTGAGATCAAGAATTACTCAGTTGGCATAGTTCCTGTAGTTCATATAAAGCATGAATATATCCCCTTGTAATAAAACATGCTTGATGTGATGGCTTCCAGTTGGCTCTTGCACTTACTTCGTGAAGGGCTAACATATATCACAACTTCTGACACACAAATTTGGAATAAAGCAAAAATTGTAGAGACAGTAGATCAGAATCGAGGAGGCTGTGTTATAAAAGAGCAGTAAAGCATCAGAAATCTGAATCAAGTGAGTATTTTAGGGAAATCTATCATGGGCTGGTAGGGAGCCTCTCTGACACTCTTGTGCAAGCCATATCCCCATCAGCTCCCATTGCAGCTCTGCCACAGGACGACAGTGTGTTCCATCTTGTGATTTACATGTAGAAGGGAAAAATTATATGAATTCTGGCGACTTTTTCTGTAGCCAGAAAATACTTTACAGTGTATTGCAGTGGAATCTCATTTATATCAAGCTTCATAACTCTTAATCCTAATCGAGGCAATAGATTTGTGTAAATTCACTAAAGGGTGCCATTTGGGATTTAAATTCTGGTGGTGCATTTCAGATCACACGATGCACCTACCATAACAAGTAAAATGTAAATATATTGGGAATTATAGTCATGTATCCTGTATTAATAGGCTTAACAAATTAGCCATTTTCCCTTTTTTCAGTTCTGCCTTCTCAGACTAACAAATTAGGCTCCTGCAGAGAGATATTTCCATCGTGCCTCTACGTAGATATAATGTTCATTTTATGTTTCTCCTACTTAGAGAATATATAATAGCAACACTGTATTGTAAATATTACAGGCTCTTAGGAGTTTTTTAATTTTTTCCCCTCTTCACTTTTCCTTATAACTTAATTGATCAAATAGATTTCACAAGTCATCTGTATGAAAAAAAGTTAATATTAAATACAGAAATGATAATGCTTTATAGATAGAAGTAACCAGTGTGTGGCTATGGTAAATCATCATTTTTTGCACAAAATCAGTTTTCTGAGGTAGAGTCTGCATTTGTTGATACATCGTTTATTCTTACTAATTGTAATACCTATTACTGGCTGGCAATCATAGAATCATAAATGGTAAGGTTGGAAGGGACCTCAAAGCTCATCCAGTTCCAACCCCCTGCCACAGTCAGGGACACATCCCACTAGTACAGGTCCCTCAAGGCCTCATCCAGCCTGGCCTTGAACACCTCCAGGGAGGGAGCAGCCACAACCTCCCTGGGCAACCTGTTCCAGTGCCTCACCACCCTCACTGGAAAAAACTTCTTCCTGACATCCAGTTTAAATCTACGCTCTTGCAGTTTAAACCCATTGCCCCTTGTTCTGTCATTGCAAGACCTTGTCAATAATCCCTCCCCAGCCTTCCTGTAGGCCCCCTTCTGATACTGGAAGGCTACTATAAAGTCTCCTCGAAGCCTTCGCTTTTCCAGGCTGTGGAATTGTGGTATTTACTTGCTCAAAAAATATACCTGCCTTTCAGGATAATGAGGGTTGCAGATAATCATACGAAGGCAAAACTTTTCTATTTGCACAGCATTTTCTATATGCTGTAATGCATGAATCTTTTTCTACAAAGTTAGTATTCCAATATTAGGATGTGGTCATGTGTTTTGGCATTCCATTTACTTTATCTTTGTATAGCATGATAAATGTTGTCAGTGGATCATATGTGTTTGTGCTGTAACCACTTGTAGAAAGCAGTGAAGTTACAACAAGGTTTAATTAGGTTTGATATCTTAAGAAAAGTTCTCGTGCACTTTGCGGTATGAACCATCTGTTTGAAAAGTAGACTGATGCCACTGGTGATCTTGTACTGTTCTGGACTCCTTTTACAGATAACAAGATTGTCTCCCATTTGCTGGTGGCTGAACCAGAGAAGATCTATGCTATGCCTGACCCCACCGTTCCAGACAGTGACATCAAAGCACTTACCACTCTTTGTGACCTGGCAGACAGAGAACTGGTGGTGATCATTGGATGGGCTAAGCATATTCCAGGTACCTACAATATTTATTGCAAGTAGATGACATAGAGAAATCATCACATGGCTTACTCTGTTCTGGTGAAAAATATGATTTGTTCTCTCACTACAGTGCCTGAAGTTTTCTCAAGGCTCCACACATAGGACATAGGTTACATAACCTTACCTTGGAAATAGAATTATTGTTGCTTGAGAGTTGCTATGTTAATAAGTTTTTCTTCAGTGAATAAACTTTTTTCCTGCCTTACCTTTAATGAGATAAACTTACCTCGCTACCCAGAACATTAGCCTGATATGAAGGGTAGTGTAAGTCCTTTCCTCTGTACTCATCTGGTTCAGCAATAGTTGAATGTAAGTCTGGTTCCTATATTATGTAACTACATTGACCACAGAAGGTGCAAAACTCCAGTCCTGTTTTCACATAGCAGAAAGAAATTGTTCTCTCCATTGAATGAACTAGTGTGAGAACTGAACTGTACCAGCTGTTCAGTAGAAGGTACTGTATTGTACCAAAAGGTCTCTTCTTACAGCTTAGTAGCTCCTTGAACTGCATGAAATGACTGCAGTCTCCATCATGGAATGTGTTGATACTATAAAAGCAGACTAGCACTATTGTTAGCAAGAATAGTGGGGGGTTGTCAAAAGCATTTTCTCAGAAAAGGAGTGATTTCTTCAGATAACGTTTCAGGTATGTTTTATTTCCCGTCAATGCTGAGGTGTTTGTGCTTGCTCTGTGAGGTACCAGACAAACTTGAAGAGAGTCTCCAGGGTTCTCAGTCTGTCACCTTTCACAAGTGGTAAAGACACACTAAAAAGGTTTGCTTTTTTTCTTGTTTCTTAAGGTGTTTTTTTAGTCCAGCAGATAAGTGAGCATGTTGGTGTGTTTTCATCAGCTCTTTACAAAGTTTTCTAATTTTGGTAGTGGGGCCTTATAACCATAAGAGCAGGTAAACTTTAGTTCCTCTGAGTAATACATTACCTATATTGTAGACGTGATTTTGGGATACCTTGGAGTAGAATAAATGATGCACTCAGTTGTTTGTGTATCAAAATTAAATGTATTTTTTTATTTGTAGTGTCTAAAGAAATCACACAGAAAGAGATAGTCTTCCTGTTGGTTTTTTCCTTCTGTGCTAACCAGCACAAGACCTCAGTTCTTGTGGTACATGCTTCCGGGTCATGTTCAGTAAATATAAACACCAACAAAGAAGAATAATAAAATAATTAGTATATTTATGAAGCATTATTTTAGTTCAGAGAGGAGACAACAAGCTACAGCCTCTAAAATGGTCAGTATGCAACAACAATTGAAATTTAGTTGTTCTCTGTGCCACAAATGGTGTATAAACGAGCTTTTGTATCACAAGCAATGTTTTTCTGGTACAGTTAACTTATTTCTGTCTTCTTAAACTAGTTTGTCTTTATGCTTTGAATGCTACAGTAATTTCTTTAATCAAATTGATGGAAGTCCCTTTCCCAGCCCACACTGAAACCAATTTATTGGTCATGATACGCCAGCTATGTTGCTAACAGTCGTAACGAACTGTCAGGCAATATCGCAGTGAAGCTAATTTGAAGTCATTAGGTGTGCAGCGTTCAGGCAACAATTTGTTACAGTGGTTAGGAACACAGCTGACATTTCTGAATGGCTTTGTTCAGAGCAGTTCTAGATGAGCCCAAGCAAATTGTAAACTAATTTAA
Organism: Ramphastos sulfuratus; assembly: GCA_013399055.1. Lineage (NCBI taxonomy): Eukaryota > Metazoa > Chordata > Aves > Piciformes > Ramphastidae > Ramphastos > Ramphastos sulfuratus. The sequence goes on from WBNM01034095.1 coordinate 114,149, forward strand.
ACATCACTCTATATTATACCAGCTACTTTGTCTTACACTGGTTGCTAATAAAGAACCCCAAATTAAGTCAGAATGAGTTAAATAGGTGAGTTTGAGTTTCATCTTTGGAAGATACCTAAATCACCCTAACCAAAATAGAGTAGCTCTCAGAGAAGTCAGTCATGCTATGTAGTAGTTGCAAGGGAACTTCCGTCAGTTTGCTTTGTGAATATACTGTATAGCTTTGATTTGGCTGGAAGGGGAAGAAAGAGCAGAGGGATGAGACTGAGCGACCTTTAAAGTGATGTCTTTTGGTTAGCATGGAAAAGGTATTGGATGCTGTAAACTGGCCTTGAAATTGTAAAGTCTCTGCTCCGATCTCGTTGAGAAACATATCTGCCATGAGGCAGCCTTTTATTACAAGGCAAACTCAAAAACATGCCATGGTAAAGCCACACTTCAGCAAAGTTTACTCATCCAACTGTTTAGGAATGAGAAGAAAACAAACCCAGGAAATAAAGACAATCTTTTTATAAGCCTTCTGTTAACACAGGGCAGTGATAAAAATCTGTGCTTGTTGTCTTGCATTTGATCACAAAAATCAAAATGCAAAAGGGCTCGATGTGCTAAAGGGCAAATGTGATGAGCTTTTGTAGCTTGGTTTTGAATGATGGAGTACTGTTGAACTCGGACTGCCAGTGGTCAGCTAGTGTCTGGCACAAAACCGCTTGTAGAAGAGACCAGATTGCTGCTCACTGACTGTTTTCTAAGCTAACAAATATTATTGTAGGCAGAAATGTAACAGAACTGGGGAAAGGGTGAGTTAGAAAAGGGTGTAAATTGCAAAAAAGTTCATTGTAGCTTAGTGGACTAAGTAACTCTTTGGTGTAAATCTCTTGGAATCAATTAATTATACTAGTAGCGAATTTGTGCCTAGCACAGCAAAGCAGCAATCAGCAAATCTTTCTTTACTGTGGTGATTTCTTAAGGTTCAGTATAATTACAGACCTTTATATATCAAGTGCTTAATAACTAATAAAGATCTCAGCTGTAAAGGCTTGCAGTTCACAGTAAAATTTGTCTTTGTGGAAGAAACCAAAATAATGTTTTTGCTATTCTAAGAAAGTCTTTCAATGAGTTTATCTATTAAAAAGGTAACCATGCAATATACATTCTGCCCCGGCCAACCGTTTTCCATTGCAGTCGTAGAATAAAGAATGTTTTAGAATTATACAAAGTTCAAATTCTTTCATAAAATCATTAGTATTTTTGTACTATTGGAAACATTTCAATAGTTGCTTTTATTGAAGAAAAAGTCTATGCCATCTACAAAAGGAAATATTGAAAGAAAAAAAATATATATGGAAAGCCTTTATCAGTAAATAGAATTAGTCTCCTTGCATTTATAAATCAAATAAATGGAAAGTGTGTTGTTATGAAACATGACCATGTCTTATCTGAAGAAGAAAAAGATCACAATGGCATTAGGAAATGCTTGACTTTAGTTAGAGGAGCGTAAGGGCACAAGAACAGATGATGGTGCCCTAATAGCCCTTTTTAAGAATGACAGGGCCCCGCCATTAGCATCCTTTTATATCCTTGGAAATTGCTCATGCCTCGCTTTTCTGGTTCCTATCTGCCTGACTCTTTTTTATTTCTCTTTCAATTTCATCCGCGCTCGGATAAGCGCATGCTAACACAATATGATTGAGCTGTAAAATGGAACGCTGTCGCCTCTAATCTCTTTTATGTAGATATGGAGGTACTTCCACACTCCACTTCATTCTCTCTCCATTGTTGGCCTTTTTAGAATGTGTTGCCGAGTAATGGAGGCTCAGTCAAATATTAGAGCTAGGTTTCACAGGGTGTGATAAGAAGATTATCAGCCCAGCAGTCAGATCTATTGTTGTTCTTTGTGTCAGATTAAAATATTCCGATGTACTGTAACTTTGTTAGTAAAATACTGAAGGTGCTTAGGGAGAAGCCAATGCTGCATTGTCTCCTGCCTGATGAGACAAAGCCCCTATTAACTAACCTGAATAAATTGTAAATGTAGTTACGAAGCCTCTGCAAGACTACTCCATTTTATTTGTTGTTTAAATAAGAGAATCCAGATAAATTCAGTATTTGCTGGTGGTTGAGTTTCCTACACGTTACGTAGTATTTTGGGGAGATGCCATTTCATACTGGTTGCATTATATTAATTAAACTCTTTGCCAGTATAGCATGGAATTCTGCTGGTACCCAGTCACGGTATCCGAGTCATTTAGGCACGAGTTCTGTAATGTAACTATCTCATTGACATTCAGCAAAAATGTGCAATATTCTTTCATATTAAGTGGAGGCAGAAAAATTAAGCTCTTAAAAGTGTGCATAACAGGAAGCTGAAGACAAAATGTTCTCTAAAAAAATTTGCATGCATGAAAAAACATCAAGCAGACCATAGAATTCAACTTTTTACACTTCAAATGAAAAATTTGTTTGGTAACAGTAAATCAGAGTAATACATCAAAAATAACTAGTTACATTATTTAGTAAAACAAGCCTGCTTATCTTCAGCTATATCCCTGTTTTGCTAGCAGTAACCGTGCTCAAGAAAGGGAGTAGTACTGCCACTGGTGCTTGTATTTAAAGAAAAAAAAAAAGGGGGGGGGTGGGGGACATGATTTTGATGGAGCAAATCTGAGGATGTTTTGAATATTTTAGTGTTAATGTTTTATGAAATGTTATTATTCTGGCATACTCTTTGTGGAGGACAATATTTAAGCTTTCCTTTCCAAAGTAACACTCAGGGGTATAGTTTAACATTGTAATACTGAAGAAGAACATGATTTGCTGGAGAGCTGTCATTTCTAAAATGCCCTTTTCTCATCACCTGTTTCAGAAATACCACACCATGCAGGTGAAAGTACAGAGAAAAAAGTTAGCCACTTCTGGAAAGCTACTCTTGAAGAAAGCATGAGAGCTTACATCCATGGTACATCCATGCAGATACAAATTAAGTATGTATGTGCCTGGTTGCATGGATGTAGTTATTTAGGTATCTACATCTCAGTGCATGTAGACTCTCTGTCTAAATGACAGAGGAAAAAATGCTCAGTGTTATTTATGGTAGTGTTCATGTTAATAGGACTTTGAAGAGAGACTGAAATCCTGTGTTGAAACTACCTGGTGTTTATAATTAATTACACACCAGCATCCTGTTTATGCTCAGATTCTTCTCTGGGTTGGTGCTGAGGCAGTTTATACAGAACCTCAGCTCTGCAAGGGCAATGGTCACCTTCCTTTATGTCTGTACCATGGTACTTCCTGCTGTAAAATTTCTTTTCTGGCGACGTTGAGCTCTTCTCCAGTCTCATGTGCTGCTAGCTGAATTCAGGAGCATTTCAGACAACACAAGGACTCCTGCATGTATCTTAGAGCCCCCTATCACAGGGTGACTGTCATTCCACAGGCAGGTGGACGTGTAAATGTGGTATTTGCTGCTCATGTTACATGGAATGGCATACATTCTATTTTGTGCAAAGAGGACTGTAATAATAATAACTTCAGCCTCCTGGGGAATCAGGACATCCTGCCCTTTATCAGTGTGCAGTCTTGGACATTGCAAGTTCTCTTGCTCTTCTGTTTATCAAAAGCCCACTCTCTTAACTCCTTCTCTTCTTAACTCCTTACTCTCTTAACTCTCTTGACTCTCTTCTACAAACATGCACTAATTATGGAAAGCAGACTTGCTTTTTCTGCGATGGAAATGTTCTTGGACTCACAACTTGTGTAACATAAGTGATCTGAGGAAGACCATTCCATGGGTCTTGCAGGTAGAGATTTGAAAACAGTTTCATAAAACCTACTGACATCCTTGACCTCTGCCACTAAATCGTATAATATGGGAAATCAGCAATTTGGTGTCAGTTTTATTCCTGAGTGTTAGCAAATAGACTGCCTGACACTGCCAGTGTTTAGATCACCATGTTGATTCAAGCTTCTCTGAGCAGAATGGAACAGCTGTGGGCCTAAAATGCCAGAGGTTCTTCTATCCCATTATTTGAAGTGCTAGGAATTATACTATTTACCTTTATTTTTTTTTTTTCTCTCTTCCTTTTTCCTTTTTTGTTTTGTTCATTTGTGAGTTTTGGGTTTTTGGGGTTTTTTGTTTGCTTAGTGTCACAGAGAAGATTAAAGTGGTTTTGCAAGGCAAAAGGGGATAAGATTTTCAAGATAATGCAGAATACACACTTCTACAGCCTCTTAGCATTTTCAAAACAAAACAGGCATCTGCAGTGGTAAAAAGTAGTTACAGAAGGTCTGGGGTTTTGGTTGGTTGAAGTTTAATTGTTTAATATGTCCACATGAGATATGATGTCAGGCTGGTTTTGATGGATCTGTTACTGAAGTGGCAAAATTTCAGCTGATTTCACTACAAAAGAGCAGGCTGTGTGTGCAGAGATGCACTTCATGTGTCTGCTAATCAGGAAAGTCTGGTTCCAGTTAGAACTGAGAGGCACAGCAGCAGAGAGGTGAGGTTTCCAGTGCTGCTAGACATAGATGTCCTGAGGTAAAAAGAGCACTTTAGTTTCCAGGGTAATCACTTCTGACATTTTTTACTGGCATTAAGTTAACTAAGGGAAAAAAAAAAAACCAAGCCAAACCCATAATCTCAAGTATGCAAACACCTTATCACCTGAAAAATAGACATGAATAAAAGACAAATGTGCAGTAAGACTTTTTAACAACTATTTGGAACTCCTACAAGCTTTGATTTTAACATCTCTATATATTTGCTGAAAAAGATTGTTTAAGAATAATTATCCCCAAAAGAATAATCATCTCCAAAAGAATAATCATCCCCAAAAGAATAATCATCCCCAAAAGACTAATCATCACTAAAAGAATAATCATCACCAAAATCAAAACAAAACTAAAAAGCAGAATTTACAGGTAAGAAAATAACTTGGCTCAATTCTTTTGGTGTTTTTTTTTTTTTAAATAAAAAAAAAATCCTTCATTAAAATCTTCGTCTCTGAAGATCAACTAAACAGTGACTTTGTGTCTCTACTAAGTTCACCTGTTATTCATATACAAGAACTTGGTCTCCTCTTCCTTCTGAGTGATTGTCACCTTCTTTTTGTTTTGTTGGGGGCTTTTTTGTTGTTGTTTTTGGAACAGTCCTCTCCCTCCACCCATGACCTCAACATCCACACTACACTGTCTGGCTGTTGCACTTTTTTTTTTTTTTTTTTTTTTTTCTTCCCAGTGTCCCCCTTTATCTGCCTCAACCAATCTCCAAATGAATGCATGTCTATCATGGCCTTAGCTTTGACACTCTGGATATATTGATTAATAGTTGCCCTAAGCTCCTTTTAGCAAATCAAATTTTCACTTTTAGCAAGGATTTCGCCTCTGATTTATTCAGCAAAGTGAAATGCACTAAATTGACTTTGACATTCAGGGAAAATGGCTGAAAAACAAAGAGGGGAGGAAAGAGATATAAATTGTGTGGCAGCTGGAGACTTCAAGCATAAAAGAGGCAGCTTTCTATAGAATATTACTGGTTAATTTGGAAACATGCATTTAAACAGGAGCAAAAATTATTTTCTTAAAATTAGATGGTTTTTTTTTTAGACTAAGGATTTTGGATATAATAAGGTTTACTTGGCAAAATGCAATATATTCAACCCAAATTCATCACTTGCTAATCATGGTGCAAGTGTGGGGATCCACTTTTGTTGCCACTAATAATTATTATGTTAAACAAGAGACAAAGAGGTTTCTGAGTAGTTTTATAATGAGGAGCTAAATTGGTAAATACCTTCCTACCATTGCATTATGTTGTTCACTCCTGTGGCCCCTTAAAAATAAGGAATGATTAATAAAAAGAGAGCAAATCAACAGTAATGAATGCCAGTGCTTTTCATTTTCTTTCTGTAAACAAAAATGGCTGTTATTTGATTCTTAAATGCAAGGGTATAAAAAGGTGTAGCCTCCTAGTTATTGTTCTTCTTGTAGGAAAATCAGGACTGTTGCATTACCCAGGGTGACTTGCAGACTGCTTTACACAGCCTGCTTCCTCACTTGCAAATACTGCATTACAAAAGTCCTATGAGGCCAAAAATACACTGTTGCATATTTAAAAGTGTTTGAATGTGATGCTGAATAGAATGAAAAAAAGATTAAAAAAAAAATTAAAGTATTCCAGTAGCACATCTGGGTGGTTTTTTTGAAAGGGAGTGTAAAAGATCCAGAATAAAACCATAGGATGTGGTTTGGTCTTACTCAGTGATCAGGCATTACAAGAATTTCTAAAGGAAAATACATTTTGGTAGTTTGCCTAGTTAATCTACAGAGACAGACCAAGAGCCTTGGGTAGGATCAGTTGTCATGGGTGTACAAGTCAAATGTGCTGGGCCAGGCTCTGTTGTTTAAGGATCTGGCCCTAGAGGGATAAACCCCCATCAGGAGTCAGTGTGTCAGTGGGAGCTTCCAGTTTTCTTTGTTCCCTGTGTGTACTCACCACCCTAGGACTCTGCAGCAACGTGCAGAATCAAGCTTTAAGCAAGTATTTCCACTTAGAGGACAATACTCACCTTTGTACCCACTTCTTGTGTGACAAATGGGTTTACTAGATTAGGCCTGTGTAAATTGCAGATGACTCAGTAACAGTTTTCCTTCTTCTGAGCCAACAAGGAATTAATCTTATTACCAGAGGGTAGGAAGTCTAAATGTATCTTAACCTTTTTAATTTTACTGTAGTCTCTGGGTTTTTTTTGTTTTTTTTTTAGTAAGCAAGCTGAATGTGAGATTTCAGCAGTAATGGCCTTTTGCAAGTGGGACAGCATCTGGAGTGCCATACAGGGAAATAGCAGGGCACAGTAGATTTTTCAGGCATGTTATCTTTTAAAAAGTCATTCCACTGCCATCCCCCAAAATTTGCTACAACATACTAAAAGGCTGCCAGTTAAGAGCATATTGTATGAAAGAATTTACACTTCCGAAAGAGCCTTTGAGGGGGTGTCCTTTCCCAACCTTTCCCTAACTGTACAACTGATACCTCAAGGACACCCAACTTCTTGTAAGTAATGCATGGCCGCAAGGCAGGAAGATGCCTTGCTCAGAAGCACAGTAAGAAAGTTGGAACAAATCTTGACGTTATTCCTTAGGTGAGGAATTTGCAGAAGAGAGATATGCTGCAGAACCGAGTCTGCTATTTATTTTCACCAAGTACTGCTTCTGTATATACAGGACTTCTCTCCTCTAGAAAAAGAAGGCTTATTTCAACCAGATTCAGAGTGTAAAGAGCATCCAAACAAAAAGGGTTGGTTTTTTTTGTTAGCTTTAAAATTCCTTTAGGTTTTGTTGTAACCAGGATCATGAATGCTACATGTAATTTAAATGGGCCTGTGAAAGGATCTTTGCAGATGCTGGGAATGCAGAAGTAAAATTAGAGCAGCCTAGTCCTCTTACGATAACCTTTTAGTCCATTTTAAACTAAACGGGTACCTTACTCATCTAACTTTGCCTCCAGCAAAAATATATTTGCTTTGTACTGGGTGAGGAAGAAAAGAGCAGCTTTTCAGTCATATGCGTTGATACTCTAAATCCAGGATGGGAGCAGGCAGGTCAAAAAGAGCCCATTGCTCAGACTGGATTTAGAGCAGACAGGTCTCCACCTGTATGACTGGGTCAGTGACACAGGATGGTCTAGTTTCCTAAAGTCAGCTGAGACCAGTTAAATACTATAATTCTAAGGATGCCTCTACTTTCTCTCTGGATGAGTTCGGCTCCACACCTGCTTAACCTACATTAGAATAGGATTAATTACCTCAATTGCAAGGCCCCCTTAGCCAGTCAGCACGTTTCTGGCAGGGCACATGGTGACCTGGGCCTGGTTATATATGGTATAGGAATAGCAGGGGAGCACCTGGGTTGTAATGGTAAAACTCAGTCCACCCTGATAACAGAGTCTGCAGTATTTAAAAATGAATGCAGTAATCACCTTCTGCATCAGCTGGATCGGACAAGAGCTTTACAATCTTGTGTCTTTGCTGCTAGTAAGCTTTTTGTTGTTGTCAGGTGCTCAATTTATGTACACATACATATATGTGTGGAGAAAGAATCCCAAGAAACATAGCATACACAGAATCCAAAGGATGCTGATACCAAATGCTCCTGCATTTAATTGCTTAAATGGAATACTGAGGTGGCTGTAAATTTCAAGTCAGTTTTTGGTATTATTTTAATTAACTATTTCCAATTTAAATATTTTATAGCAGGCAGGAATATTTGGATAGTTTTCCACGTGAGAAAACAAACACAGAACCTCCCTTTCATTTGAAAATATGTTCTATAAAGTTCTCTGACAGTATGCTGGGCTGCCCAAAGGATTTTCCACCCTTAACTCCTGAGGCACGTATTATAGACAAGTGGAAATTTCACAGTATAGCTCTGAACCTTCTCCCCAAGATGTTTTCATCTACCATGTTGTGCACCATCAGTTTCAATCAGCTGCATTAACAGTTGAGATGAAATCAAATATTGAAATGAGATCCAACTACAGACACAGAAGGTTCCAAGTTCAATGGAAATGGCACTTGGAAAGTAGATACAGATAACTTACCAGGTCCTGACATGTCATACGTGAGAACACTATGGCAAGATGAGGTGATGGGGATGGAGAAGAGATGGGGGCAAATCAGAAGTTCATGCACTTCTAGGTGTTGAAAAGATTAGGGGGAGAAGTTTAACATGTAGTGGCTGCAGCTCATAGGTTTCTTCAAAGAAGCAGCTGCACTTATGGCGTATATGTATCATGGCATATATGTATCATGACTTCAGCAGGTGTTAGGGTATATTTCTACAGATATTTTTGTATAACTGTGCCTGCCTTGCTGAACAGGCTTCAGGCTCTAAACTTGCCACAAATCAAACTGTACCCAGTAGGATACAGAAGTTACCATGACCATTGTATCTTTCATTAATGAACTGCACTTGCAGTGAGAATAATTTTGAGTCCTTCCCCATATCGGCCTGTTGTAGAAAGCCATTGTCCTTTGTGACAATTCTTCCTTTTTTCCTGCTTTAACTTCACCCAGAGGTGAAGTACACTGTTGTGTAGATTTGACCGCATTGCTTAGTTATCAGTGAATCTTCAGCTGCAGATCCAGCTTGAAACGCAGATTGTGAATTCCAGATGATCTCCATTCAGTGAAATTGGTAGGAGTCTAGTTTGAAGAGTTTCTTCACATTTTGAGTTACTGAACATTTTCCAGACACCATTAATGACTTGTGCTGAACACTTTGCCTAATGTATTCAACACAGATTTGGAGTTCACAGTGATCAAGCAGATTGTGCCTCACATTTCAGCAGTGATGAATAACCTCTTTTGTGCTGTAATTTTCATATATGAAGTGCAGCATAGCCTCTGATGAAAAAGCCACTGAGAAACAGGGTGCATCAGAAAGGCAATGGGCACAGCATGCAGGTAGCAGCACCTGGTGCACACTGTGCAGGATAATTCCATTGGTATGATAAACCTACAGAGGGCAGTGTCTGACAAGAGGCTTAGATGGGCATTTCAGGAGATAGTCAAGAGAAGAGGGTGTTGACAGGGAATATTTGCATACTCACAACTGTAATCAGCTAGCATCAATGACAATCATATCATCTTCCAGGGAACCAGCTTAGAGGCAAAAAATACACCTGGGGGGAAAAAAAAAAGAAAGCTTATGACAGCAGGAAATAGGAGCACAGGCTTTTGGGGGTCTCCTGAGTTCCAGTGCTATAGCCAATGCAGGTAAACTGGCATTTGCCATCAATAGCTGCACAAACAAACATACTGTCTCCATGGTAGAAAGTGGTAGCTATTTATATACTGAATGGCAACACTAAACAATTTAGGAGAAGCAGTGAAGTGTGTCCTATCCAATTAAAAATGCAGTGAGAATTTTAGGTAGGCAAAATGTAATTATTTAATTGGAATTTGACCGGGATGCCTTTCCACTATTGAAATAAGTATAAATTACATCAGCTGTAAAACTTTAAATTATGAAAATATTTTGAGGTCTTTGAGCATGATAATTGGAGCTATATATTCAACTTTGTTTTTAACCTGACACTTTATAATAGCCGTTCCCTAAAGCAAGATTTAATTTTTTTTTTTTTTTTAACCTTATCAAGTATCCCTTAGTGAAGCAAATTAGCAATCAGTCTGGAAAATATTTAAGTAGTACAATCACATTATTTACACAGACACTTCCATTGTGCAGAGTTCTCTGTGTTCCCAAATACTTGTAGGATCACTTCTTCAGCTGTCAACATTTACACTTGAACCTCCCTCTTTAGTTAAGAGCGCTGTATAGAAATCCATTTAGACCAATAGAAAGACTTGCCTTGATTTCACTGTGCTTTGGATCAATCCCTAAATACTCAGGTCACAATCTGAGACCCGTGTGGACTGCAGGGCTTTATTATTTGCCTTCTACCTGGCTTACCACTCTTGCTAAAATGGGCAAAGTGGCACTTGGTGCAATTCCTTGCACAAAGCTTTTTTTTTTTTATTGTTATCATTAACAAGGAAGAGAATCCTATCACGGAGAGTAAGGGTCATTTAATGTAAACAGAGTAAGAGTCTGCTCTTATCTAGAACCATATTTCAGCCTTTATGGAAACTTCAGCATCTGGCCAGAATGATAAAATATTTATTGTGAAATATATTATTTAGCTGGTTATGTTATCAATATGGTACAGATAAAAATCTACAGAAAGCCTTCATTAGTATTTGAGAGGATTTTAAAACCTTACCCAGTATGCCTCTGGAAATAAGTTCTCTGGTGCTGTGGCTACAGACGGTGATTCCAATTGCTCAAATCATATTGTCCAAATTACAGTCCCTAATTAACATCCCATCAGGTTAAGGAGTTCCAGGTACTTACTCTGTAACTTTTGTACTGATGAGGAGCGTTCTCCTGGGGCACCCTAAATTAAAACTGCCTGTTTTTTTTAGTGAAGTTTTTTTCCCCTCACTCGGTAAAATGGTTTTTTTATCAGTGAGTTTTGCTTTTTGGCTTTTTGCTCACTGCTTTTTAAGGTTTGAAGGTGCAGTCATATCCTGGTACTTCCATTGATATATTTGTACAGTGCTGAGGAATACGCTCCATGTTACATCTATACTTGGCTCGTTATCCTCTTATCAAGCTCTTTGCATCCCTTTGTTTATTTGAGGAGACAGGAAGACTGTGTGAAGGCTGCTTAGTCAGGGATATCAGCGTTGTTGGCAGGGGAGTGATTGCCAGTTGAAAAACAAGGCATTATTGCTCATTTTTTCCCTCTTATTAGTTTGATTACATTTGCAAATCAAATCAATCCATCAGACATGATCAGGCCTCGTCCGCATTTTAAGGAATAGTAATCTCCGCCTAATAAGATGCAAATGTGTCACATCGGTAAGTAACCAATAAATCATCGTCTTGTCTTTGGCAATCATTAAATATCAGAACCAACAGTCAATTTTTAGTATTTTCAATTTGCGATATGCCGCTGGAATATAAAGATAGATGGACGTAATTACACAAACCAAACACTATTTCAGTTCATTCCAGACAGCAAATTTAGTGGAAGGTATAACTGGCTTGTCATCACACTACATTATTCCTGGCGGTTCATGCAAAGTTCACAGACAAGCTTCAAATGGACATTGCTTTTTTTTTTACTTCCCTTAACAACAGTCCCACTGCCACCACCAAACTTCAATAGATGTCTTGAAATGCTGTAGGACATTGCTTCCATCGCTGCGCAAAAAGACACAGCAAGGGAAACTTTACCTGTTCTCCCAGCGCAGCTACCCTGTGCGTCTGTGACTGAAGTCGAAAATATTCCTAATATTTCCTACATTCTGCCTCTTTTTTCTTTTCAGACTTCTTAATCTGAAACTTCATTTTTTCCACTGACACACAATACTTTTTTTTCAACAGTTTTTTCAAGTTATCTCACATTTAGTAATTCCAGAACATAGTGAAGACAGTGAGGAGGACTGGCACGCCAGCATTTCTCTGGCTCCTCCTCCCATGCTCGTGTTTTAAAAGGAGTGGAAACTCAAATTGGTTTTCTTTATCTTTTTTTTTTTTTTAATTAGTTTGGGATTTGGGAAAATTGATTGCTTCCTGTGCATCCCAGGGATTAATTGATATGTCTGTTGTGTAATTTGCAATGTCTTGTTTTCCATTAATGACTTTATTTGTATATAGCAATTTACATGCTTTTCAAGAGAGAAAATGAAGTGAACTCTTATCCGGGTAAGACTAGAAGCAAAAGAAACCCCAATCTTATCTTAAAAAACCGTAACTGTCACCAGAATATTTTAGACTGTTTTAATAGTGTTGAGTGGACACCCTAAAAGTACAGACCTGGAGGCAAACTGCTAATATCAACAAGAATTTGGGCCAGTTGGAAATGATATTATTGGGCCTTCTTGCAATGCTGAGTGACATGAGAGAGGGAGCACAACCTACTGTCTCCCTACCTGCTGCGACACAAGCGGCTATGCGGAAATAAGAAAAGAGGATTTCATAGGCTTGTGCTGACTTATGTAGGTTTCCAGTGCTCCAAAGCCAGACAGTGGGGCTTACTGCATTTGACCTTAAGAAACTTCTTGCCATGAGCTGTGTGCCCTGGGTGGACCTGCTGTTGCAACATCCTGTCAGTTATGTTTGTTTCATCTAACTTGGACTGGTGAACCTTAGGTGCTTTGCAGTGACTTTTGGAGAGAGCCTTTAGCCCCTTCCTTAAGAAAATAGCTTTCACAGTTAACTTTGACTTGATTTAGTAAATAAATTAAATGGAAATTATGAAAGAGGCTTGCTGGTAAGCAGTCTTACTTGCTTTGGGTTCTCCATAATGCTGAGCTTCTGTTGAGAACTGAAGTGTGGGGAGAGTGACCTTGCAAACATGAGCATGTAAACTTGTGGGTAGTCACTGCCTGTTATTCATTCTTGGCATCAAAACTCTTATTCTTTGGTGAGGAGAAGTTGCAAAGAAATTCTTATGAGCTGCACACAGTGTTGATTCCACATGCCAGAGATCTGAACACCTTAAAATGTACCGTCAATTAACAAATACTTCCTTTTGCTATATTGAAACAGAAGATTATATTACCTCTTTTTACCTATTTTTATCCTCAAAGTGGTGTAAAACTGTAGCAGCTTCAAGAAAGCATGACATTTATTCCAGATTTTAAATGAAGCAAGTAAGCAGCTTTGACTATGTGTTGTCTTACCAAAGTTTGAGCTTCCTGGAACTTCTTTTCCAAAGATCTCTCTACATTATCATAGTCCTGTGTTTCATGCCTCAGTTGCTAGCCTAATGCTGCTTAGGTCTCTTGTAAAAGTCTCCATTTCCATAATCTCTAGAGGCTTTGCAGAGTAAAAGCTGCACACAGAGGCAATGTGCCTAAGAAGCTCAATACCAGAACCTTATGTTCTGCCTAACCAATTTACATACTACCATGGTATGTTTAATTTGCTTTTTCATCAAATCAATAATGGGTCTAATTGGGAAAAAAAAGTGGCAGAACTACATGCAACCAATGTCAGTGTTTTCAGGAAATCAGAGATGTAGCACAGCTCTGCAAGTGACACCTGTGTTAGTGGTGCACCTCTATTACCTTCCTGTACAGGTATTACTCAGGTGCAGCATCTGTACCAATTGATCACTAGGCTATCAGAATTAATCACCTGGTATTTGGCTCAGAGCATAAAATTTACATCTTAATGTATGACACTTAACTCCAGCACATACATGCACTACTAAAAATGGCACTGTTCACTCCTGTTGGGAAGCTTCCATCTATTTTCATAGGCAATGCCTGGCAATTCTTGTTCTTAGCAAATTCCCAAACATTTGTGATGGCTGCTACTATTGAGTTACACGCTTTCAAAGACAAGCTCATATGGGACAGTATAATAAATAAGCAGATTTTGTCCCTGGAGTTAATGTGTCTCAAATCCTGCCCTCACTTTTACAAGAAAAAGAGACTTTTGAGCATCTTTAATGCTGCACAGAAAATAACCCACATGAAGTTAAAGGAATAAGTCATTTGGTACTGTACAGGATTGGCAGGCCTTCACCAAGGTAGGCCAGCAGTGTTGCAGGTGCATTGGCTATCAGTGTGGAGAGGCTTGTGTGAGAACCACACCGATCTGTAGCACATGCTCTCAGTTCCTCACTAACATGAGTGCTCAGCTAGCACTGCTGCTGCAAATGGAGCCATGCTTTATCCAGCGTCTGGTCACCATGCTGGGGCTAGCAGAAAGATTCAAGCCAGGTACCCTGACTGAAAGATGAGATTTTTAAAATAGTAATTTTTAAAGAAAGAAATGTGGATTTCAACTGTATGTTCTGTACAACTGCAGAGCTAGCAGGATTTTAAAATCCAGCAAAGCCTTAGTCATTACCGTAATCACTTTGGCTGTTTAAAAACAAAATAATAATGATAGAAAAGGTATTGCACGTTGACACATGGAAATTTAATGCTTTTCAGAGAAATTTTGTAAGGATTTTTTATTATGTGGCTAATTACATATTTACGTGTAATGGCACTAGCAGAGCCATTACAGTCCATTGGGTAAATAATATGCATTTTAAAAACCATTTATAAATATGTATTTATTTGATGGACCAGAACGGGTTTTTGAAGTCATTCTCATCCACTGAGTAAATAATATATGGATTGCTTTTGAAAATAAATACGTATTTCTCCAGTAGACATTCCAGGCAATTGGGTAAATAATATGCATTTCTCAAATATTGAAAAAAAATAAATACAAATGTATAGAAATCTGGCCTAAACATGTATCTTCCTGAGAAATCAAAACGACTCGAAAGGTATCGAGCATAGCTTCAAAATTCCTGTTTTAAATTGGCAGTTTGTGTCACAACCTGGAATTAATTAAATGTATTTTATGCATTTTCACACATATAGTATAATATCATTGTTTCAGGTTTTGTAACACTAGTGTACTTGACCCTCTTATTTGGTGTTGTAAAGTCAGCACTAGATGGTTAAGATCCTTTTACTTTGAGTTCATCTTAATACAGCACAAACCACGTTCATTCTGAATGCATAGTCCTGCATCCGTAGAAATACCTTCATAGAAGCCATCTCCAAGCTTGACTTACATCTTCCTCTTTATGTTCTTCTGGTCTTTTTCTGACAATTGGCTGGCAGGCAAAGTATGAGAAAACATGAAACTGTTTCATCACGTGGGCTTGATTCAGAGACTCTTTATATGAGCAGGACTCTTTCCAGTGGCCTCAGAGAGTTTTGAGTTCAAGATCTGCCATAATCCATAGAGACAGCCCAATACTAGAAGATGAAGGCTAAGTTTCTTTCTTGACTCTGACACTGACTTACCATATGACCTTGGGCAAATCATTTAGCTTCCTTACATTGAAACTGATTTACACCTCCAATTTTGGGAGTCCTTTGAGAGCTATAGATTTAAAATGTTAAACATGATTCACAGCATGCTAGGACTGAAAGATGTGAGCACAATGCATCAACAGTTTATTTTATATACTATAGGCTAGAGCTTATCCATGCTTTTTCTAAATATCTTCATCCATTTCATATACTTTTCAAGAACATTGAATGTACTTTGTAGACCTTACTTTTGTGATAATATTTGTTGTTTTCAGACATTAATAAAATAGCACAATAGCCCTGTGAATTAATAGAAATATCCATAGCCTGCACAAAAAGGCTGAGACAGGGGAGTTGAGTGACTCCAACAGAATCACAGAGGAAGTCAGTGATAGATTTGGGAGACTAAATTGTTTTTCTTGTACTCCTCCTGTAGGTATGTATGTCATGCTTCATCTATGCCTCTGACATCAGCTGTGATGCACTCCTCTTAACTGTTTGGTACAGATGTATTTGGCAAGTGCCAACTCCAAATTCTGTGTGCCCTGTGCAGCCAGGAGAGAAAAGTGGGATCCATTGTCACTCTGATTGGTACTTTGATAGCGAAGGAATGAAAATATAAATACATAGTGAGAATGTTTCACTGGAGCTCTATTGCAAAGCCAATCCTAGCAGCAGTGAATTATTGCAAAAGAGCATTTAGAGCCATCTCTCATGCCTGCACTTGCACAGACATTACTGAGTGCTGATTTAGCCTTGATACCAAACATAGCCCAAAGGCCCAGCAAACATCATGTTTTGACAGAGCAGATGAGGAAATTCTCACCTTCTCCCTTCTCAGATCACCAATAGTGCAGATGAAGTCCATAAGGAAAGGCATAGTGAGTGGCTGGTCACTATAAAGAAGGATCAGTAAGAAACAGGCATGTGAAAGCAAATAGTGGGATGAGAAGGAAACTGAAGAAAAAAAGACGATCCAGCAGTATTATTCAAATTTTGTTTCAGACCTCTCTATGGCACATATACACAAGGCACAACCATACTGCATAATTTCTAAAACTACTGACAAATGTGTTCAGGTACCAGATGGTACAGCCCAATACTTTCTGGTTCCAAGAATGTAGAACATAGGGTGAGGAATGCAAAATCAATCCCAATTCTCATGTCATAACCAAAGTAAAGCTTTCCAAAGCACCAAGAGCTGCATGTAGGTAAATTGATGTGCACAGCTAAGGACAGGGCATCGCTGGTGATCCTTTAAACTGACCTATTGGTGCCCAGAAGGAATATGAGGATCTGACACATGAAGAATGCAAAGAGAGGGAAGGCTGAAAGCAATGGTGAGAGAAATGTGGTTCCACGAAGTAGCTCTGATTATACCTAATGCTTCTTTTGCAAAGCACATAAGTGAGGTATTACTGACTGCCTGCCTGGTCACTATCAGTCACCAGTTTGGTAAGTCGTAGCAGTGGGAGTAACTCACCATATTTGAAGGAGCAAAAAGAAGGTGGTGATATTAAAAATGAGTTAGGGAAGCTTATCTGTTCATTAAAAGGTGGGAGACTTGAAAGAAAATGTGAAGCTGCTGAAGGATAAGATGGTACAAGTGTAAAAGGAGTTTGTATCTTAGTCACTCTGTGACCGTATTGAATACGACTGTTAAATTCTCTGTATAATTAAAAGAGATAGGAGCAGTCATACATTTTGTTGCAAATTGATATGATCTTTTTTTGTCAGTTATCTGTGTAAGATTGTGCTATAGTTTTTAATTTAGGAGATTAAGAAGCACAATTAAAATATCATGAAAAAGATCATAATCTAAACCCCTGTTTATTTCTTTTGCTTATCCCTGCCAAGTTGATAACAAGAGCTGGTGTATGTAACAATTACCTCCACTACTGTAAATTTACTCTAGTTTGTGGGCTGAAGTGGTGTTAATAAATACCTAGCAGTATTCCAGAGGGAGAAGCTTTCCATCTAATTAATAAAACTAGGAAGAATACCCAGGACACTGAACCATATCTTTCTTATTAGTGTTGGCTTCTACAAAGGAGAATCCCTGAATCTCAACACATTAGTAAATGTCATACTCCTGGGTTGCACAGAGACCTCATGAAAAACTGCTGATTTGCTGTGGAAAAAAAATCACCATAGACTTCAGAAACAATTCAGCTAGGGAATACCAAGTGTAGAAAATCAGTATTAAGCACGGCATGCATCATTACAGATTTGTGCCACATTTGGTGAATACTGAGAGAAAAAACATAGAATTATACCCCCATTTCCATTCCATTTTTGCTTTCTACTTGTGCTGATATCTTTCTCTATGTCCAAGTGTGGTCTTATTGCAGTTAGGTTTTTTAGAGACTTAGCAAAAGCTCTGCTTTGCATGTTGTCTAAAACAGGTTTCTTTAAAACACATTATACTGATATATAAGCTGTATTTAACTGTTTATTAAATGGGGGGGAAAAAAGGGGAAAAAAAGATTGGTCGAAGAAGGAAATTGTTTTAAGCCCAGTACTGAAATGAAAGTCTTTCACAAAGTAATGCTGATTCTCTTTTCCTTTGCAATAGTTTGTATTTGGCAAAAATAAACTTCATCTCATTGTGCCTGAGCCAGCTCTGTTTCAAGGCAGTGTGCAATAAACCATAAATTGACAGCATAACTTTCTGACCACATAACTCAGCTGTACTTGACTAAAATCATAGTGATAATCTTTTGTTGTGGAATACTGTTATGCATTCTCTAACAGACTGGGCATTTACCAAAATGAGTCAAAGTTCATGCAGCTCTTTTATAGAATGATAATTGTGGGAGGATATATATGTGGTTTCTACATATTATCTTACCCAAAGTTTTTGCTTAGAAAAATGCATATATTTGCTTAGAAAAATGAATATATTTGTATCTACTTTTCATCCTCCTGATATGATTGATTAGGAGAATATAAAAAAGTAAAGCTACAGAGCTTAGCCAAACAGTTGATGCTGTTTTGGCTAAATAGGAGTCAATTGCATAGGAAATGGAGGAGGTGAAAGGATCTGCCAGTTTCTTGGTTTGCATCCAGTCCTCAGTTTTCGTAATCCTGGGGTCTTCACTGAATCCCAGTAACTTATTAGAGCACAAGAAAGCAATGGAAAGTGTTGTCCAGGAATCAGAGTCCAACAGTGTCTATATAGTCTAGTATTTTAGATGCTCTGATGTACTGTATGTCCTTAAACTTTTCAGTTTGGGTTTGGTGTATTTTTTTTTCCCCTTGGTGGTTTTTTTTTCCCCAATTAAGAATGTTCATGATGGTTCCATATACACTGCAAGGAACAGATCAATTCACACCACGTACGGTGAGTACCTGCCGTATGTGCTGTTTCAATGACACATGTTAACGGCAGATACTGGTCCATAAAAGAGCATATTTCAAGCTTCCTCAGCAGTATGGCAGAAGAAACTGAATCACACATCCCCTCTGCCTGTTTGCAGTTGTGGTTTTGTTGACCAGTGACCCTTTGTGTCTCTGTTCCTTGTTTCAGGAAATATTCCATAGAATCTCTGGTCTGACCTGGGTGATCACATTGTTGTTTCGTCCTTCAAGTTGGTTTTTTTTTTTGGTTTTTTTTTTTTTTTGTTTTTTTTGTTTTTTGTTTTTAATTATATTAACAAACCTCCACACCTTTAATATGCAAAGAATACAAATTAATAAGATGATCCTTACTCATTTTGATAGCTTGTAGAGTATCCTGAGTTTGCCTAGTACAAGTGCCTGCTTATGTGAACACACATGCATATATCTGGCTGCTTTTATGTATCTGATAACACTGTGGCTCTTCCATATCCATTATTTTTGTCTTTCTACAGTAACAGCTCCAGAGTGAAAGCTCAGTTGCTGTGATTTTGAAATTCTTTGCCTGGGGCACATCTCTCTAAGCTCTCTTCTGTTATGAACTTGGATTGTAGGAGTAGGTCCTAAACACCTCAAAGAAAGGCAGCCCAGATCCTGAGGCTTCAGTTTTTAAGAAACCAGAAAGTGATTGCTACAGGACAGCAACATACACTCCACTGTCTCTAGCAGTGAATCAGCCTCAGGGGAAGAACAGTGGGTTCCAGAGTAAGCAGAAGCCTCAGAAAACCTTTTTCTAATTCTTAATGCTTAAGGATTAGACTAAATGAGGAAGAAAAATGTCCTTGTCCTTTTAATTTGGATTTGGAGTATTACACCTGGAGGTATTCTGGCTGACCATGTAAGCATCAGCTCCCTCTCTGAGTTTTTGGCTTCAGTGACATCCTCTGGCAAGGAGTTCCCCAGTCCAGCTACTCTAAATGGAAAGTTTCCCTCCTTTCTTCCATTTTGTATTTCCTGTTTCTTTGTAATGGTTCTTGGTCCGTATTATAAGAAAGGGAGAATAAAAGCTTTAGACCTATTTTCAATACCATTAATTTATATATACTTTTAATGCATTCTCTCATACATCACTCCTTTAGGAAAACAATTCCTGTTTTCTTAGTCTCTTTTCATAAGAGTTTTCCCAGGTGTGTTATTCTGATTTACTTTCTCTGAACCTCCTCTACATCTGCCATGATTTCTTTGGAAAGGGCCGAGACATTCTGTTGTTAATATTGGAAATCAGAGAGTGCTGTTATTTTCCTTCTAACTTTTCTTATCTTCTGAGGTGTTTTTTGCCTCAGCCATGGGCATGACATCAGCTTCACAATTAACCTTGAGCTACTGGAAGGGGTACTAATAGATGCAGTTTTCAAGCTAATGTTTTTACACTCTTGCCTAGTTGGTCAGGATGCTGCAGCTCTCCATCTCTTTTTCTTACCTAGAGATCATTTATCCAGCCACTCTGGACTAACAATGCATACTTGGAAGGCCTTCTGTCTTAAATTAAAGGGGGTATTGATGGAGGTCACCCCCATAAAGTACATTCTGGTGATGCAGGTACCAAGATCGTATATAATCCCCTTGTTCTTTTAACTTACACTGAATTTTGAGAAGTATTTTCATTTTCAAACTGAAAATAAAATAATGTAGGACAATGTTGCATGAAATTGCATCTCTGGTGCTGCCTCCAGTGAAAGCCTATCATCTAACTTCACCTCTGTGCATCTGCTCAGGATAATGCATTTAGAAAGCAGAGATGTTTTGTTTTTTTCAGTCTTGGAAGCAAGTGACCTGTATTCACGTTTAAGAATATAATTTTCAAACTTATTGACTAAGATTCTTCATTTGGAGGATGAGTTGATTTGTCCATATAACTCCCCTCCCTGTCAAATTTAATAGATGGAATGTCTTCCATAGAAAAAAGCACAGTCCTGGAAAAATATGTTCTTTTATTTTTTGGAAGAGTATGAGAGGATTTTACATCTTTAAGAAACTAAACAAATTCCAAACTGAATAAGAGAAGCGGAGAGAAAAGGTTGCCTTTCTGCAAGCCGCCAGCTTTCCCAAGTGTCTCATCCTCTCCTCTCTGTCATCCTGAGGCAATGTGGCTGCATTTGTGTGTAGATTTATAGTTTATTTTTATCTATGGCTTCATCTGTAGGTAGCTATTATAGCCGCCTTGCCTGGATATTGTTTGGGCCTGATAGATCTGTCTGTAGTTCATCAAAGGGGAGCTGAGTGGCTAAAAGCCATTGGGTCCAGCTGAGGATGAAATACGAGCCATCAGCCTTGGTAATGGCTGTAAAATTTCATAATTACACGGCCTTTATTACATTGCATAATGATCCTGAAGCAGTATGGAACAATTAATTAAGATTTTCAACCGTGGCTCTTTCAGAAATTAAAAGGTGCTAGTGGCTGAGAAATGGGGAAGTGTCTTGTCCTAAAAGCATTAGGGATGCTTAAGAAGTACTTCCTGGGTACTAAAAAAAAAAAAAAAGAGAGAGAAAAAAGAATGGAAAAAGAAGTGAAGGAAAAGACAAGTGAAAGAAGATTGCCTTGTTAATCAGCTAATGTCAGAGTTTTTGTACTTCACTGCTAATTCTTAATGTCAAAGATGGTTCTGAAACTATTGCAATAGTCACTGCCATAAAGCTGTTCCTTTTCTGTTCTGTAAAAATTTTCACGCCTTTTCCCTGCTGCATTCTGTCCTAGCCATTTGTCACATTTATAGAAGTTGAACTGTGCACATTATTAAATAAATGCGTGCCGTGACTTAGGAGGAGGGTCACTTAGCTGCGTATTGGGGTGTACTGACCAAGGATTTTCTCTTACGCACTTTCTCTTGTCTGAGGCCACTGAAAGTCTTTGAAGATCTCTGCAGTTTGACAGACATCCCCATGGAGGACTTTTTTTTTTCCTTACTGTTTTGGTATTTTTCTTCCTTTCCTTTTCTTTCATATAAATGCGTCATGTCACATGTAATAGAATATTCTGCATGAAATTGACCTCAGACCTGATCAGAAGTAATTAGATTCTTAAGGTGCTGCAAAGGTGTCTCGTGGGTTTCTGATGTACGTATTGAAGCAAAAAGTATTTAGATGTGGGCAAAAAAATATACAGGGAGAAACAGGAGGCCTGAACCTATGAATGTACATCTTACCTGTTGTGATCAGTTGCCGGATATAATTCTGAAGGCCAGCAAATGGTGATCCAGTTTGGGTGTGCCAGTGATGGTAAAGATGACGAAAAGATGGCAGAAATATCCCTGGCGTTCTGCACAAAGCTTTCAGCTCTTACGGGAAGGAATCTCCTTTTCACTAGGTGCCTTTTTTCCTCCCTCTCAAACTACTTCATGCAAAACTCTTGATACAACTTTTAGGTGAGACGAGCATTGAGTGTGATTGCTTTTAAATTGACCGGTCATCACGTAAGGCCCTGTCGTTCTAAATGAGGAGCTAAGGCTTCCCCGAGGCACCTCTGATAATAAACTTTCTGCGGAAAATTTAGACCGGATTATGTGTTTGAAGGAGGAGCTGGCTGCTCAAAGTAAAGTCTCTTGTTGAGTCATTTATTCCCTTAATAGGAGTTTTCTGATCTGCTGTCATTCTTGTTCACACACTGGGTGTCACTGCCTCTAAAACACTTGTCATTCTTTAATGGAAACAAAATAGTCATTGCAGTCAGAGCCGCAATGTCATTCCACTACCCCTTGCTGCGTCGGCAATAGTGAAAATGACAGAGCGGCTCTCAGTAGGGGTAATTAAAATGTAAATATTGATATTTTATTATTTGAAATTACTTTCCAGTGCGGCATTTAATATCTCTCCATCTGTGCGGCTCTGTTTAGCGGTCACTTTAGTGCAGCTCTGGGATGCCAAGCGGCGGCTTGATCCCCGTTATGTCAAAATGCTTGTTGCTGCTTAATTTTGATATCTAATTAAGTGGAAAAGTACAGTCCACACTGTAATCCATGGCATCTTAACCAGCTGCTTGGGTATATTTAGAATTAATCTCCACTATGGAATCATCCTAATGTATGCAATTAAGAGTCTGCCGATGGCTAATTAGGTGTATTAGAATCAGGCAGCTTTCTTTTTTTTCCTCTCTCTTTTTTCTTTATGTGTGTGGACTGATGTAGACTTAAGACACAGCGTCAAGAGATGTTGTTAATGGTACTTACACACTCAACTAAGTAAACTAGAAATTTCACATTCCCATAGGAGAATATGTGTGGCACTCTTCCCCCAAACCAGGGAGACCGTAACCGGCATTTGGATTTTTTGGCATCTGCAGCACATTAGGAAAATTGACTAACCAGTAGAAAAGTTTTTAAAATTGGGAAGAAGAAGGAAGATGTGTAGGACACTGTTCCGAGCTGTTGATTTCTTGCCAGAGAGCAAAAATGGGTATGCTTACCCAAAATTTTACAACCTTAAGTTTTTGGGCTGCCTATGAAAAGAGATTTTTACCTAGCTCGGCATACACAGAGTTAAGATAGGTGCCTTGATTGGATACTGAGCATGGTTGTCTCCATATGCTAATACATTCCAGTATTGGATACATATTATTAACTTGATTGGGGAATTCCTGGAAACCTGGCTTTGCCTGATAGAAAGTTGGGGAGGGAGCAGCAATTGCCACAGCTTTCAGTGAGAAAATGACTGGTGGCTTCCCCAGGGGAACAAAAGGCAAACAGCAGTGACCCAGCTCTCTTTGAGGAAAAGTGCTCTCAAAGCAGACTCCTAGAGGTTTTATTAATAAAAGGCAGCATGTATTAAAGGTACAAAACAATCCTTCTGTGGAAAAAAAAATTAAACAGAAAACCAAAACCAAACCAAGCCAAACCAATACACTAAAACCAACCAACCAACCAAAAGGAAATAAAATACAACAACAAAAAAAAAAATCAAAGAAACAAACAAAAAAACCACCACAAAACACAACAAACCCCACAAAATTATATTTTATAATCCAACAAACTTGGTTTTGAACTCTGATATGCACCAGGGTGAAGAAGCTTGGACTCTGAAGTTTATTTTTTGATAGTCCCAGTCCGTGTGCAGTTGTTGGAAGGTCTCTATGCATAACAAAGGTTGAAGCGAGCAGTACCTGAACTAATGCTGAGTGTTACAACTTCAGTTACATTCCTCTCTCAACTTCATGCTCTTTTTTCTTATTTTATTTAGTTCAGTAAAAAATGTAAATGAAAATGGAAAAAGGTGGACTCTTTAGTTATGTCTGACTGTAGTTTCTGGTAGCTGAACTCTTGGAAGGATCTAGGTAAGGCATACTACACACATCACTACACATACATCATTACTGATGTATGATCCTGGCTATTTTAAGCTGTATTATTGTTTTTCTTTGAGGGAGATTCAGTTCTGTTTATGGTACTTGTTGATTTTTGTCTGCACTCACTTTACCCATGATGGAATGCAAGTTTTTATTTTTTCACCCACAAATCAGCCTTTAGCATATTTAAATACATCCATACACAACAGGTTGAAGGAAAATTTGTGGGAAACAAATATTTACGTTGAAAATATGATTGGTCTTTTTTTTTTTTTTTAATAGAGGCTCAGTGAAAGAACACAATTAGGGGGGTTGGAACTAGATGATCCTTGAAGTCCCTTCCAACCTTACCATTCTATGATTCTATAAATACAGTCCTGCTTCATGTTCTCCCATTCAGATGTCTGGGTGCACAGCTGATACCTGAAAATATGCCACACATTTTTAAAAGCAGATTTCATATAAAACACTGTACCCAAGGCACAGACTTTCCAAGTCTAGGAGCAAAGATGGCTTTAGGAGCACACCTGCCTCTGCTGCCCAAAAGACCAGAAAAAAGCCATTGTATAACCAAAGCATATTTATGGGTTACAATTTAAAGAACTGCAAGAGTTAACTTTAAATAAGCAGATCAGATCACATATGTAGTACTTTAAAAAGATCACCCTCTGGAATCTCCCAAGTTCATATTGCTGACCTTAAGGAGACCTGCAGCCACATGAACCCATATTGGACTGATTGTTTGGATTTTAAGATTTGAATTTTAGGAATTTTTCATTCTTCTTATCTTAGAATGCAGAACCTCACCACTGAGAATGTAAAACACAAGGAGTGGCAACTGTCTTAACGTTTAAAAAAAAAGAAAAAGGCATGCATTTTGCTACTTATCAGGTCTTCCTCTGTTGACAGATCATCTAATGAGAAATCAAAATATTTGTTTGGCCTGGCTTCTTTTTAATGTAAGGTTGGTTTGTGTTTGGAGGTCAGCCATTTTAAATTGTGGAAGTTTCCGTGGTAAAAACCAAGCCCAAAGGAAAAAAATCAAGCATTAATCCATTTAAATCTACTTTTCTTTTTCTCAGGGAATACTGAAATCATAAGCTATGAAATGAAAACTAATTGAAATGAGTGCAGTACTTCAAACCATATGTTTCCAGAAATGCCATTACAAAGTGCTCCATACACAGAGGCCTTACCAGGTCTGTCCTGAAGCAGTTTTTTGCATCTTTAATGTTTCACTTCAGAGTATTAGCAACTGAAGGTGGTTATATGAAGTCAGGGTGACATTCTTAATCAGTCACATTTTTCAGCTGCTTACTACTACTGTTGTTGAAGAGACAGCTCACAATAGCTTGTGCTGTAACTAGAAATTAAAAAATAAAATCAAATATAGCTGCCTAGAAATATTTGGGTGGTTAGAGGGGGGTGCCTGTGATTTAAGTACTGAAAGCAGTTTAAACTATAATGAGATACATCTCACTATATGCATCTTACCCTGGGAAGGAATGACAAGCTTAAATTGCTCCTATTTAGTGTTATCACGTAAGGTTTTTGCAGGGTAAAAGACAAACCAGAAATATTTCTAACTGTTATTTAAATTACATTAACACTTTTTTGTATAGCTTGAGTGAAAGGTCGTGCTAGACAAACAGTATCTTCACTGTTTGTAAATGTCTAATTTGATGCTTTTAAATTGCTGTGAACTTCACTTACGTGCTCCTGCTGAATGAATCCACTGTTGCGAATACTTCTGACAAGCGAATATTTGCTTACTGAGAATCCATTGTTCATAATGGATTGAGAGGGACATGCAGTGTGAATGCATTTTTATTGCCATGCCATCTCTCTGCTGTTGTTTCAGTGAGATGGAAGTAGTGTTGTGATAAAAGCCCCGGGTTTCTTGGTGCTCTGTGTGACATTTCCCGTCTTCCTGGTAGGTGTCAGTAAAAAAGTGCTTATCATAAGCACTTTTTGTCTTATAAAATAATATTTTAAAATATGTTTATTTTTATAAGAACTTGACCAGCAAGAATTACGAATGCAAACACAAATAAAACTCGAGAAAGCGCCGAGGCTTGGCTGAAGATGTCCCAGCACTCTCCAAACACATTTTGCTTTTTGTGCCGGAGTCAGAGTAATTCTTGGGCACCTCTGTGTGTGCAATCTGATCTTCCCTCTCTCAGGGCTGCACAGCTAACAGATGGCAGTCACAACTCCAGCGCAGGGAGCGTCGCTTGCAACAGAGCCCCGGCACTGGTTTTGCAGTGCTCTGCTGTAGGGGCAGAAGGAGATGCTATATAGCAAAGCATCACTCAGAAAAGGCAGTGGTTTTACTGTGTAAAAGTTGTTGGATGGAACTAATTTCTAAACGTGACTTTAATTGTAGCTTGGAAGCTGACTCCAGCAAACAGCCTAAGGTGTGTTTTTGGCTGTATTTCAGGTCAGTTGCAATTTGTGCTTTGAGACCTGATTTGTGATTTTCAGGTTTGGGCAAATACCTTACTATGGCATCATGTGCTGTTATTAGCCTTTTAACCAGGATCTCCATGAGCAAATGGTTATTTAAAACAAACAAACAGAAAACAGAGAGAAAGAAAAAAAAAAAAAGGGTTCAGTCTGGCATAATGAGTTGTATCTGTTTCTGTTCCAGCTTTCACCAAATTTCATCCATAATCTGTGAAATATGTTTGGTGATTAGTGAGAGCACTCTCCTTCTGTTTAATGGTTTTCATAACAGCTGAAATGTTGTGGGTCTTGATGCATATTTTTAGACTACACAGTATTTTGAAATGCAATTAAATCTGTTGGCTTGGCGTTTGTTTTGGGGTTTTTTTTGGTTTTTTTTTTTTGGATGTTGTTTTGTTTTGGTTTTTTTTCTCTCCATGGATTAATATAATAAAAAGAATCTCTTAATTCAGATCTATGGGGGAGATTCAGCTCTAGATATACCCTAAAAAAATGAATCATGCCATCCCCTTCCCTTGGATTTTTGAGAGAATAGTGCCTACAAAGGTTTCCTTCAGCAAATACTGTGATTATGTATAGAAAACATAATGTAGCCCCAGCAGAAATTTCCCTGCTGAAATTTCCCTGGCCTTTGTTTACATCGCTGGAAGCCTGAAGTTGTACAATGGATCTGGGCAAGCACTGAGTGCATGGCAGGAAGGGAGCGGAGGGCAGAGTGACAGCTGTACGTCCGAGAGCGCATTGGACCCATGTCTGGTCTTGGAGTTTCTTTGCATTTACTTCTTTGCAGCCAGAATAAGCCTTTGGCCCACTGTTTGTCATTTGACCATGAGCCCGTGGACTCTTTAAATAAAGTAATCAGGGCTGAAGGAAAAGTTTGTTTTAAACAGTGTTTACAATATCAGTTTGTTCTTTCAACAGTGGCGACTGTACGTTGGTTTTGAAATGAGGAAATCGAGCTGGAAACATCAGTACCCATAAAACATTTAGAAGGAAGTTAATCTATCAAAATTAAGTGTAAATAATTTAAAAATCCAACTCTGATATTTCAACTGTGTAAATATATTGAATCTGCAACACGCTAGTGAACACGTCATTTTCAAGCACAGCCTTGATTACACAAAATGTAAATGAAGATATTTGAAGTACAAACCAGGGCAAGCATGAGGAATATTTTACTCCTAAAACCAACAATCACAAAAAACAACTGGTAAAATAAATGGGAGGTGGTTATCAGAAAAAGTGAGCAACTCCCAGATTTGCCAGCAATTTCATACCTGGTGTGATCCAGTATTTGGATTTCTAAAGACAGAGAGGAAGGGAAGTTCATTCCCTGCAAAGGGAAATAAAATAGGATTTGAGTCCTAGTGGCTTGATTTTAGGCTGAAAATAACAGTAGGGCTAAGTCCAGCCAGTCTTTTTTTTTCTGTCCAGTAGGTCTCAGCGTGCTGTGTGCAAGGCACAGATCTTACTTTGGCGCTTGACCATCTGCAGCTGCTTCACTCTAGCCCCTAGTGACTTAGTGTCCATGAAGTCCATCTTAATGAAGTAGAGGAAAGAAGTCTTCGGGAATATAAAAGATTTACCCTGCTTAGCATGGAGCTGTGTGCAATGTGAAACAGAGAACAAGTAGTGCATGTGCTGATGTTTGAAAAGATCTGTGCTTTAAACAACCTTGTCCATCTAAGAGGCTGTGAACTGTGTTTGGAGCTGGCTTGGAGTGCTTAGTGCTGCAGAGCGTAGTCAGCTCACCAGTGGTCATTCTATAATAAATCTGCTAAGGCCTTTTTACCTCTTTCTTTCTGCTTCCTTTTAGATGTGGGTTTACTGGTATGCAAAAGGGAAAAAAAGGGGAGGAAAAAAAATAAACCAAGCATATGTTCAGTTGCTCAATCAACCTTTTCTCAATCCACACTCGGTGATCTCAGTGAGTCATTAAGGCATAATTACAATTTGAGTGTGATACGCTGTTTGTGGAAAAGTATCTATTTTTAGCTGAAGAAACACTACAGACCCTGAAAGGAGGAGAAAGAAAGAGAAAAAGGAAGGAAGAAAATCTGTAGCCAGCAAATCAATGCTATTGTTAACTGATATTACGAGACACCCTGTAGATTTACAATGCTTGCATTCAGCCACATAAAAACCTCGCCGAAAAGAATGCCTACCAGGGGTTAAATTCATATGCCTGCGCTGCAGCCTATTTCTGTCAACACTCAGCTGAGGAAATAAACATTTATGCTTTCTGAAATGAAAGTGTATTTTTGAAGACTAGCCGTCAGATATTTTTTGCCCTTCACACTTTCAAATGCTTAGCCTTTTTTGTAAGTTGACTGCAAAGTGCATCAGTTTGCTAGGCAAAAAGAGGAAAAAAAAAATCTTGACAAGTGCCCATGGCATCATTGTCAAGCACACGAGCGTCTAGTAGAAGATGGCAGGAGGGTTGGCACAAAACATGCTTCCTTCAAGCTTCTTACCTCAGGGGTACCTGACTCTTGAGAAGCCTTTCAATCCTTCCAAATGACGTTATTGCAAACTGTCATCTGGTTTATTTGGAGTGCGCTGTATCGCAGATAAACATGCTATTTAACTGCAGGTCAAGGTACAGAGTCATTCTGCTAGCAAATGCCTCAGATACATTAAATGGCATTGACTTGAAGAGGGAGATGGAGAGAGATCAAAGTTGTCACCAATACGGTACACGCTAAGGGGGGAAAAGGTACACAGCATTGTATTTTAAAAAGCCATTATGCAGTTCTACATTTAAAACGCTGACCTGCAAGACTCTTAAGGATTAAGGAGCCACAAAATGGCACAACAAAGTTCAAAACCGTGCCATCGTGCAGTATCTCAGGCTGGTGTGGAAAGAGCTTACAGTTGTAACTGGGGAGGCTAACATCAATCCAGAAAGCTGGAAGTCTGTTTCATCCAATTTGGAGACGTTTAAAAAAAGGGTTACATTTGAAAATAGAAAATGTCCACTTGTCACAGGATGTGGCTGAAGAGATTCATATAAGAAAAGCTCAGAGGATCAGAGTTCAGCATGAAATCAGTATAACCTCCTCCAAACAATTAAAAATAAATAAATGTATGTAAATACATAGGCTTGTGTAATCTGTCCTTTTAATTGTGACTTGCTGAACAGCTATTAAAAGGGCATTCGTCTGATACAGCAGACATGCTGGATGTTTTCACATTTTCTGAAAAACCAAACCAAAACAAATCCAGATTAATTAAAACTTGATGCAGCTTTACATTCCCACGAGGGATGCCTTTAAAAGTTAAAACATGTTTTCACTGATCAGGCTTTCAAGGGAAACTTAACTTCAGTCAGGAGGAAAATAATCATATTTATTTGATTTATTATTAGAGAGCGGAATAGTGTGGTTTATATTTGCCAGTTTTTCTATCATGTAAAAAAAATATTTTGATTTTTTTATGTGTCATAAAAACAATTAGTGTATTTACTTCACCAGGCTGCAGGTTTTTCAAGAGTGCAGTACAATAAATTATAGGCAACATCCCATTTTTCCCCCTCACGGAGCATATGTAATTTCCTTTGACTGTGGCATACAATAAATGTTATAGAAACATGGTATTATTTATTTTAAAAACAAACCAACCAACAAACCTGGACTAAAACAGATAAGTAAATAAAAGAAATTGTGAGTTTTCGGGGGGGGGGGGGGAAAAATAATTAAAAAAATTATTTATATATATTTAAAAAAAAAAACCAAAAACAACAAACCTGTAGAAATTTCAGGTTAAACTTTTTTTTAATCCAAACTGATTTTATTGCTTTTTTGCTTAATTAAACTTCTCAGAAGTGTGCAAAACATTGTTATACCTGAAAAATTGTTAATTTGTAAAACACAGGGACAAAAGGGCTTCACTGCAACTTTAAAGTTTCTATGCACGTAAATGTCAATAGAGTGCCTTCTCCATCATCAGCACTAAATTCACATTGATGCCTCTTTTCTTCTCAGTATTGATCCTTCCATGAGAACGTAGATTTGTATCTGTTAATTAATGCGTCCTGAAACAGCGTTTGTATTAATCAGGCAGATAAGAAAAATTGGATGCCTGCACCCTCATGACAACCGTAAAAGTGCTGGCCCTGATAAAATCGTGGATGGACCTCAATAAAAAAGTTCCTCCTTCCACTCAATAAACTAATCATCCTGCTTTTAATTATTCGGCAGAAAGATGTGTGGAGATTGGAGAATGTGTAAATCTATTTACTAACAGCAGTGTCTGGGAGGGAGAATGGGGCTGTCACAGGACGGTGCTGCAGGCTACGTTCTCTGTCCATCTGCTGCTGCAGAAAAACTGGTTCTTGAAAGACGGGAAGGAACAGAAATGTTGAAGCTAATTGAAATCATGAATTCCTCCCTATAACCTTTCAAATGATTATTTCTTCTCCATTTCTCTCTTATTTATTTTAATCACAGATGTGTTATTTTCCATTGTCACCTCTTCAAGGGTTTCCTGTTGTTGGCTCAGTTTTTGTTGGTTTTTGAATTTGTTGGGGGATTGGGGTTTTTTGGTTTTGTTTTTTTTTTTTTTGCTACAGTTCTATCACAAGACTCAAAAGACAGTAAGAGAAAATGAAAACAAATAAGGAGGGGGAGAAAAATGAAAGAGAGCGAGAAAGAGGCAGCATGCAGCCAGTTTTATGTTTCATTTTTTATGGATGCCTGGTGGTTTGGATGTGGGGTTTTCTTTTTTATTGTATTAGTGTTGCTACTTAATGCTTACAGAGAAAATCTCGTTTGGAGTAGGTGCCTTGCAGATTTGCTGGTTTATGATATATTCCTGCCTGACTGTAACTCTCGACTTTCAAAACAGAAAAATGCATTTAAGCGTAATTGAACACCAAAAAGAATGTTCTTACAGCAGGAACCCTGTAAAAGGACATGTAAGCAGCTCCATAAACAACTAAATGAAAGCCTCAGACATGCCTTAAGACCCTTTAAGAAAAGCTTGACTAATCCCCTTTGATGATTTTATTAAGTACTTGTGGTTGATGGTGCCAACTGGCAAACTACTGCATTTCACCAACAGGCTAGGAAAATCACTTCCTCTCCCATATTGTATTTTAGCTCCTAATGTGATTGGGATATTAACAGTTTGATATAGTAAATTAACAAGTACTGTAAACAAGAGTCTAAAAAGGTAAGACAGGAAAGATGTTTGCCCTTAGCGATCCTATTAGGAAAGACAGCAGGGGCAAAAGGGAAAAAAAAAGGCAGAAGTTAAACGTATTAAGAGGCAGTTAATTTAATAAAATTTTTGATTGTCCTCAGTAGAAGGATGATGTGACTGCTATTCAGCTGGCACTTTATGATGCCACCATGTTATTTCAACAAGTGTAGCCATTACAGAAATGATTAGTGTCTTTTCTGAGAAGGGTGGGTGTTACTTCTCTCTGTTCTGAGGTTAAAGTTCAGAAAGAATTTCCCTCTCTCTGATAATCACCTTAATTCTATTAAAACATCAAATCTTCCCTTTAAAGAAAATTAAAAAGTTTTGCTTTGTATTTATTTTTCCTCTCATAAATTATCCTTCTTAGTTTATAGAAGTGGTGAACAGAGTTAACAGATCCCTCAGCCTCAGGTTTTAGAACTAAACATGAGTTGTTTCAGAATAAAGAGATCATGCAAATCACAGATGCTCGCTGCAACACTCCACAAATTAATATGATTTTTAGAGAAAGAGCCTGCAAATACCAACTAGTTTGTAACTTCATGTGTTGATTAGAAAACATGTGATTTTATGTTGTTTTACTTTCCTGTGTGGAGTGGGGAGGAGAGGCACAAAATCAGAAGGAAAAACAGAGCGTGCATGTGTTCTATCACAATATATATAAAATTTAAAAAGAGGAGCAGCTTTTGGACATATCCAAACACGCTTAATATTTTTCCTGTCTTTTTTTCCTCCTTAGGATTCTCCACTTTGTCTCTGGCTGACCAGATGAGCCTTCTGCAGAGTGCTTGGATGGAGATTTTGATTCTCGGTGTTGTATACCGGTCACTTTCTTTTGAAGATGAGCTCGTATATGCCGAAGATTATATTATGGATGAAGACCAATCCAAATTGGCAGGCCTTCTCGACCTTAACAATGCCATACTGCAGCTGGTAAAGAAATACAAGAGCATGAAGCTGGAGAAAGAAGAGTTTGTCACTCTCAAAGCTATAGCACTTGCTAATTCAGGTTGGCAGAGTGGCATGACAGTTTTAATGTCACTTTTTTACTTTCTTTTTTTTTTTTCCTTCTCCATAAATACTTTCTGCTTGTTTCTTTAAAAAAGAGGTTTTAGAATAAGAATCTGCTAATCAGACGTTAGTTTAAAAGACAACAAACAAAGCAATTCAAACTTAAGAAAAACTTTCTGATTGTGAGTAACTTTGGAGTATGTTCCATGGGGAATGGAGAATCCTGCACTGTATGATTTGGAGACTGTTTTACAGGGAAAGATCCCTTCATTTGTCTATAGATGTTACTCTAAATCCATTCCATAATCCAGACAAGTCTAATCACCCCAGTTAAGAGAATTGATGCATGAGGATATGCTATATAGCTTCTCTTTAAAGGCAGCTGCAGATTTATTTAATAGGGGGAATTGAGCATGTGGGTGGAGGGAGGAAATTCTTACTTCATCTCACAATGACCACACCTTACCTTACGGATTGTCTATGAGAGCACTTCTGCAAGAGATATTACCTGTGCAGCAAGGGTTAAAAACCTCAGAAAGAATTTTTTTTTTTCTGCATTTGAATTTAGAAGTGCTGAAGCAGTGAATACTGTCAGATAAGTAAAAATCGTTTGTGCTTTGTTGTTTTTCCTTTTGTGTCTCCTTAATGCTTTATTCTGGTCTTAAGTCCCTTTTAGCATTTGCATAAAGTTCACGATAGATCCCTCTTTAATGACGTGCTGATCATTAGATACCTGTGTGTCAATAACATGCTCTGATGCTATGTTCCATTGACAGTCACACCGTGCCCCTCCATCTGCTTTTGTTTTGACCCTATCTTTGAACTTTATCTTGGTTGCTGGCCAGTAGTTTTCCCTTTAATTACAAGAAGGAAACTGTCAATAAAATCTGTTAAATGGGATGCAATGAGTGGCTTGAATGGGCGGACGGCTATTTGTTCAAATTCTGCAGCATTCAAGGTATTGACAGTTTGTTTTCTGGGGCCATATGTGACGATCAATCTCAGGCTGGGCTCAGCCGCGCTGAAAAATGAAAAACCAGATTGCTTTTGCTTACTTGTGGATGACGACTTGTGATTTGGCGCGGTCCTAGTGAGATGAGACCTTCTGCCCAAATTGCCCCCCTGAGAGCCAGGACGCGTGACTGTTTTTAGAAATAATTTTTTAATTGATTTTGTAATTAACAGTTCATCTACAATATTGATGCGTGAATCCTCAGATTGATAGGAGGGAAATTGTTTTCAACAATGAAGTTGTACTTTCCTATTTGTCTTTGTAATGTGATTTAGCACTCTGCATTTTTAATTGGAAATATAATTCACAAACACGCAAAGCCAAAATGCTTATTAGTTTCTTTGTAGCATATTCTCCACCCCACTAACTCTGCCCTTAGTTTTAGAATATTGTCTTATTTCCAGAGTAACCAAAATGCTGAAATGCCCCTCAAAGATAAAAAAAAAAAAATTTTAATTGAGGATTTATTTGTATTTTTCTTGCCACTGTAAGTAGACACTTGAGGATGCTCTGCAGCTACAAGAAGGATTTTTCTCAAAATTGGTCATGCTAAATGAACAGAGCGAGGAAGTTATCTGGAATTAGGAGTCTAAATTCAGAAGAGTTTTTGGTATTTATCTGAGTCAGTAATTCAAAGACTGAATTAAAATTATTCCTGTAGTTTACTTGATAAAAAAATGACAAGAAGCTAGAAAATAAGGATGTGGTGTTAAGTATTACTCACACCTTTCTTTCCCCTCCCCCCAAAAACCCCAGAAACACCCATGCAGGTTTAAGTAATAATAAAAGACGCTTCTGCTAAAAAAGTTTAGACATGCATTGTGCAAAGAGTGTGTCAAAATAATCTCTAGCTTCATTAACTTCGCTGGGACTTACAACCAGGATAATATCATGGGTAAATACAATTCAGCATACTAAAATTCAGGGCATGTTTAAGTGAAAACATTTCCTTCCCTGATCTTTAAAGAAATAAAGCTGCTGTTTAAAAATTGTTGCAAAAAGGAGTTAAAAAACACCCCAGTCATTCAACTTCCCTCTCAACAGAATGTTTTGGTTGCTAATTTTCAACATTTCAGCTTCAGGTTGTAAATGCAGGAGATGCCAAACTTCTATCAGCTGTAGCTGCACTACCATGTAGGTGTAAAACACCACCTGCAGAATTACAGCCCATCAGAAAGTATGAGACCCCTAGTATTTTAATTTACAAATGCAGCTAAACTGAAAATAAGATTAAAGTTTTTGTCTTTTTTATAGACAAACCCAGAAATAGCTTATTTTCACATAACTATTAACTTGATTAATGTAAATGCAGCTGTATCTGAAGAAGAAAAAAAGCTATTATAAATTTAATCAGCTAGCAATTTACATTTTAATATATTTTGTTGCTACATCTGCTTTTCTTTTTTTTTTTTTTTTCCCCTAAAATTTCCACTCTTTATTTTCCCTGTTTAAAATATATATTAGCCTTTCTAAAGCTGTGGAGAGTTTGGACAAAGCACGAGAAATCTGAAGCGTTCCAGACATTTCTGCCATATCCACAGTATCTAGAAAGATTCCCAGGTTGGCTCTACTGTAAACAGTAGACAAAGATGTTTTTATAGCTTTCTATCTGTGTTAGTGATTTATGATACATCCTCCTCGTACTTTCCCTGCTGGCATGTTGAAGCAGGAAAAAGAAATTGTAGATTGTCTTCATATTGATTGTATTTTGCTGAATAAGTACCACAAGCTTTGTTTTGGCCAACAAATCTCAGTATCATGAGCATTAAAATGCCCTGAGTGCTAACTTTTCTTTAGGCCTTTGGAGTCTGCTGGTGCAGTGCCCCATCTGAGATAATCCTGTCTCTTGGTTTCTAAAAGGTGGGGAGGAGGAGCTGTTTTTCAGGGAGATTCTCTGACAGCTATTATCAAGTTTTCCTTTGAGGGCTTGGCCAGTGTCACCCCGCTTCTATGAATTTCCAGAAGCGCAGGATGTCTCAGCCTGGTGGGTTGTCACTGATTTCTAAGGGAGTGCATATAGCATTGGGAAAGTTTAAATACACATATAAGAGCACAACACTGAAATGTGTTGATATTTCAGCCTTGTGTACGTTAAAGCCTACACAGGCATGATTTCAACAGTTACACGTAATAGGTACTGCAGAATCTACCAGGTTAGTCTTAAATATCTGCATTGTAATTAATACAGTCTTTAGGCTTGAACTCCAGAGAAGTCCCTCTCACCACAGCATTGCCCTTGTCCTGTCAGTATCACGAGTCCCTTCCTTCTTTCTCAGCCTTCTCTGCACAAAAGCAAGCAGGTACCTCGGTGCCGCAGGATGCAACTGCTCTATATTCCACCTCACACCGCCCAAATGAAGCAAGCTGGCGCCAATGAGCACTTTGTTTACCCACGCAGAAAATCAACTTTGAATGGTTTCCAAAACATGCATGTACCAATTACTTCCTCGTGTGTAAGGGAAGGTGAAATATTTACAAAATATGTTTGGAGCACACAAGTGCTCTCACACTCAGGTGAACGCTCCCACACAGGAAGGATGACCTACTCATCTCTTCGGTATCAGAAAATGCTTTCAGGTATCGATCAGGTAATACTAAGCAGGAAGTTGCAGGTGAGCAGTTTTTTGAAATTGCCTAATCAGTAAGGACTAAATCGTGCCCTCAGGCCAAATGTTGCAGAAGAGCTTAGAGAAGTCACAATTGAGAAGAGATTTTCCAGAGAAGCTTGGTTCCCACCTATGACCTAATAGAAGGAACTATAGAGTGTCAAAATATATTAGCACGTTTGAAAACCTTATCTGTGTGTATCAGCCTAATAGGCTGCTGGCCTCTTAAAAATCTGACCCAGATGGGAATGTTAGGCACTTACAAGTACAACCTTATGCACTGCTGAAAATTTTATCTTAAACAGTCATGCTAACTGTCTAGCTTCTACCAGCAGAAGGAGAAAGGGACCTCTCCTCACCATCACAGTTTCTGGTCTCACTTAGAATCATAGAATGGTTTAGGTTGGAATGGCTATCTTACCCCATCAGAAGATGTTTTTGTCCTGCTCAACATCATCTTTCNTAATAAGTACACTTATTAACTCTCATAAAAGAGACCAGCACCATTTTAGCACCAAAGGAGTAAGAACCAAGGATTGTGTTGTGCATTTTAATATAATGAAGCACAGATCACCACCACTTCCAGGAAAGCTACAGGATCAGTTGTCCTGGTTAAAAAATTAGTTTGTTCTTACAACTTGTTTAGCTTTCTAGCCACCAAAACAGTGTACTCGGAGAACCACACTTTTAAATATTACTGTAATAATAAAAACAAATTGGTAGAAGCCTATAAATTGCTTACTCCAGAGGCCACTGTCTTTATTCCCAGTACAGACCATGGCTTATGCTACAACATACTGTATTTAGTTTCCAGTAACTGTGAGTTTTTAATCTGATTTCATGTAGGCATCTTCATGGTGTTAGAACTCATGATTAAAGTATCTGTTGTGATTAGGCATATATAAAATATGTATATGCACACCAGTGTGTTACTGGTCTGTTACCAATATTTACTTTCTTAAATATAAATAGCAAGGTCTGTTCACTCTTCATGTAATTTTGTATAGAGTAAAATGGTATAGAAACAGTTCTTTAGAAAACTATGTTGGCACTTGAGTCAGAGTTTTTGTGTTGCTTGGACACAGCTTCTTCCTCATATTCCATTTTCATGTAACCAAATAGATGGCATCGACAATTCTTAAGAGAAAATTGCTTAGTGATGGTATTAAGCAAATGGTAGCAGAGTTAATTGACAGGTTTTTGTGTTTTGGTTTGGTTTGGTTTTTCCCTCTGGTAGTTGATGTAGTAACTGAATAACCCTGAGATACTCCTCTCAGCTATGAAATAGGTAGATATTATTTACACATTAGCAGCCTGAGACTCAGTGGAAGGAAGGAAGCCAAGGTTCCTTACTGCTGGAGCAGGACTGTGAGGGTTTTACATCAGTTTTACATCTGCCAAGGGCCAGCTCTGTGCTGACTGGTGAGGCTTCTGAGTAGGAAAGGCATGATATGAACCACTGTGTCACCACTGCAATTGCTGCTCCTCACTGGGACTCATCCTGCTTTTCCACAGCATTAAACTAGAGGCTCTCAATGGTAATTATGGCAATTACTTATATCTTGTAGTGGATAATAAGGATTTTAAAGCATTCATTCACCATTTTCTTTTAGTTGATACCTTGTCCCCCAGATTAGTCATTCAAATTCTGCTTTTCCAGAGTTTTAGTAGCTCTATTGAGTAGGTACTTGAACCAGTTCATAGTATGCAATTTGTTCTGCACAGCAGAAATCTTCCTTTGTTTAGGGCCCTCACTACCTATCCCAGTAAAGAGTAAACCTTTTCAAGAATTAAACCAAACAAAAAACCCCAACAAAACAAAAAAGTAGTTTTACTGTGTTTTAATTTATCTTTTGCCTGTGGGTTTAGTTCACCTTTAGCCCCTGAAATAAACAGGTGTGTTCCATGAAGCAATTTCTTTTCCTACTACACCTTCATTTCCTACTGTTTCAAAAACTTCAAAAACTTTTGAGGCTTCAGTTTTCATCTCTCTTCTTAAAACTTTTCTAAAAAGCCAATCCAGAGTAAGACCTTCTTGACTAAAACCATTCAAGCCTGTGTTTTACTTGTTTTGGGTTTACACTGCCTATAACTCCAAATTACAGGGAATTCTTAATTTATTCCTCTTTAATTTCCAACACGTATTTGAATGAAGTATTTGCTTCCAGTGGTATGATCCAGATGTCAGACTGGTTTTGTCATACTCATTTCCAAGGAAAGGTATTCTGTTTGTGTGCTTGTCTCTTAGCTTGACCATGCAGACCCCAGCACATAGTTCTGGTCAGGAAAGACAGACAAATAGGTGGCCAAAACAAAGTATATTTGTTGACTCCAGACACTGAGGAACAAAGTATCTGGGACAACATGAGTTCTAGACTGGAAAAGGCTGGGAATTCTTGCTGGATGAGGGGACTCAGAGCCTAGATTCATTTGCTATCAACAGTTTCCATAGGTTGCTTCAAAGCAATATGCTTTTCCAAGTGTTGCCATCTTTTGTTTCTCATAAAGATGATAGTGTGTGGGCAAGCCCTTTGGGAGAATGCAGGTTTCTCTGTGTAAATCTGGCATGTGTTTCAAGCAGGAGAGGAAGTGGTTCTGTAATTCTGAGAAGAGTTCACCCATCAATAAATCCTGCTGTGGTTTGAGGGGTGGGGATGTGTTTGGATTGCCAGTACAGTCTAGGTAATAAATTCCTCTTATTTGAGACATAATCCAGATTTGGATTTTGTTGTCTTTACGTAAAGCAAAAAAAATATTTCATCTGCTGTTCTTCCTCTTCATCCCATCCTGTTCTTCCAGGATCCCACAGCTTTCTAAACTGATTAATCTGGCTTGGGTTTGTGAGTCGCTCAGCTGTACAGAATCACACAGGTCACAGTAATTGCTGTCTTTCAAGTACTTGTTGATATTTGCCTCTCTGATTTGCTTTATCAGCATCTTAATGTGTGCATTTGCTGTTGCATACTCCCTGCTGTTTGATTCACTATCATAATTTCTTCCTGTACGCTGCATGAGTTTTCTGACATGAAGAAAAACTTCATTCATAGACTCATAGAATGGTAAGGTTGGAAGGGACCTCAAAGATCATCTAGTTTCACCTCCCTGCCATAGGCAGGGACACCTCCCCCTAGCACAGGTCACTCAAGGCCTCGTCCAGCCTGGCCTTGAACCCCTCCAGGGAGGGAGCAGCCACAACCTCTCTGGGCATCCTGTGCCAGTGTCTCACCACCCTCACTGCAAAGAACTTCCTCCTAACATCCAGTTTAAATTTCCCCTCTTCCAGTTTAAACCCATTGCCCCTTGTCCTGTCATTGCAAGACCTTGTAAATAATCGCTCCCCTGCCTTCCTGTAGGTCCCCTTCAGTTACTGGAAGGCTACTCTAAGGTCTCCTCGAAACTCCTAGGTTTCTGCTACTTCTTAGAGATGTTGTCTGTGAAATACACAGAGACCAGCATGTAACTTTACTCAGAGAAGTCTTTTGAGAAGCCTCCTTGCTCCAGTTCAGGTGATTTCCAATCTGTAGCTAGTTGTCACCCTTTGTGGTGTGTTCTGAGTGATTCTTGGGTGGCTGGATGTTTGTTTGCCGTTTTCAAGATGAAGCTGGAATTTTAAACAAGGTAGATTGTAATCTGAATTTCTGTCTGGGCCTCGTGGAGTTTTTCTTGGATGAGAACTCAGTTTTCTCCTACTTATGCACAGTGATACAATCAGTCAGCCGATTAGATGAGGTACAGTTCTATTTTCCTATCCTGTGCTGGTGAAAGAAAGCATTTGCAAGGATAGAACAAGAAATTCAGAGCTCAATGAGTTGATGCCCTCATTTGTTGTGGGTTTTCTTGCAGCACCAATTAGTTAACTTTTCCCCCTGCTAGACTGAAATGCCATGTTCTCAACAAGCCTTGTGTTTGTCTGCTGGGCTGTTCAGTTTTATCAGCCAGGGATCCTTTTTTTTGCAGGGCATTTATGATCAAGTCCTGCTTGCTTTCAAATGACAACACTTTCAAATTACCCTGTTTAATTTCGTTGTTTATATAGGCAATGATTTTTAAGTGCATTACATCTGGATATTGGTTTCCTCTGGATATTAACCTGTGTAGGATGTAAATGTAAATTATCCAGATTGCCTACAAAGCAACTTAAACAAAAAAAAAAAAAAAAAAAAAANNNNAAAAAAAAAGGCAATTCAAAACCAAAAGAAAAGTGTTTTACTTGGTATAGCAAGAACAAGTCTTTGTTCCTAACATGTAATTCAATTTCATATTGTCTGTGGAATTATTTCTTTAATTCTGGGTTGCTGCACAGACTCTTCTTTCCTTAAATTATAGTGCTTCTTGTTGACATTGCCCTCTCTTACTAGTGAGAATTTGGTTTATCAGCAATAAGTTAACCTGCTCTAAATTCACTTCTACATCTGCCAGTCTGTACTTACTGAAAAGATTTCTCTTTTCTTTTATTTTCCCTCCTCTTTTCCCCTTGGCTAGTTCAGCATTTTCAACCATTTTCCTTATTTTCAAAGGCTTATGCCTGAGGGATTAAGATCTACATTCGTTTAATATCAGGAATAAAGTGGAAGTTCCAGACTGCAAGGCTAAAACTTGAAGAAGGATCTTTGTAGAGATTAATATTTTCCTGAGCAATCTGCAAGCTGAATCGTGGTCTAATTAAATAGCACAGATTTAGTGAGTTTGCATTTAAACATTAGGAGACTCTAGAATGGCTAAAGCTGAAATGAGTTTGAATCTTCTCTGCAAATGGGAAATTATCATAGTAATTTCATTAAATAATTTTTACATCTTTGAGGCTAAATCACCACTTTCAAACAACAGTTTGAAGTCTTAATCACTGTTTGGATGTGCCCCTCTCTCTGCTGTGTTTTCTTAGCCCATTTCCTATGACAAAATCTGTTTCCCCAAGGCACAGATTCCTAAACTGCTTGGTGAACAGTGTCAGTGGAGTCTTTGTGTTGGGCCAGTGGAGAACTGACTGGTCAAGTTCTACCCAGCTGCTGAAATTATTTCAAAGAGAGCCACAACTACATTGCATGTTCTACTCTTAACCTTTCCCATGTAATGATGTCCCAATGACAGGACTAGGGGCACTGGGTTTAAACTGGCAGAGAGAAGATTTAGACTAGATGTCAGGAGGAAGTTCTTTCCAGTGAGGGTGGTGAGGCGCTGGCACAGGTTGCCCAGGAAGGTTGTGGCTGCTCCCTCCCTGGAGGTGTTCAAGGCCAGGTTGGATGAGGCCTTGAGTAACCTGTGCTAGTGGGAGGTGTCCCTGCCTATGGCAGGGGGTTGGAACTAGATGATCCTTGAGGTCTCCTTCCAGCCTTACCATTGTATGTAAGCAGTTGCTCTGTTTACTGCAGGGTTGGTAGACAATCACCCCAGCAAGGAGAGGATAAGATGCCTTGTTTTAAGGTGTTGTCCACACAGCAAAGGCATTTGGAAGCATGGGGTGTAATAGCTGTATCAGAGGGCAGGCTTTGGTTCAGCTTCCCTTCTTGCATTTTCTGGGGGTGTTCTCTTCCTCTTTTCTCTCCTCGCCCAGTTTCAGTATAAGAAATAAGTAGAGCGTAGATACTCCTAACACCACAGGCCAAATCGCTACCCAAACTGCAGAGCTAAGGATCTCAGACAAGCTTCATCTCTCTGACTCTGAAAATAGATGGATGGACTTCAAACATTGTTGAAGTTACAAATACCTGATTCTGGGAAGAATCAGAGCAGTTTTGTGCAGAGTTAAAGACACAACATTTATGGTCAGCTTCTCCAGAAAGACCTGCTTCTTTATGCCCTACGGTGGGGGGGAGAAAAACAAAAAACAACTTAGAAGAATTTTGACTCACCAAGCATTTGTTGCAGATAAAATGCTCTTATTTGATTCCCCAGCAAATCTGGCCCTGGCATTCTAGGCCTGGGAGAGGAGGAAAAGATGTGTAATTTCTGCACAAACTTTGCATAGTTCATGGAAAAATGATTTGAAGTAGCAGATTGATGATCCATCCCTGGAGGTGTTTAAGGCCAGGCTGGATGAGGCTCTGGCCAGCCTGATCTAGGGTAGGGTGTCCCTGCCCATGACAGGGGAGTTGGAACTAGGTGATCCTTGTAGTCCCTTCCAACCCTGACTGATTCTATGTTTCTGTGACTGTATCTTCTGTAGCACAAGGGTAAATATCCAAGGACTTGGTAAAGGGAGTAAAGGCAACAATTTATTTGGAGTTTGCATTCCAGATTAAGGCCAGTGGCTGGACACACTGCTTAAGACATCAGTCAGGTTTGTGTCTGTGTGGTAGCATGTCTGCATTGATAATGTCTGTTTGCAGGACACAGAATTTGGGGATTTTTCACTTAGTGACACAGAATTATTTATTAGAATTTCCATATGAGAAAACTATCAAAAATGCATGGATTGGGAGAATCGTCTCACGTTAATTAGAACTAAATTTTGCTAGAGGTAATATTTCCCTGTCATCTTTTTAAAAATGTGGTAGCCTTCTTTTTTCCCTAAGAGAGGTAGTTTTGTGTTTCTGTGCTTTCAGCAGAGTGCACCTTGATGTGCAGTATCAGATCCCTGCAGCGTATC
Organism: Ramphastos sulfuratus; assembly: GCA_013399055.1. NCBI lineage: Eukaryota > Metazoa > Chordata > Aves > Piciformes > Ramphastidae > Ramphastos > Ramphastos sulfuratus. The sequence continues at coordinate 157,100 of WBNM01034095.1, forward strand.
TCTTAGCTGCATGCTTCTTAGAGCATGTATTCACTAAGACTCGGAATTATTAAACATGTAAAATTCCCATAGGACTCCATTATGTGTAATTAACAGATAAACTGTCATCAGAATCAATAAAACGTGCTAAATGATCCAAACTTGTATATAATTAAGTGTCTGTTTTAGAGCAGGAGCTGTAACTTTTTTTTTCCCCCCCTTTTCAATTTGCACATTTGTTTTGACAATAGAAGCTGGAACATTTTTGTTAACCTGTTACTTTCTGGCTTGTGTTTTAGTTGACATGTTTGTGTTTGAAAAGGGAGGGGTGTTTACTACCTGCATTAATTATCTGAGGAAATAGCTGCACGTCAGCTTTTGGGAAATTAATGTTAGATGCATCTTAATTCTCTGAATGTAATTCAGATATTTGAAGCACGTGCAAAATTTGGTGGTGTTATCATCAACAAGGTAAAACATGAGGCTCTGTCATAAAACTGATCCAGGGCATCAGACTGCTTAATAGAGGGCTTGGAAGCAATGATGGGAGTGGGTTCTTCACCATCTGGCTCCTCAGTCATTATTCTGCCTGGGAGCAGGAGCTTTATTCCAAAACCCAACACTTAAGATGCAAAGCAATGTTGTACTAACTGGAGTTTTCAAGGATATACTTTAACAATGCCATGTCCCAGTTTTACCCTGATCAAGGCTTTCACAGGGTAGCCTACCCCTAGGACCCTTACCCTTCCCAATAGTTATATTTTCACATGGTGTTTTACTGGCTCTGTAATTCTGTTGATCATTCATGTTTTGGTAGCTGATAGGGGCTGTTTGGATGGCCTCTTTCACCTATGGCTGTTCTTCCTTACTTGCATTCACCTCACTTTGGACCACATCAGGGTTTTTTGGCATTTATGACTACATAAAAGTCAAGAGAATTAGGGCTGCTCATCCAAAGCCATCTCAGCACGGTCCAGTAACTGCATGTTCTCAGGGACATCTTCCCTTTCTGTATCTGTGCTGTTGAGGGTTTTACAGTTATTTTAGTTAGATCTTTCCTTTTTATTTCACACTTCTCTTGCTTTAATCTTTCCGGGTCATGTAGCAGTTTAGTTTAGTTCCTGGTATGCATTGCTTCTAGGCTTGTCACTCAATACTTACACCACCAAAACATCTCACCTGGAAAGGTACAGAGCAAGGTGCTTGCTTTGAATGATTTAGAAAAAAAAAAAAAAGGCAACCCCCCCCAACAACAGCAAGATAAACCACTCTCTGAGTGGGTGGGAAAGAAGAATTACACCTTGTAGGAGATGTTAGCTTCACAGAGCAAAGGCTCTTCAGGAACAGTGTTGCTTGCCTGTATGAATGTGCCCAACAGAGAAAAAGAAATCACTAAATTTATCAGGAAATCACATCAGACCTGCTTTTTCCTGCTGCCACAGAATCACAGAATTAACCAGGTTGGAAAAGACATCTAGGATCATCGAGTCCAACCTATCACCTAACCCTTCTAATTAACTAAACCATGGCACTAAGTGTCTCATCCAGCCTCCTCTTAAATACCTCCAGGGATGGTGACTCCACCACCTCCCTGGGCAGCCCATTCCAATGCCAATCACTCTTCCTATGAGGAATTTCTTCTTAATGTCCACCCTAAACCTGCCCTAGCACAGCTTGAGCCTGTGTCCTCTTGTTCTGTCCCTGGGTGCCTGGGAAAAGAGACCAACCTCCACCTGGCTACAGCCTCCTTTCAAGTAGCTGTAGAGAGTAATGAGGTCTCCCCTTCTCTTCTGCAGGCTGCACACCCCCAGCTCCCTCAGCCTCTCCTCACAAGGCTGTGCTCCAGCCCCCTCACCAGCCTTGGTGCCCCTCTCTGGACATGTTAAAGCACCTCAACATCTTTCTTAAATTGAGGGGCCCAGAACTGGACACAGTACTCAAGGTGTGGCCTAACCAGTGCTGAGTCCAGGGGCAGAATGACCTCCCTGGTCCTGCTGGTCACACTGTTCCTGATCCAGGCCAGGATGCCATTGGCAGCGTCAGTGCTATGGTCCTGGTCCTAATCCTGTGTTAGCATCTCTCAGCTCTAGCTAATAACCGTGGCTTCCAACTCCATAGCCAAGGAGCCTGACCCATAATTTCACTGAGCTTTTCCATAGTGGAGCAGTCATTCTTGCTTCCCAGATAAAATGCAGACCTCAATTCATACAGCCCTTTGGCACTATCATTTCTTCAAAGCAGTAACTATAAGCGATGGTTTATGGGACAGTGAGAGTGATCATTTTACTTGTTTGAGGAAGACGGGGAGAAGAATTACTTACACGAGAGTTAATTATACATTTGCAATTCCACATCAGCTCCAGATATTTTCCTGAAGGTCAATATAGAAATTAGTGGGTAATTAACTTCCTTCTTTGTGGCAAGAGGATGGACAGAACTAGTGAAAGTGTTGTGCAGCCATGGCATTATTTATCACAGAATCATAGAATNGACATTGTATTTGGGCACAGCAAACTGAAACCTCCTGTCGCTCCTTTGTTTTACAGACTCAATGCACATAGAGGATGTCGAGGCAGTGCAGAAACTCCAGGACGTCTTACATGAGGCTCTGCAGGATTACGAAGCCGGGCAGCACATGGAAGACCCACGTCGTGCAGGCAAGATGTTGATGACTCTCCCACTTCTGAGGCAAACTTCCACCAAGGCTGTGCAGCATTTCTACAACATCAAACTGGAAGGCAAAGTCCCCATGCACAAACTTTTTTTGGAAATGCTGGAGGCCAAGGTCTGACTAAAGCATCATGGGCTTCCCCATCATGCACGTTTTAAAAAAAAAAAAAGTTTAAAAAAAAAAAAAAAAAGGAATGAAAAAAAGAAAAAAAAAGGGAAAATAAACAGGATAATAATGGCAAAGAAACTTAGTGTTTAATTAAGGAAAAAAATGACTGCACTGATATTTAGCAGCAAGACTGTGAAGCAGCTTTCAACTTTTTCTTCTGTGTCTTTCTGATGCAGTTTTTCTTTTCCTTATCTCTCTTTTCCTTTCTGTTCTTTCCTTTCCTTTTTTCCTTTTCTCTTCTTTTTTTTTTTTTCTGGTTGGTTTTTTTTTGTTTTGTTTTCCTTTGCTGCTGAACTTTTAAAAAAAAAGAGGTCTCTAATTGAAGAGAGATGGAAGCCAGGCCTGCCAAAGGATGGAAATCCATAATATGGATGCCAGTGAACTTATTATGAACCATAATGTCCCCAATGACAAAGGAATCAAAGAGAGAACCACCGTACCTAGCAGTACAGTACAACACGATGAACTGACTGAATGCAGTATTAGATTTCATAGGAGCAGTCTCTAATTAGACGACTAAGCGACGATGCATCGGCTGCTTCTTATCATTGCATTTTCCATCTAGATCAGTTACAGCCATTTGATTCCTTAATTGTTTTTTCAAGTCTTCCAGATATTTCTTAGGTTAGCTACAATGTAACTTTTTCAGGGAATAGTTTAAGCTTTATTCATTCATGCAATACTAAAGAGAAAGAAATACTGCATTTTTTTTGTGCTGGCTTGAACAATGATGAACAATAATGAAGGACAAATGAATCCTGAAGGAAGATTTTTTTAAATGTTTTGTTTCTTCTTACTAACGGAGATTTTTTTGTACCAGCTTTACCAGTTTTCAGCCATTTATTAATGTGGGAATTTATCTTACTAAAGCAATAGTCGAAGGGAAGGTGCATATTATCACGGATGCAATTTATGTTGTGTGCCAGTCTGGTCCAAAACATCCAGTTTCTTAACATGAGCTCCAGTTTATGACTAAATGTTCACTGACTCAAAGGATTAGATTACACCTACAGTATATCCGAGTAGTCTAACGTAGAAATACTCCATGTCAAATACCAATCCGTAATGGTGTTAGGAGACAGCGACTGTACAGAGGTATAGTTGCTACGTGATTTCTAACTGCTTCAGTTGCAAATGAACAAGATACTGCCTGTTTGCAAAATTATAACCTCACATGCAGAAAATCCCTGTGAACCAATAGTAGCTTAGAGGCAATAAGGCAAATGCCGCCGACATTGTGCGAAATTAAGAAATCAGAGTAGTAGACTTCTGACCAAATTGAAGAACTTAACACTTCTATACCTTATTTATTGATTTAGATTTTATTTTGTAAATGGCAATCTTTAACAGGTAGCTAAACCAGTATATGTGCTTTTCAACCAGTATTGTCACAGCATGAAAGTCAGTCAGTTTCAAGACTGTTATGAGGTGTAATCTAATGTATAAACCGATTAGATGCCCCCAGAAAACTACAGTCGCTGAATAACCAATAAACAATAACCTCCATCAAATGCTATACCAATGTACCAGTGTTAGTAGCTGCTCCCTGTACTATGTGAACATCCTTACTCTATGTACACAGATGTAATTAAAATTGTAATCCTAACAAACAAAAGAAATGTAGTTCAGCTTTTCAATGTTTCATGTTTGCTGTGCTTTTCTGAATTTTTATGTTGCATTCAAAGACTGTTGTCTTGTTCTTCTTGTGGTGTTTGGATTCTTGTGGTGTGTGCTTATAGACACAGGGTAGAATTAGAGACAATATTGGATGTACAATTCCTCAGGAGATTACAGTAGTATATTCTATTCCTTACCGGTAATAAGGTTCTTCCTAGTAATAATTAAGAGATCGAAACTCCAAACAAATAACTCGTTATGAACAGATACACACTGAAATCATAATATTTTCAAAACAAGGGATAATTTCTGTAACAGTTTATTATAGAATACCAATGTATAGCTTAGAAATAAAACTTTGAATATTTCAAGATTATAGATAAGTCTAATTTTTAAACGCTGTAAATATAGCTTTTATTCAATCATCTCTCAGATGTTGTTATTAACTCACTCTGTGTTGTTGCAAAACTTTTTTGGTGCGGACAAGTTTCCAAAACTATTGCTACGTTGTGTGCTTTAAAGAAAATAACAGTGGGCTGGTGCTCCATCAGCCTTGTGCTAGGGAAAAAAAAACAAAAACAAAAGAACAAAAAAAAACCCTCCAAAAAACCCCACCCCAACTGTGTATCTATCATTAGCTATATGGGACTATATTGTAGATTGTGTTTTCTCAGTAGAGAAGTGACTGTAGTGTGATTCTAGGTAAATCATCATTAGCAATTCATTCAGATGGTCAATAACTTGAAATTTATAGCTGTGATAGGAGTTCAGAAATTGGCACATCCCTTTTGAAAAATGTCCAAAAAAAAAAAAAAAATAAAAAAATAAAAATAAAAAATATAATACAACTCCTGGGAAAAAGGTGCTGATTCTATAAGATTATTTATATATGTAAGAGTGCAAAAAAAAAAAAAAAAAAGGAAAAAAAAAAGGAAAAAAAAAAAAGGAAAAAAAAAAAAAAAAAAAAAAAAAATTATTTTCCAGAAAGTTTGTGCAGGGTTTAAGTTGCTACTGTTCAAGTACACTATATATATATAAATATATAATATAAATATTGTTTTTGCTGTATCACATTAAAGAACTTGGGCTTCAGGGTCAAAAGCCAATCGAGTAGAAGTATACAAACACACACACGAAATGGAGATGTGTTAAAGGCACACGGTGCAAAACTTTAGTTTTCGTTTTCCATAATGTTTTGGAGCTGCAAAAGAACAACTATCTCAAGACACTAAAAGCATTACCTGAAACAAAGCTAAAAGAACTGCACAGGCTTTATAATGTTGTTCATCTTAAACCTTGCTGGAGAAGAGTTCTTTCAAGACCACTTACTTAATGTGAAGTGTTGGGAAGATTTCAAAGGGTGTATGTTTTAGCCATAACGATTTTAATTTCTATTTTTGCTTCATTTTTTAATTTTTTTTTTTCTTATTTAAAGCAATATGATTGTGTAACTCCCAGAAGTTACACGTTTGTTTCAATCAGATCAGATTGTTGTATTTATTCCACTATTTTGCATTTAAATGATAACATAAAAAGATATAAAAAATTAAAACTGCTATTTTTCTTATAGAAGAGAAAATGGGTGTTGGTGATTGTATTTTAATTATTTAAGCGTCTCTGTTTACCTGCCTAGGAAAACATTTTATGGCAGTCTTATCATGCAAAGATCACAAAAGAACAAAAAAAAAAAAAAAAAAGACAAAAACAAAGCAAAAAAACCCAACAACAACAAAAAAAACCCAAACCAAACAACAACAAAAAATTACTAAACTGCTTATAATAATCCAGGAGTTGCATAATAGCCAGTAGTTAAAAAAAATGAAACAAAAACAACTAATAATAAGAATAAGAGTAATAAAAAAAACAAAAACCAAACATGTCTATAGCTGTAGATGGGCTTCACATCTGTATAGCAATCAACTGTATATTTTTGTGATGTGTATCATACCGTGTGCTCCAACCAATGTCCATTTGTGTAAATGTATTTATTTTATATTGTATATATTGTTAAATGCAAAAAGGAGATATGATTCTGTAACTCCAATCAGTTCAGATGTGTAACTCAAATTATTATGCCTTTCAGGATGATGGTAGAGCAATATTAAACAAGCTTCCACTTTTGATTGCTTTTATTTTATTTTTTGTGTTGTGGGGCCTTTTTTTTTTTTTCCTTTTTTTCTTTTTTCTTTCTTTTTTTTTTTTTGGTTTTGTTTTATTTGTTTAATTTTTCTTTTTTCTTTGGAGGAGGAAACAGTGCAATTAGCATTACCCTGAGTTACTTCCATTCAAAAGAGGAGCCAGCCTTATCACTTCTCCCTTAAAGTACAATATGAGTGTAAATAAATGCTATATAAAGCCTTGTCAGAACGAATTCCAGTGTGGTACAAGACATTTTGCATACTCTTAAATATGCAAAATGTCTCATAGCACATTAGAATTCAGGCTGGCAGGCCTTTATATAGCTCTTATTTAATCTTAAAGCATCTTCACATCAACCTGCATTACTCAAAATCATTGCCTCTCTGTCAATGTCATAAAAGAAAACTTTCCCACTATTTTAAGATCACATTAATATCATCTAAAAGTACTTATTTGCTTTCTCCATCAACAGCCGATTGCTTTCTGGATCAACAACTATCATTCATTTCCTGGTGCAGGAGACTCCTTTCATGTGTTCTGAGTTTAAACAAAAAAAACAAAAAAAAAAAAAAAAAGGAAGTTAAATAAAATCTCTATTCTTTGATGCAGCTTTTCTGAATGGAATAGCCACCGGAGCAATAATATAAATCGGTGTTAATGAAGAGCACTGATAAGTCCTCAGGATGCAGAGGGGTTAAACAGCAGAGCTGCAGGCTGGCAGTAAATGGCCTCTCAGCCTTTTCCCTCTGACAGGCTGCAGCCCCCGTTGCTCAGGGTCAGCCCCTCTTTCCTGTGGACCCTTCTGGAACCATCACAGAAGTGCTAATGTGTGGTTTTCTTGCTTTTTAGCCTATCTCGATAGTATTTTGTTGTGTTTCCAATGTATTTCTCACCTTCACTGCTGGCTGTTCTCTGGAGGTTGTGGCTGATGGCACAGGGGCTACTGAAAAGACCGAGGATGTTTAGGGATGGGAATTTGTTTCAGCCAAGGTACCAGAGCAGTGCCAGGGGCTTTTTGTGCTATGCAGCCTTTCAGTAGCAATATGCCTTGAAATAGGAGGGCACCTCTTGCCTGCTTAGCAGCACCTGCTGTAATTTAGCTACCCTAGGAAACAGATTTTTCTGACTAAAAAGAGAAGCAGGACAACAGAAAGAGGAGACCTGCATGGACTCTTCAGAGGAGGTTAAAATAGGGTTTTGGTGTTGACATTGCTGTGTGCACAGGCATACATGCAGACACATAAGCAGAACTGGTGTCCCCCCCCTTTTTGAGTGTTCTGATTTTGAATTATTCAAAGGAAAACATAATCCTGCACCGTAACTTAAAAGTGAAAAAAGGAATGTTACAAATGTTCACATGCAAAGGGGGGGAAAAAAAAGTAACCTGTGGTACTTCTGGCCTTCCTCAGCATGTGACTGTCTCTAGTCATTGGGTGAAGTTGTCACAATAAAACAACACAGTATTCCCATACCATTTGTTATGAGAGGATCATGAAGCACCACACAAATACAAATGTAGCATTATAGAAGAGGAAATGAAGAAAAGACTTGAGATGAAACCAATTCTAGGGATGGAACAGCAGAGTTTTTTTGGTCTGTTTTTTCCTTACTGTCTCTGCAGTAAAGTCAGGATGGGCACAGAAATCCATCAGAAATGTTCCAGAGGGCAGAAATGTTTCAGTAGGTACCTCTGGGGAATATAGCCACGACCACAAATCTCTCTCAACTGTGAAAATAGCTACTATATCTTTAAAGCAACATTAAAAGGGCTTGGGATGCTGGCGTTTGTGGCTTGACCACGGCCTGCCACAGCTCTCGACCTGTGGCTACAGCACCACCACTTAGCTAAAATACACAGGTGCAAACCGACTGAGCCTCCCTGTTGTGGATAGGCTTGGCTCAGCTAGACTAGGATTTGACTGACGTGATTTACAGCAGCCTTCCCCCTCCTCCCCCTCTGCCCTTCCCCTCCCCCCCCCCAGTAAGAAGCAGCCATCCCGGTGCAAGAGCACAGTTTTGCCACTGTAGGTGCTTGTTTGACAGCCTTCTACCCCTACCACTATGCCAGCCTGGGCATGGAGCGCTCTGCTCCTCCCACGCTGTTCCACTGGCAGCCGTGCCCGCTCGCAAGCTGGCCGATGCCGTCAGTACTGATGCAAAAGGAAAAGGAGCCACTTGCTGAGCTGGCTACTAAATGGCACGGGATTTCTGATAGGATCCAAGTTCTCTTTGGAGCTTCGTGTCCAAGCAATCGGCTTACTTGATGTCATTAGGGATTTTTGTTTGGCAGGGGTTTTTTTGACCTTGTGAGTTCACAGTGTGGAAAGGTCTGGCAAATACCAGTAAGAAGGAATCTGGTGAGGTCCCTCCAGCTGATTCTTTCTTAGAGAAAGAAAAGGCATGAAACATAGGCACCAGTCGTTACACATGCTTGCTTGTGCTTGATACACAATGCTAACGCTGCCCCAAAGACTGACAGAGATTAAACATATTAAAAAAAACCAAAAACCAAAACCCACCAAAGAACAAACAAAAAAATCAAAACAAAAAAACCCCTGAGATCTGCTGAAAGGTAATAGAGGTGGAAATGTTGTCATTAGCAGGACAAGCCCTCGTGCTGTACTTTTTTAATGTGTCCTCCTCAAGCGTCACCTGGTAATACCCTACTGGAAAAAAAAAACCAGAACCCTAAGCACAAAAACACCTGAGATTTTTTTGTCCACAGGTTTTTTCTACAGAAAAAAAACTTTTTTTTTGTTTTGTTTCATGGGGTTGTTTTGTTTGTTTTTCTTTAATGCTACCTGTCCTGGCTCCTGCCCTAAACTCAAGAACGGGTCAGCTGCCATCCGTCTCCTGAATTTTTTTTTTCTACACCCATTGTTTATTTTCTCTGACAGCTTTTTCTACTTGCACCTTTCCTTTCCTTTTCATTTCATGTCTCCTGTGTAATGTAGGTCTCTGATTTCACATGGCACTTTGCTAATTGCTATATCCTTGGTTATCCAGTCTGCCTGCTGTAGCTGCCTCACACAAGGAGTGTGTTGCTCCTGTCTGATAAGGTGCTGGTTCTGTGTGTATAGGTTGTCTCTAACACAGAGATCACTAACTTCCTCCTTGTGGTTGCTATCAAAGGAGAAGGGAAAACCCAGTCACTACAGAAAAAGAATATGGGTGCATTTGTTAGCTTTAAACATTTCTATTCCCAAGTGTTTAAAAGCCTTTGTGTCACCACATCCTGGCCGTGCTAATTGTTAGTGTTTTGTTAAGACCGAAGGCCTCAGCCTTAATTCTCGGTGTTCAGATTCCCCAGCCTGGCTCCTCACAGTCTCTGTTAATATGAAAAAGCAAGTGGCGGTAGATTGATTGCACACAGGCTCTTATTATTAAGCAGAACAGAAAAGAAAGGAATTTCAAAATATAATCCTCCGTTCCCAGGAGTATTTGTCTTGTTCTCCATGAAGTTAAAGGTCTGAAATAATGTGCCCATCAGGAGCTCAATGTTGCATGTCCATGCCAGTTGGTCCAAGGGCTTGTTATGATGGTAATGACCTGCTGAAACGTGAGCTTTGATGGCAACAATACAATTGCTACCAGCTCACCCGCTGGGAGAAATATTTTATTATTGTCAAATGCTCTCCGCAGAGATTTGTTTTGCCTGTTCCTGTTTAAATTAAATTCAGAGCAGAACTGCATTATTATTTCTCTAGAGTATATCTGAAATAAACAACTAGTCTCCAAATTTAGGATTCCTGGTTAGTTTAAATTTTCTTATTAGCAGAAAAATTACAATAGGTGACAACATAGCTGCAGGAATATTATTATGGCAGCCATACAAGAGATTTACACACTGAGAGCATGGCCTAAAAGCACAAGAACTCCCTTCTACTTTACAAATGCCAGCCAAATTAATAATTAACTGTGCCATAAATTCTCCAGCCTTCAAGACTGATGTCAGTGCTCTTCTGTGTCACACTAGAGGAATTTTGTCATAAGACTAAGTGGTGTTCTTTATAAAGAGCATTCCCTGTATGTAGAAAGTGGCCCAAGAAAACAGCCTGTGCCACTCCACATTACAGCGTCTCAGCAAACGAGTGACAGCAGGGCTTCAGAGTCATTTACTGCTGCTTTCTCAAGGCAAAACTATCTCCTTACGCCTGTGAAACAGAGCAAATTTTGTTCCACATTAAATGGGCCAGATTATCTCTTCCACAAGCTAAAGAGACAACACTAAATCCCAGCTCATGTAATTTCCTTCAAAATTGTTCTGCTCAGGCTGGGTGTTCCCAGGAGCGCCACCAGCAGAATTATCCAGCAATTCAGCTGTACTTAAATTGGCAGATGTCGGAGATTTAAGACATCCCGAAGCCTTAACACAAATCCGCTGCTACTGTGCTGCCTTGTGGCCTCTGCCGGCTCACCAGCCAGCGCCACTTGTGCTGCCCGCTGCTGAGCTGCCGATCCCAGGGACCCACCGAGGGGCTGCCAGGCAGTGTCGTGACTGCCTCGCGCAATCCCGCACTGCAAGTTGGGAGGGGGACAGAAGACCTGCTGAGGGTTTGCATCTCTGCCTTTCTAAAAACAGACTCTAATCTTGCATTTCTCGTTCCTGGGGGCTGGTTATCTGCTTGCTGTTTGCCTGCCGTCCTGTCACCTGAGTGCTCCTGCCGATGACGAGTTGCTCCACCTCAAGATGGGGTGATTTTTGTACCACGTTTTGCTGAGACTAGTGCAGGCATCTTATCGGGGCAAGGCAATGGCGCTGCAGAGGCAGGTTATCTGCTCCACGCGAAGATGCAGACATCTATTAGAGAAGCTACCACAGTCCTCAAGAGGGAGGGGAGGACTGCCGGGTGCACTCCCCCTGCAAGTGATCTCCCTTCAACTGCATTTCCCAGCCCCTTGCACAAGCCACCAGTCACTCACACCAGGCATGGTCCAACCAGGAGAGTGCAGGGACCACTGTAGCCAAAGCCATGAGCCAGTGTAACTGAGGATGGCAACCTTCACAGGCAACACAGGCAAGGCTTGCCAACTATGAACATTCAGCTGGTTGGGCACTGGGGAACTTGCATGATTTTTAGAGAGGGTAAAATAGCAAGTGAAAGGGGTTAAAAGAAAAAACCAAAAAAGTTTAAATCACAAATGCTTTACAACTCTCCAGTTCAATCTACCATGTTCTATCTAATTTTGCAGCTTCATTAGGAATGTCTACGAGGGATTGGCAGTAAGAGCAACTTGGTAAGGGCACAATTCTCATGCCAGGCTGTGAAGGAGCCAAAGAAGTGCCAGCTTACTTGGAGTTAACTTGAGGTCCATAGAACACCTCAGTGGCACTGCATGGAAAAACTTTGTGACATCCTCAGCAGTTTCCTTCTTCATTGCTATCTCGATTCAATTTTTTTAAAAAGCCAACACGTGGGACTGAGTCTCAGTGAGCCTCTCTATATTCTGACAGAGAACTGCTTCAGTCTTCCCACGGGGCCTGCAACCTTGCTGCCCCACAGGTCTCTCTCTTTACCTACAGCTGAACCTTTACTGAATGTTTTGTCCTTTCCCACATCTGAATGAATTAGGTGTCTATGCCCCAACAAGACTGAACTGTGTGCCTTAGTGACAGGCATGAGATAACATACTCAACCAGGGGCTGAGTCCTAGACTGTGCTGGTGGCTTCCACCTCAGTCAACTCCCAGCAGGTTGTTCCCACTCTTCTGTGAAACCTCAGTGTTTGCTTCTTCTTCCCCTCCAGGCTCCTCCTCTCTGCAGGACAAGCACTATGTTAGTAATGCTGGTCTGAAACACTGGCTTTAGGTGGGGAGAGTGGGCTAGAAATTGTCATTTCTTTCCAGGAGGTGTGTTTTCCCCACCCTACTGCCCAGCACAGCTCTCGGCTCACAACTCTGCCAGGGTCCCATCCTGAGCTACAATTGCCACTTGAAAGAAGTACCTACAGGAGCAGCATGACATTTATTTGAGCTGGCCCTGGGGGTACCATGGAATAGAGGTTACCTGCGCTCCCAAGATCAATGTAAGCACTACAGAGGTTCTATGCTCAGGCTTGAGACAGGGCATTCCAATCTTGAGCAGTCCCTCTAGGAATGCAGAAAGCAATCCTGCTTACTAATAAAGGAAAAGACAGGAGTCTGATACAACCAGATTCTCACATTATGGAAAAACCTACAGGCTGCATTACACAATTCTCTCTCCTCCCTAGGAAAGAAAAAAAAACAACAAAACAAAACAAAACAAAAAAACCCCCTCACACTAATATAATCTGACTAGACACATGTTTCTATCCTTTCTCTTTGGCTGTCACTTCAGTCTCCATGTGATTTCCATGCCAGCAGCTTTCTCCGAGAGGGCTCTTGCCTGAAAAAGATGACATTGTCCCATCTCCTCGTGCTGTACTGTCATGGTTTAAAGACGCTTTTCAGTTTTTCCTTTATTCCCTCAGTGACTTGCTCAGTGTCAACCAACCCAGCAGTCATGTATTGCTCCAGATCAGCTACATTCTGGAGCGCCCCATGTTGGATCCTTTTTTCTGCTCAAGGTACTCTAAAAGCTGTGGCAGGGGAAGTTTAGGCGCGAGGTGAGGAGAAAGGTCTTCACCGAGAGAGTCATTCCCCACTGGAATGGGCTGCCCAGGGAGGTGGTGGAGTCACCGTCCCTGGAGGTGTTCAAGGCAGGTTTGGACGTGGCACTTGGTGCCATGGTCTAGTCTTGAGGTCTGTGGTAGTGGGTTGGACTTGATGATCTTTGAGGTCTCTTCCAACCTTGCTATACTGTGATACTGTGAGGCTTGTACAAGAGCAGCTGCTTCTGCAGAGTTTCAGTCTTCAGTGCGCAACATGAACAGCTTACAGCAGTGCCAGCGACCCAACCACGAGTGGTTTCCAGTCAGCAGCAATGGGGCAAAGGAACACACACCCATAGTAACAAGTTTCTTCCTTGGTCTTATCTGATCATGTGAATGTGCACATCCATTTACTGGCTCTCCTTCATCTACAGAGTGGAGAGAAGCCCCCGTGTCCCACTAATACAATGGAAAATAACGAATGAGTCCATGTACTCAGGCAAAGACTGGTGGTGTCAATGTATTCAACTCATTACAGATGGATAAAATACACTGTTGTGGGAGGCAATAGGTCATTTCTTGAGGCCAGTTCTGCACACTGTAAGGCAACAAGAGAGGATGCAGCCAACTATAGCACTGTGTTGGTTTTGCTCTGCATCTCAGATTGGAACAAAACGAACAAGTTCTTCCATTTCTTTCCATGACTCTTTGTCCTCTCCCATTTATATCTTATCCTCTGACTACAGTAACAAGAAAAAAAAAAGTCTTTGATATATTTGAGATTGTGGTACGTTGATGGATTTTGGGCAAATTGTTAAGATGGGCTTTGATAATACTGTAAGATATAAACGTGCCTATACTTGCAATATGTGAGGTTTTACATAGTTCCTACATTGATTCCCTTGCTCCTTTGTCACCTCGACACAGAGACCCACTCACAAGGTGACCATGACAAAAGTGTACAATGGAGAGGGGGATCCCTTCCCCCTCCTTCCCTTGCTCCTTTACATTGACCAAATGTCTTTCTAAATGACTTGCTGAGCCAGGCTATTCTTATATCTTACATATAAATGGACTCTGTCTTACAACCAGAAGATTCAGGGGGAAAAAAATTTCAGCTCCCAATGTGAAAAGATTAAGGTCAGTCGCTTTACACTACAAAACCTTTTCACAAGAGCAACATAACAAAAAGATCTGCAAGCCTATCCACAACACAGTTTATAGCTCCAAGAAAAACAAGAGAGAATTGTACCACTGCTTTATAGACTTAAAACAGTTGGGGAGAAGAAAGTGATAATAATTAGGAAAAAAGCCCCAAACTTATCTCCCTACTTCCATTACTTACTGGTGTATTTTTTGCAATGAGAATACTTGCAGCTTTGTGTGTGTGAGAGTCATAGAAAATGGATTGCATTTTTGCAGAATCACAGAATGGTAGGGGTTGGAAGGGACCTCCAGAGGGCATCTAGTCCAATACTCCTGCTAAAGCAGATACACCTAGATCAGGTTGCACAGGAATGTATCCAAGAGGATTTTGAAACTCTCCAGAGATGTTGGATCACACTGGTCACACTGCCATGAAGGCAATGGTGCCTGGTAAACAAATCCCTCCAACAGGTGGTTTTGAGGCTTTACTTCTCTTTGTTTACACTATCATCAGTAACTAAAAGCAGGTGACAGACGTTATGCCACTCTGTACCAGCGAAGCACAACAGGCTCCTTGGACTGAAACAGTTTAGAAGTGCCATTCTTGAAGTCAAACAGTTTAAACAGATGTTTCAGCTTAAAGATAAATTATTTTTATTTGGCACTGTGGCCCAGCCAAATTGCACTTCTTTCAGTAGGCTTCATTTTGGAAAGCAGTGAGTATCAGGAAGGACTTGCAAATGAATCAAAAATGTATTTAAACTGTGTTGACCATGCCAACAGCAATAGGGTCCTGGAGCAGACATTGGTTAATATAACAAACAGTGGCCAGAAGAAGCAGCAGAAAATACCAGGCACACACATGGATTTGGAAGAATCTGAAGATGAGAAGGTCATGTCTAGATCTATTTTATGTTTTGCCTAAGCAAGGGCAGGTAGTGCAGAGAGATGATGGGGTTGTTTGGGTCTGTTTAGGTCTTTGGTCACACCTGTAGCCAACACTAGGCTTGCAAGTGCTTTAGTCTAATTTTCTCCCACCTGGTAGGACTGCAGGTGATGCCCTGGGACAATTAAGACTGAGGAACAGGTGGCTCTAATCCCCCTGTTCTTAAGGCAGAAAGAGAGGCAAGTTTCTGTTTGCTAGACTGAGAAAGCAGTTTTAGGTGCTTGGCCTACTCACCTTGCTCCTTGTCTCAGAAGGTACCTGCCTTCTGGGCCTTTTTTCCCCACCTCTGTGGGGAGCAGAGAGCTTGTGAGAGTGGGCTGTGTTAACCCTGGACGCTGAGTCAGATGCGTTTTAGAGCTTGGCTATCGGATCCAGTCTGGGATGAACTCTTTCTCTGTTCTGCCTTGCCAGGCACTGTCAAGAGGAAAGCTGACAGCTGTAGAAACTACCTCAAACACATCAGGTAAGTGGTTTGTTTTAACTCCAGTTTAAGGTCTGGGCACATGCAAACCTGTGTGGATCATCCTGAGCAGGTGATGAAGCACTTGAGCAGCAGGTACATTGAAAAGTACTTCTGATTTGAAGGCCTTAGAAACAAAAGCATTGTGTGGATTATAAAGTATAATTAAGGAAAAAAAAATGGTGAGTAGTTACAAATAACAGTCAAAGGGTCCTGATCAGGTCACTATGCACCAAGTGCTTAATCCAGTGCATGGTCTGAGAGCAGCAAGGTCTCATTTTGGTTGGCATGTAAACTGTCCTGTGTGCTTTGGCAGCTGAACTATGTGAAGGCAAGTTGAATGTCTATGTTCTGCCTTCTATATCAGCAGCTATTTTTGGAAGCTAATTACCCCTGTTTAGGGAGTTGGGTTAATTTATATTTGTGGCACCCAGGATTAGACAGAAGAAGGCCTCAGCCTGCACGAAATCAATTTTAATATCCCTATGGCTCTGGTAGCATAAGTGTCAATATACCATATACGTCTTCCAGAAGCCTCTCTTCTACAATTAAGCCACTTGATTTACTGCAGATATGACACCTGAGCTGAAGGAGCTCAGGAGGAGTTTTATATTCAGAGAAAGATGAAGAGCCAGTGATGCTGTTTGTAAGCTACTCCTAAGAATAGCTGCTTGTTTCTTTTATCACCTGAATTCTTATGAAATTATAAGCATGCATTTGTGCCTGAAGGATGGCCATTTGGAATGGAAAACATTTTTTGCCAGTTTAGGCTGTTCTCTGCATTTTACACTTGTAGTCTTACTGCAATGCAAGGCTCTCTGACTTCTCTTCTAAATCTTTAGCTCTCAATCTGAAGTGATGATTCTTTTTACAGGGATAAGGCATGGATCTTGAGATGGACACAGAGGCTTTAAATATATAGGGGGAAAAAAGAATCTAGTTCCATTTCTGTCTTTTGGAGAAAACTTCTATTTGCCAACTATATGGAAAGACTAACACCACTGTGCTTTATTCAGTGGATCAAAATTTGTCTTGAAGTATGTCTTGCAGACAAGTCAGTAGTGTGTAACATCTTTGTCTGTCTCTCTTAACCCCTGAGTAAGGACAAAATTCTATACCAAACAGCAATCAGAAATGAACTGTTTTATGTGAAGGAAGAGCAAAAATTGCAACTCCCTTTAAGGAGGGCCCAAGGTCACTCACTGAGGAGAGACACCTGTCCAAGTCAGGGCAACGTGCCCCCTCTGAGCAGCCTTGAGCGGAAGAGTATCCAGGGTGGATGTCCTGGTGCTACAAGGCATTACAGTCTTTCTGTGGAGGGGAATTGTGGCTGTGGAAAGGTGACCTTCTGGGGAATGGACAGAATGATTGTATTTAACAGTTTAACTGGGCAGTATTGGCGCTGCTAAAGCCTGAGTTGTAATTGTTTTGTGGAGGGCAGAAGAGGGAAGGCGGCAGAGCAAAGCGGGAAGAAGGCAGCGGCGGTGTGTGGTGATAGGGAGTTGAGGACAGACAGGTAAGGGAAAGTACAGGTGTTTATGGACGGGTGGGGGGCACTCAGCTACCACAGAAAGCAAGCAGCACTTCACTTGGAAACTATCAAATAGGGATTGTGGTGAGACTAAAGGCACCGAGACTGGGTGCTCCCACAGCTATTTCTAGCTGCTGGAGAGATGGAAGGGAAACCCATGTGCAGGCAGCGTGGTCCAGGCTCTGTGCGGTGGCAGAAACTCTGCCGTTACTGGGGATCATTTTGTGTGGACAATGATTCACCCTAAGGCTGTCCTTTCATTCAGTCTCCAGCTTTCTCTGGAGATTGCAGCTTTTTTCTTATAAACTGACCTCCACTAGTTCCCACTCAGAATGCATGAATTTCCTAACAAGCACATATGCCATTCTAACACTGGCTACATGAGGAAAAAACTTTAAGCAAAGCGCCTTCTACTTTGATTTTCTTGGAAATTCATTAAACAGAAGTAATTTTGAAACTGCCTTAGAAACCAAACCAAACTAGGTAGAACTAATCTGCACAGATTAATTTTGTTCTCCAGCCCCTGTCTATGGGGCAGCAATCTTGCCATGCTTATTGATTATCAGACAAGACTACTAATCCCCTTAAGGTCATTAAGTGCACTTAATTAAAGGGCAGTTAGCAAGCTTCTCTTTACCAAGTTAATAGTGGCTGTTAAAAGTGATTTGTACATTACCAATATGGTAGCCATTAATCTAAAAGTCAATTTGTCATTTATATTTTCCCAAACACATTCAGTAGGCTGCAAAGACAGCTGGAAAGCATTCAGCATCTGCTCTTGCATCATGTGTAAGGAAGACACTCTGCTATCTTAAACTGCAAGGCTTAGGCTATAGTCATTTCCACCTACTATCTTCTATAACCCACTGCCTTGTTCCATCCTGAATTGGTGGTGGGAGGAGGAGGAGATAAAAATCTTGTAAAGATTTAGTTCTGATGAGTTCCATGAAAAATAACAGCATGATTGAGAAGCTCAAAGTCTTCTCTGACAGAAAGCTTGAAGCTGAAGCTCAGTGTTATTTTCTTTGTCTTTTTAACTGGCAGTTGGTGCAAGAGAAGTTTCAGAGAAGCTTCTCATTAAACTCAAGGAAGGATGCTGAAGGTATGGTCAGATTTAAAAGGTGTAGAAGGGAGAATCAGGGATATGGGTGGTGAGAAAAGACGGTAGGGAAATGCAATTCTGTGGAAATTTGGATTTCATTGTCCTGGGGATATAATTTTATTAAAAAAAATTTTTATTATGCGAACACAAATACATAACTCTTAATGCAATATAGTTCAAAATTAAATGTATCATGAAATATGTAATGTTTTGTAGTTTTTACTGCATATATAATTTTTGTGAGTTGTTGACTCTTTGGTAGAGATGTTTCACTGCCAGAAACCTACTGCTACAATTAAAGCAAAAGCTCTTTAGCAATATACCACGCAGCTGTTGAGTACTCGGTTTTGCAGACCTTTTCTCTTGGTCTTAAATGACATATTTATCTAGAAAATTACCAATCTCAGCTGAGCTCCTTTTAGGGTTCAGAGCAGGGTGTACATTGCACTGGATGTGCTGCTTGGGCATATGGGTTAGAGGCGAACCTTGTAGAGCAGGGTTATTGGTTGGACTTGGTGATCCTGAGGGTCTTTCCCAACCTGAACGTTTCTGTGGCTGCCTGGGGTGGGGGTGTAACTATGACAGTCATTTGCAACAGAAGAGCTGCTACTGAATGTAACCAGCTGAGCTCTGCCAGCAGGTACCTTTACACACTGCTCACTGGTGCTCTTTTACAGAGTGGCCATCCACTGAGGAAATTGGTTGCTTCCACTGTCTGACCTGAGCAGGTAGCTTTGCAAGAATGGAAGTTTGAGTTCAGGGGACTGGAGAAAATACGAAGGCAGACAACTTGCCTCTAGAGTGTGTTAGACTTAGGAAACTTGCAAGGATAAAATGTCAGCCACAAAACTTTGTTTTAACTCGTATTAAGGTTCATTTCTTTGCCTCAAATATGTTATTTTTCTGCTGCATCTGAGATATATATGTATATAAATCTTTTACAAAGATACACTCCATGTTGTAACCTCCTGTTCCCATTAAAAAATGGATTCTGTACTTGCCAATGGGATAAAATTCTCATTTTGATCTCTAGATGCAAATATATCCATAAGCCAGGATAAAACATTATCTGTTCTGATCATACAGCCAGTGTCATTCTGGGGGATAACACTTGCATTTGAGAACTTCTTTATCATATATTTTTGCTTTACTAATCAAGCCTGTTTAGAAAGTTAGCAGGCACCTTGACTTATGGTGAAGGTCTGTCTTTGGCAGAAGTCCTGATTTAAATCTTTTGCCTGCTCTAGTAGGTCAGCAGACCTTTCTGTGATGAAGCTGGAACGAAGACCAGGGAAATGATCATGCTTTAAAAAAGAGCAACTAACCCACAACAAACAAAACAGATAAACAAAACAAAAACAAACAGAAAATAAGAAAAAAGAAACCCAAACAAAAAAAATATGAAGAAACAAACAAAAAACCCCCCAAACAACAACAAAACATGAACAAACACTCCCCCAAACCCCCAAACAATAACAACCACCACCACAATAAAACCCAACCAAGTATTTAGCCCCCTAATGTGGCCAAAAATTTCCTTCCCTACATCAACCAACCTTCCAATTAAGTTGAAGGTTTGGTTGAACAAAAACCTGAGAAAATAAAAGTTGGAAACAAAATTAGAGAGGAGCAAACTGTTGGAAAGGAGCAACTGTTTTGTTTCATGCTGGTATTAATGCTGTGAAAATATATGTGGGACTGTTGAGGCAAGGTGGAATAAATTGTGTGAAGTAGTGCAGTGTGCCCCTGGGAACAAAAACTTGTGTTTAATGTAAGCTTAAGAGCACAACAATCTTTTTGTGCTTTTGTGCTTTTAAAATTCTCTGTGTCAAGCACATTAGAAAACTGTGTTAATAACTATTATTTGTGCATTAAAGAATAAAAGAGAATATCCTTTAGTTATGAGACTCTTTCAGGCTTTATCAAAAGACAAAGTTAACTCTGAGTGACTAAGAGCCAAACCAGCATCTTGCCTGAAAAATCTCACTGGGGTACCAAGGAGAGATGAGTCCTGGGCTGCATCAANTTTTCCCAGCAGTAGGCAGGGGTCAGAACAGGCTTGGGGCTCAGCTGGAGCACCTGTGCAGTCATCTTAATTTAGAAAATGTATATACCGTTAAATGACAGAGCTCCCTCCCACACCCCCCCCAAATACATTTAATTTGGAAATTTCCAAGCAGCTTATCTGCTAACAATCTTTTAATATTCTATTTATTTATTTAATATTGTTGCTTGGGCTGCTCATATAATCAGATAAGGGTCATTAAGCCAAATTTATGATTAAATAGGATAAAACTATTTATTCTCTTTACTCAGCCTGTTAATGTTCTAGAGCTTATGCCGACTAGATGTCGATATTTCAAATGAAGTTACTACCTTTTTCAAATATCATAATTATATGAGAAAGCTATATTATCTCATTGTGAGGATTACTTTCCACTACCTTATCTGTGATAATGTCTGCACATATTGGCCTTCAGATTTCCTCGTGCTGCTGACGGCAGGAATTTCTCTAAGTCTCCCATCTGGTATCTGCACTAACCTCTTCGTAGTTTTATTTTGTCATTTTTATTTCTTAAACCATTGTTAAGGATTTAAGGGACTGTTTCATATGTTAGTCAGGTTTTGTGTTTTCAGGTTAGCTTGCAAACCAAAGGCTCTCAAGTCTTTTCTCATTTTAATTGCAGCTAAAAATGTGCTATGAGAGTATCACTGTGCAAAGCAACAGGCTCATGATTCTAGGGTTCATAGAATATATATTCACCAAAATGTAATTGACTCGAGCCCCTATCTCAAAGCTGTAGACTCTGGCAAGCTTTCTGTTTTGGGAGAAACAGACCTTAAGCTGTTTATTTTCTATGCCAAGTTGGAAGAGACCACCCTAAGGCACACTGCACCTTGCATCTGCTTTTGTTTTTAAAAATCCATGACATCTGAGGTTTGTCAAAAGCAAAGTTACTGCTGTTTGAGCTGTTACTCTTTCTGCCATGTGTGGTAGAATCCTAGAAAAGAAGTGATGTCACCAACTTATCTGCAAATGACACCTTCCCAGTGTGGATGCTGTCTGAGTCTCCTTATGACAGACTGACAGCAGCAGACTAGGTCTGGTTGCAATTGAAAATTAAAAATGTGATAGGAAAAAATAAATGTTACCCAGAAATATTTTGTGATAGTCTGTTTGAAAGGTTACCAAGTAGAAGCATAAACTAGATTTCTAAAAGAATTTCTTTACATTTTGTGTGCTGGAAATGGTTAATAACTTAATTTACAGTTTCTGATAAGAATTTGTGTTTTGTTCACCTCCAGACTGCCTGTGTGCTTGACTCTTTTCCTCTAAAAACTGACTGTCTTCCATTTTCACCCTCATTCTTTCAGTTTTTTCTGAGTTTCCTGTTCTCTCAACAGCTGGCCTCAATTTCATCATCCAAAACTTCATTTCTCTAGGCAATCAAGCAAATGAATTGTCTTCATCCATGTTTAAAACAAATTCATTCTAAATTAGTCTGTGCCCCTTCAGCGTTAATTTTCCATGACTATTATAGTCATTGAGCTTTATAGCATGAACACAAGCAAATATTAAGTTTGAAGGCTTAAATGTTTTTCAGTGAATTTTAAATTGAGGGCTACATCTTCAGCTATGATTTGAGGCTGTAGGAATCTTCAAAGCCAAGGGATATGGTTTATGTGATGTGGTGAAAACAGTAGCATTATGTTGCCTTCAAGCTAGCTGAAAAGATGGCCTGTAACCAGTCAAAAGAGGAGGCTTCAAATGATTATTAACAACTTTTAAAACACACTACTTAACTATGGAACAAAAAGTATCAAATGTAACTAAGTGTCACTTCAGCACAGTCCAAAGTTAACATAAATGAGCTGCTTACTATTTTGCTCTAGGGTATTTGGCTGAAAACTATTTATTATTTAGTATTTATCAAGATAGTAAACATTTAAATACGAAATCATAGAATCATAGAATGGTAAGGTTGGAAGGAGACCTCAAGGATCATCTAGTTCCAAGCCCCTGCCATAGGCAGGGACTCCTCCCACTAGCAGAGGTTACTCAAGGCCTCGTCCAACCTGGCCTTGAACACCTCCAGGGAGGGAGCAGCCACAACCTCCCTGGGCAACCTGTGCCAGTGCCTCACCACCCTCACTGTAAAGAACTTCCTCCTAACATCCAGTCTAAATCTTTGCTCTGCCAGTTTAAACCCATTGACCCTATTCCTGTCATTGCAAGCTCTTATAAATAGTCCCTCCCCAGCCTTCCTGTAGGCCCCCTTCAGATACTGGAAGGCTACTATAAGAGGAATTTTGGAGTTGATTCAAATAACCTAGAAATCTCATACAGCTATAAGATTTTTCAGAGCACTGCTTTTATCCAAGTAAGATACACCTCTGGCATATGAGGAAATCAAGATATAAATCTTAGAGAATCAGTCATGACTAGAAGCAGTGTCTCGGCTCCTTCTCTGAGCTGTTCTCCAAAGGAACCTAGTTTAGATGGACTAAATTAGCTCTCTCCATCTGCATGCAGTACAAAAGGCCTATAAACCTAATCATCATGTATTTAAAACTCTTATAACCATATTCTACCTGCAATTAGTTGAGGCTCTAGTTGAGCCTTATTCTGTATTTCTTCTTCCCTCATGAATCAGATGACTGGTAAATATCACCAAGTTGTTTAACATCTGAGGCAAGGCTGAAGGGGAAAAGGAATGCATGGGAGTATTATTTCACTCTTATTTTATTTTTTTGGAATTTAATGCTAGATGATGGAAATATTTTGTTCCTTGTCTCCTGGTTCAACTTAATCTCGTTTGATTTGGTGACGATGAAGTCATTATTGTGTGATGCTTGTATGAAGATAAATTTGACTCAGTCATGATGAGTCAGGAGGGAGACAATGTAAGTTTTCACATAAAGTAACTTCCACTGAGCACATCTACTCATCACAGAACTTGTTCTCTTTGTTGTCTTTGAAGTAAAATGCTGAGAAAACATGGTCTCAGTTACTTCTATAAAGATCAGTCCTCTACATCCAGGTCAAAGTATGTTGGCAACCTACCCGTGAATATTGTATTTCTATATTCATTTGTAATACAGTCAAATAAGCCTTCAATATTTCAGGGGTGGTGGGAGGTGGGGGAATACTGTTTCTTTTATTAGAAGATTATGTTCAGTCTGGCAGCTTCAAAAGGAAGGTTTTCAGCATCTTTGAAGTTCCCTATCACTGCTGTCCAGCCGTCATTGTGGACTAACATATCACACAGGTTCCGGATGATTTCTGGGGGACGCTCAGTGTTTTATTGAAATTTGTAACAATGTGTCCTACTTACCAGACTAGCAGTGTTTCACATATGCTTTTTATAGCCAGCAGTATTTGGTTTCATGGCATCGTGTGAAACAAACACCCTCTAGTCCCTGCTCCTCGTGCTATTTCAGCTCTCTTTTCATGTGTTGCTGTTGGTGGTTTAGCTCAGACTTCCCTGATGTATCAGTGGACACCCTCAGGAGCTTTACGTGGCAGGGAGAAGTATCACAGCTCTTGATTATAAGAGACTGACATATTGGTCATGAATGCTGAAGACTAGCAGGCACTTTCTACACAAAAACCTTTATAGAAAATGCTCAAAACAAAGGAGACTGGGAGTTGGGGAATGGAGCAGGGGGAAGACAAGACACTGTATCTTGTCAGCTCCCTTTTTATTCTATTTGCCTACAAGGAGATTTCGTCTCATTTGAGTGGGAAGGAGCACTGCAAAGGGAAGAGGCCAAGCCTGATACTGGAAGATGTGTATGACAATGCATGGGTTATGGGGAGCAAACACTTCACTCCAGTTCAGTTTTAATTATCCTTTCCTTAAACGCATGCTCACGAAAGATCATGAATTAGGCAGCAGGCTTGGTTGCAATATTATAAAGCAGGAATAAATGTCAAATTAGGTCTTTCTGGTTTCTTCCCTCTTCTGTTCATTTCTGGACTTATTTGTGACTTATTTTCCTGGAATTAAAGCCTTAGAAATTGTGTTTTTGTGTTCTAATTGATTTAAATGTCCTGCCAATTCCCCATGGTCTTACAGAGGGTAAAGTATCACAAAAAATTCTTAGAAACAAGGAAGATGACAACAATTCCTAAAATCACATTTAAATTATCTTAAGAGGAACAACATCTCCTATAAGTCAACATGTGGTAGAAAGAATTCTGCATTTTGGCCAGGAAAAAAGCTGGAACTCTTGTCAGCATCTGACTGTGGTCTTTGTCATCTGACCAGTTCTGCTGTCAGGGACTGAGTCACACTAATTTGAGAATCTGTCAAGAGAAAGAATACATCTCCCAGACTGCATACACAACTTTATTTTGACACTGAACATCTCTGTTCAGCAGCTGAAATGAGAAAACAAAACACAGAACTAAGAGCGAAACTGGGTTTTCTGAGCTGTCTTGTTCTGAGCCACGCTGGAGGTCCTGAATTAATGCTCTGGGCTACTTCCAAACACACTGAAGGCTCAACTCTGCTTTGGTGGTTCCCAGTTTTCCCTTCTGTTGTATGGCTGCTCCAAGTTCAGCCATATTTTCCTCCATTTTTCTTTGGAGCTGATACAGATATAGCAATTTTAGGTTCCCTAGCCCTCTGAGTAGGTTTCCTTGCAGATTTCAGTCAGGTTACTTGTGTAAGGCCAAAGGATGGGACAAACTCATGTTATAGTGAATTGTGAAGGACAAAACTGTTGTGGTCTCAAATTTCATTTCTTGGATACCTAGGTGAGCAGTGCCTTACTGTGCAACATAAACTGAGAAAGATGAATTCTAGCTATGAACTGTCTTCTACCATGCTAAATTATTTGGATTTTGTCCATTGCCCCTTGTCCTGTCACTGGGTATCATTGAAAGAGGCTGGCTCCATCCTCCTGACAGTCACCTTTCAGCTCTTTGTAGACATTGATAAGATCCTCTCTCTGCCTTCTCTTCTCCAGACTAAATGGTGTGGCATAGGTGATCCACTCTCTACCCACAAATATCCCACAAATACCCACAAATGTCAAAGGTATAAAAACCATCTACGTGTCATCTCATCATCTGAATCCTGATGCCATTATCTCTCCTGAAAAGCTAATAATAAGAAGAACTGGTATAGTTCTCACAGGATGGTTGGCAAGATCAGAGCTACAGCTGGGATGGACCTTTGCAAACAAGCTCATAAAGTGAAATGTATATGAAAAGGCTTACAGAATAGAAATTATTTATTTTTTAAAAAAGAATCAATTACCTCTAGTTAGCTAAAACTGACAAGGAACATCACCAGACATGTGTTCAGAACCGAATTATTTCTAGGGCAAGCTACTGCAGTCAGTAGGTTTTTAATTCCTCCTAAATACAGAATTTTATGCATGAAACATTCAAACACTTGTTAATTTTTCCAGCTGCAGGAACACTAGGTTGCTATGGAGATAGGTGGAAAAAACATAAAAGTTAAAAACAATTTTAAGTAGGGAATCATTTCAGCTACTGAGAACAACAAAAGTGTCCAAATGCTGGATGTACAGTGAAATGCTTCTAAAACCACCAAGTGTGCATCAGTCATTTATATCATAGAATGGTAAGGTTGGAAGTAACCTCAAGGATAATCTAGTTCCAAACNCAGTTCTCTAGATGGTGTCTGAGGAGAGCAGAGTAAAAGGGCAGAATCCTCTCCCTTGCCCTGCTGCCCACACTGCTCTTGATGCAGCCCAGGACTCAGTTACTGTCTGGGCTGCATGCACACACTGACAGCCAATATCATATGACTAAGCTAATTTCCAGTAAGTTTTAAAGTTAATATTTCTGGTTTTGGTGTTTTTTTTTGTTTATTTGTTTAGTTTGTTTTGTTTTTTTTGGTAGACAACTAATTTAATGATTTATACAATTAAGTATTCTTCAGGAAGTTCGTTTCAACTAAAGCAGTGTGTACTCCAAGGACTTCTGGAATATCTTTTAGTGACTAGGAAGTAAATCACACCTTTAAAATATCTCAATAAGAGAACTCATTAATAGTCATCTTGCCCCTGAAAACTGGACTGTAATGTGAGGGCACTTTCTCATTTATATTCAGTTATGTTATGCTGATATAATGCTGGTATCTTTAGTGTTGCTTGGTAAAACTTATATAATAAATGAACATCAAGTGTGCAGAAGATGATGGCAATTACTTCTCTTTATCCCACACATCCAAATGTGGAAAGGCATAAATAGAGACATTTGTGTGATATTTTGTCAAGGTGTCCTTGAATGAGAGGATTTAAGCCTCAGCACTGTTGCCTGGGCCCAAGCCAAGTCATGCATCCTCGTTGGTCTTGAGGCTTTTCCTGTGAATGCAGCTGTCACTCTCCTTTGCAGTGTATCCTAATGGGATGAGACTTCTCTGTCCAGCCCCTGTCTAAGACCATGGATGTGTGTTTGAGGCTACAGGAACCCCTAGCTATTCAGCACTTCTCACTTGAGCTTGATGTTTTTTCACTGCTCCGAGACCAACTCTGCAAGAAAAATATCTTAATTATGAGATTTATAAAATATGCATTAAGCAAATGAGCTTGATTAAAAATATATGCATATATCATATTTAATATAAATTATGTGCAAAGTGCAAGGAGATCATTGCTTGCTATTTAAACCGTGGGATGCATTGTTTTTGCAATAGTGATAAAGGTAAAGCAGCGCATTCCCCAGTCTTCAGTTATATCAGTATAAACATAGATGCACATACAGTATATTTTGCTTCCCTCAGGGAAACTGGGATATTAGGATTTACCTTTCCTCGGAGATTTCAAAGAGGATTCAATTGGACTGTGGCTGTACCAAATCGTTTGCAGTTTTTGCATGCTCCTAATGAAAATTGCGCTGACATTTGTGCATATTCATTACGATGGTCATGAAAATGCAATGATAATGGCACAAAGTAGTTCTGCCTCTCACAAAACAAATGGAACACATTTTCTTCTGGTTTTGGCTCTTCAGTTATGTCCTATTTCTTTTATGCACACACTCTGTACCTCTTTCTGTGTTTTCAGATGTAGCATGTGCTGTGTCTTCTCAAGGAGATATGTGTGATTACAGGTGGACTGAGTTCTGCCTTCTTTTTCATCAGTGCTATAGCTAATTTGGATATCCTTGCTTTTTTGTTTGTGGGTTGGTTTTTTTTTTTTGGAGTTCTTTGGAGCCTCTTCCCATCTAAGGCTGCTGGGAAGGAGAAAGACACCAGGAAGCATAAAGTCGTCAAATACCAAGTCTCAGCCTATATAGCTGGTTCAGAAACTGCCACTAGGCCTGACCTTGAAAAGAGAGGATCAAAATTAATACATAACTTGGGATAGATCTTCTTGAAGCAGACTGAGATCATCTAGTAGTTTGCTGTGTTTAAAATGGATGCTCTTCTTGCCAGTATCTTTGTACCAAATGTTGACGCTCGCTTGACTTCTTGGTGAGTGGATTCAATCTGCTAAATCCTCTGTGCAGAGTGGTTCTGCCCATTTGGGCAGCAGTCAACTGTAAGATTGGTTTCGCTGTATCATCGAGCTGCACCCTCTCTAATTGTCCTGACATACTACTACTTAGGCTGTGTCCTTATCTCCTTCTGACTTGCTTATTATTGTTTCTAGATTTGTAATTATTAAACTAGAAGGTGTCACACTCAACCTTTCCTCAAAGAGCTACTCCACTGGCAGCTTCATGAAGAAAAACAAGACTGTTTCCTCTACGGTCACTTTTTTTACCACAGGAGGCTCCTCTGTCTCCTTGTACTGCTGCCCAGAATTTTGAAGGCCTTCCTAGTCATAGAATCATAGGATGGTAAGGTTGGAAGGAGACCTCAAGGATCATCTAGTTCCAACCCCCTGCCATAGGCAGGGACACCTCCCACTAGCACAGCTTACTCAAGGCCTCGTCCAACCTGGCCTTGAACACCTCCAGTCCTTCTCCTTTAGAACATTTACACTAGTAGAGATGCCAATTCTTGATCCCTGATGTGACTATCAGATTGCACTGTCACATTTTTGACCCTGTTCCTTTTTGAGCTTATCGTATAGAAAACATTTATAAAGATACAAGGTCTTAACTATCAACTTCCTTTGCCATGGGGTATTAATTATTGACTGATAGCCCTCTAGCATTTCACAGGACTAGCCTCTTGCAGCATTCAGGCATCATATGCTACTTCCATTTTTTGGGCTTTTAACAGTACATCTTTTTGTTAGCAGCTGAAGCTAGATTTACTGCTAAGTTAAGTACTTTTTTGAACTTCAGAAATAGGGTTGGTTTTGACATTTGGCAGTTAAACTCAGAAATTTTACTGCACTTGATTATTTCTTTGGTATTTTTTTCTTTCCTGCACATCTCATAGTGCTTTGCTGAAGTGGGTCTCAATCTTCTTGATTTGTAGATGCCACTCGTTTAGTGGCCAGCCCAGACCTAAGCCTTGACAGTAGATAAGGAAACTAAGACATAGACATGCACAGTAACTAATTTCTGAGCTCTGATTATAACTTGGAATTTCTCACTGTTTTATTACAACAAGGATGTCCATTTATTTTAATCTAGCCTATATTTACCCTAAAATTCTAGAAAAGCCTGAGATCCTACCATGCATGCTAATGTTCCTTAATGTGCCAGATACAGCAAGGTGCACAAAATGACTCTGCAAAAATGTGTATGCAGTTACAGCAGATATAATAATTGTTGAAGATAACTGGGAATAATGAGCATCTCAAAGTTAGGATGATGAATAATGTGTTTCACTTGCAGGTGGAAGTGTCATAAGCTTAACTCAGTGGCTCTAGGGAGACTGCTATCTCTTTAAATGCAGTGCTTTTTAGATGATTCTTTGAGAAAAGTGGTGCCAGGAGCAGAGGAGTTGCTACTTTAAAGAAAATCTTGGGGCTTATACAGGCACTGCATACATGTGAACGATGGCACATAATGTAACAGGAGAACTTTGCAGCATAACGGCACTGATGGTAAAGTTCTTGCTCCATATCATTCTAAATTGGAGAAAGGAATTGAAGTCAACTGCACTGTGCTTGCAAGGCAGCAATGTCCTTTCAGGAGTTCTGGTTGCTGGAGAAATAGGTTGAAGAAGTAACTGTTTCTTGAAGGCAGTATCACACTAGGCTGGCACAAAGTGTATACACGAAGTGTATGGAGAGAGGCAGGAAAACAAGCCTACACCAAATTTGGTTACTACTTAATTCCTCACAGAGGGCAACGGATGGGGAAACAGCAGCAATTCCTCCTTTTTGTCTTGCTTTTGCTGCTCGTTGGGAATCTTGTTGGCACAGACGATGGTTTAAGTGTTTAATTGGTTGTTCTGGTTGGAGAAAACATGAATATATCCTGCACAGGAAAAATGGGCATGGTGACTCTGCTCTGAAGATGTCACTGTGACTGGGTCTGCTACCCCAGTACTCAGGCAAATCACAGCAATAACAACTTTATGGTTCTAGAGTTTTTCCTTCACATCTCTTCATTAGGACATACAGGAGACAGAGCCCTTTAGAAGAATAAGGATTTACTAAGAACTTTGGAGAACCTTGGACTAAGGCAACTGGAGAGTGGAAACCTTCAGATGGAAGGGACACTGAAAAGGAAGAGACAGGGAAAGCTAAAGGTGGGAGAATTAGTGAGGACTGTGTGCTGTGAAGATCAATATGTCGAAAAGCAGAAGAAGCCTGTGGGATATAAGGATTCAGAAGGCAGAAGATAAAGGTTTGAGGGACTTGATGCTAGTTGGAGTGACAAGGCCTGTGCAGGAGCAAATATGATAAAGATGTTTGGGGAAAGAGCATGTCCTTAGGAAAGATAAATATAATTCACTGTAGTGATTTGCAAGAAGTAACAGAAGACGCTGTGAAATAAAAGTGAATTTAGACGCTGAAGAAAGATGTCAATGGTTTTGGCAAAAGAGTTGGTAAAGATAGGTGAAATATTTTGAGAACTGTGCAATAGGAATTTTCAGGAAGAAAACGCAGAAGCTGAACATTTATAAGAGGAAATGAACACACTTCTGTTGTATGGTGCAGTCCTCAGTTGAATACCTAGTTCACCTGTTTTCAGAAAATTATCAGTTTTTATGAGAATTATCTAATTATATGAAACTTCAACAAACTCTAATGTAACTTTCTAGTTTATCCATATGTATAAGCAGAGTCGAAGTCCACCTCCTCTACTGCTACCTGAGGACAGTGCTGAAGACACTCATAGCTTGAATGCTCAAAATTGAACAGGATGCTTGTTTCTGAATGATGATAAAACAGGATGGAAAGGGTCACTTGACAGAGCAGCCATGGATTAAGTGGCCATGAAACAAGGAACTAAAAGAGGTGATCTAAAGGAAAATGGAGAATAGGGGCAGGGATTTGAGAGTCTAGAAAAGGTGTCAATAATCAGTAGATGAAATTAGAATTGATTCATTAGGCAGAGATAATGTATTGAAAGGATTGAAGACCAGAGGACTGATTAGAGTATATTTTTCTGGAGAGTGGGGTAATAAAAGGAGAAGAAAAGCTGTTAGTTGCATATGTCCTGTGCTGGGAACTGGCAGCAAAGTGTATGATGGACTGGGATGGAAGGGAAATGTGGAGGAAATAACGGATGCTGTGAGGAGAGAAAAGGTGAGTTATTAGGGCCCAAATGCTTCAGCTGTGTAGGGTGGCTCTTCCTGTTTGGACAGGCTATTATTACAGATGACCATGAGCACGCAAAAGAAAATGTGTGAAGGAATGAGGAGGTACTATTTATAAGGTCTTGTAATGACAGGATGAGGGGCAATGGGTTTAAACTGGCAGAGGGGAGATTGAAACTGGATGTTAGGAGGAAGTTGTTTGCAGTGAGGGTGGTGAGACACTGGCACAGGTTGCCCAGGGAGGTTGTGGCTGCTCCCTCCCTGGAGGTGTTCAAGGCCAGGTTGGAGGAGGCCTTGAGTGAGCTGTACTAGTGGGAGGTGTCCCTGCCTATGGCAGGGGGTTGGAACTAGATGATCTTTGAGGTCCCTTCCAACCTTACCATTCTATGATTCTATGAGTCTTTGCAGAGGTTTCCTTTCACTGGATTTACCATATACAAGTGTAGTTAGGTATTTTTAAGTGAAGGAAGCCTGTAAACTTGCCTGAAAGTCTTTTCATTTCTGCCTTTGCGGTAACAAAGTTTTTGGTGCTAAAATAAGCCATGTGATGTACTGTACTTCTAAAGCTGTTAAAAGGTTCTTAACAGCTCTATAAAATACTTGCCGCCTCCTCCTGTGCTTTCAGAAAATTTTACTGTAATATTTATTTCAGTGGCTTATACAGAATTTCCTCCCCTCTAAAACGTAAGCTGTTAATTATTTCTGAGTTGTCATGATCAACTCCCCTCTAGCTATTAAAATGTACTTGCATTGTAGTTTTATTATTACTTGCAAAATATTGGAAAAAATAATTTTGCTAGACAGTTAAATTTGAAATAAATATTAACTCAGCAATGCAAATGGACCCTTTATGTTAATTTCCTGCAAATACTCAAACAGTGTAGTTTTACGAGAAAAAACATAAAAACAAGTCTATGAATATTCACCGAAAGTGAGTTTTGAATGGTACACTTGAGTCTAATCTCAAAGTCATGCTGCATGGCCCTAGTCTACATAGGTCACTTCACACAACAGGAGAAGGTGTGTGACTAGTCACCACTGCACAAACACAAGCTAATATGGGTATAAAGTGTCTGCAGAACAGGTACAGATGGAAGCTTTCAATGCCCTGCAAAATTCTTCAGTTTATGAGCACTCTTAATGAACAGAAGACAAGGCAAAAAATGATGAACAAATTGCTTGTAAAGACTTTGCTCACTGCTTATTAAAATATTATTTACAAGCAATTGTGGTGATGCAGAATATCCATGGTGTTTTGAGGAAAGAAATGGATTACTTGCAATTCTACCTCAATGGTTTCAAGAATCGTGATTCTAAGGAATTATTTTACACATGGCAATACCAACTTATAGCACAGAAAACTGTACACCGTGCAAAGCAGCTTTTTAAAAAATTGATTTATTGTTGCATTTTAATACTTTTTTTCATTCTACCAGGCAATCACTGTTATAACATTGAGCACACTGAAATTCGGAAATGTTTTTGCCTCGTATGCAAATTTAATTAGTCCTTGTGGTTTTATCATCTCCAACAAGATGCTCCACTGAGATTGTGCAAATGTATCTTTGAGGGCTTATAACTTTATTATAGAAAGATAACTTCTGATATCAAGTTCCTGCTTCAGAATATACACATTTTAGACTTGTGGTCTTTTAAAATTTTCCAGTCAAGGCACAGACTGTTGTATATCTAGGCTTTACAGTTTCTTTTCTTCAGTAAGCTGCCTCAATCTTCTAGAGCAGTCAGTGGGTCCTAATTTGGTCCTAACATGGGTTTAGAAAACAGCTGGTATGGAAATATCTTTTGGATGATGCTATCTGCCATGGGTAAGGTGCTGAATCATTGACATCTTACTCCTAGTTATGACACCACTTTCTGATCCAGGACAGATTCTCCAATGGCATCTTGTGGCTCAGAGCATCCCAGGAGTTACTGAAAACTTCCATTTCTGACGAGATGAACAGTTGTCACTTAAAAGCTTGAAGCATTAGGTAATTTCCCTCATGCCACAATTCTAGTTCCACTGAATGGCCATAATGAATTCTCCTGAAGGATTCACTGCATAATACTAGCATAATACTTTTCTTGCCTGGTGGCATTCACTGGTTTTTGTATACGTTCATTAAAGAGCTTTAAAACACTCTTGTAAACAGGGACCCATAGTATTTCCTGCAAGAACACTCTCAGGTTTTTTTGTTTGTGGTAAAGTTTGTATCACATGCCTACTTCTGGCTGCAAAGGCCTTTGGATGCTTGCTTGTCTATTTAATCTTCTGCTTGTAGTTTATTCATTTTACTCATGATAAACAACGGTGTCTTCAACAAAAATGTGCTGAGTAATTGTGATGTTGGCCTGCATTGTATTCTTGCAAGGTTTGTACTACTCTGTTGTGCATTTGGATGAAATAAGTGAAGGGGGAAACCGATCTCTGTCAGGCTGGTTATCTTTGGGGGTTGAGGGTGCAACCTGAGCTGGGACCTTTTTCCCAAACTAAGCACTATGAAAGATGCTCTGGTGTACCTGGGAGGTGGTGGGGCTACCAAGTATTTGCAGAACATAACAGAATGTACATTTTGTGATGAATGTGCTCTGAATTTCCTTTCAGATACCTCTTAAATATTTCATGAATACTGAAAGATGCACACAAATCACAATCTGGTATCCTTGGCCGCTTAAGTCCTCACTTTTGTTAGGTGCCTGCTCTGTAACTTATACCTGTTCCTATCTTAGAATCATAGAATGGTTAAGGTTGGAAGGGACCTCAAAGATCATCTAGTGCCAACCCCCTGCCATAGGCAGGGGCACCTCCCACTAGTACAGGTCACTCAAGGCCTCGTCCAACCTGGCCTTGAACATCTCCAGGGAGGAAGCAGCCACAGCCTCCCTGGGCAACCTGTGCTGGTGTCTCACCACCCTCACTGGAAAGAATCTTGTGTGATGTCCTGAGATGGTTCATGTGGGGGATTTTACTACTGTACTTTCTTGTCTGTTCTCTCTCCATTATGTTCTTTAAGACATGGTTTCTTCTTGAGCAATGCTCTTACAGTTACACTGTTAACAGTACATTGTAGTCTGTGGTCTAACTGTGGTTTTACGTGTTGAGGTTTTGAACCATGCCTCAGACAAACCTTTTCTCACCCTCCCTTCTGTGGTAAACAAAGTTCTATACATTTGAGTACTTTGGGGAAGGCAATTCTGACAACAGAGCTAGGATGTTTAGTGACTACTAGAACATGAAAACACTGCAAAGTGACTGATGGCACTTCGGCAGGAATTACTATTTTTCTTTTACAACCCTAGGAAAAAGATCCATATTAAAGCAGAGATGTTCCAGGAACTTGCTGAAGCACTTGTTTGATGCAGGATGAAGGGCATGTTAGAATGCATTCAGAGTTATGACAGAGGATGATTTCTTGGCGATTGTGTATGTTGCCAAAGAATTTTGTCGCTATATAGCTAAGTGGAAGTCCAAACATGCTAAGGTGACAAGTGACTGGAGGCTATTTCAACAGAACTGTCAGGAAACATGCCAGCCAGGTTGCAGCTCGTGTAACTTCTGTTAAAAAAGACAAAATTTAGAGGTGCTTTATTACATCCTCAGGGGATGTATTAATTGGCGCATCTCTGTCTAGAAATACATATAAACAGCCTCTTGTAGCTGGGCTCAGCTCACTGATGGCAACTTTGCAGCTTGTTTGTGCTGCTCTCCAAAGAGCAAAACGAAGTTCGTGTCAAACCTCACAGGGTAGAATCCTGGAGGTGTTCAAAAGATGCAGAGATATGGTGCTGCGGGTGCATGGTTTAGCATTTGGTAGAGTTCCATGATAGCAGGACTCGCTGAGCTTTAAGGTCTTTTCCAACCGAAAGGATTCTATGATTGAGTCGGGGCCTGCCCGCCTCAGGCCGCCCGCTCCTCCCCAGGCGCCGGGCGGCTGCCCAGGGCAGCGCTGAGTACTTCATACCGCGCACCCGAGCGGCAGCAAAATGGCCTTCCCAGGGCCACCCTGCGTGTAAAGCTAAGCCGGGATGGGACGGGGAGTGGGGGAGGAAGACAGAAGCCGTGCACCCCCCTGCTACCGCCTGCTGCTGCTGCCGCTTTAAAACGCGGCGGGCGGGGGCCGCGGGGCCGCGGCTGTCCCGGACCGCGGGGGCGGGGAGATGGCCGCGGCGTTGCCGGGCGACAGCGGGTGGCGTTGGAGCCGCCGGGCACCGCGCCGCTCTCCTCGCTTCTCTCCCAAAGCGGAGTAAATAACGGTAACGCAACTTATTTATCTGCTGTCATCGCGTAGTTCGCCGCCTGCCCCTGTCCAGCCTGCCGGAGCGCCCCAGCGCAGGCGGTTGCTGTCAGAAAGGTCCACACGGGACAGATGGGGAGCGTGTGTTTTAATCAGCTTTGCCGAGCGCTGAGAAGAGCAGCGTGAGGTGGGCAGCGCGGTGAGGCACGAAGCAGGCCATCCCCTTGAGGGAACGATAGATACACGCCTGGGGGCTCAAGCTACCCTTCCTGTGCGCTGGCACCCAGCACACCTCGGGAGCAGGGACAAGGGGGTGACCCTCGGTGTCACCTGAAGTAGCGCGGTGGGGATGGCGTGGAGTGGATCCCAGGTAGCAGTGTAAAGCTGAGGTAAGCACTGGGGGATGGTAAATGTGAGAGTCAGCCAACTAGCTTGAAACACACAGGAAAGGTGTTGAGATGCTGAAGTTGCGTGGCCTACCTTGTTCTGTATGCGTTACTTAATGCACGAAGCGAAGCATTGGCTTCGCGTGGTGTGACAAATCTGGGATAAACTCTGCTCGGCTGCCAGCATGTGCAGGCTCGAGTTGGCCTAGTCGTGTTGCCTTAGAGGGGCATCTTGTCTGTAGCCAGTGAAGGTGTGCAGATGGCACTGCTGGCTGCAATTGCAAGAATTGTAGCTGTTAATATCCCTAATGTGGCATCGCCTCTGTTGGTGCAAAAAGGCGTGTTCATTCCACAGATTATATCTCTTTTCTGTGGTTTACAGATACTGCTGTCACCCACGTGCATTTTGCTGGCCAGAAGATGTAGATGTGCCCCACGACTCAGTCCTTGCATGAGTGTTTTGAAGATGAAATGCTACAGAAACACTTGAAGCGTACCACCTGAGGACATTGTTACCGACATGGACATCATTATTTATTTACAGATGCTTTAATCAGGAGGAGCTTTTTTGTAAACATGAATTGCTGGGCTCTTTCCTTGAGGTGTCGTTTCTTGTTTCATGCTATTGAAACATTAATCTTAACTTATTATGACTCCTTTGTGTTGGTCAGCTCTCAGGGACATTTCCCTAGGCTTGAAAACGTGGGAGCGTTCAAGAATGTGTCAGTTGTGCCAACTGAAGCCACTTGTGGGCTGCCAGACCGAAGTACTTTTTGTCATAGCTCAGTAGCTGTTGAAAGTATTATGTCCTGTATCAAGAGGTTTTGTGTTCAGGAATGTCCATACAGGTCATCGCCTTCTTCATACAAACGACTTCTTTCAGAAGGCCTTGGTACCTGTGTTGTGGAAGACAGAAGGGAATTGCATCCATGGTCCTTCAGCAATGCTTCCAGTTTTATTTTTCATAATCACAAGGATTGCATCTATACTCCCCGTTCTTTGAGGCTTGGAGCTTCGTTTACGTTAACTGTATGGTTGAAACCTGAGGAAGAAGGTGTAATGTAAGTAGTATTGAAGGTGTTTACTTTCCTGGTGCTCTTAAAAAAATTGATCATTGTGGTCATGGTCATTAATAGCAAACTATTTAAAATTTTAAAAAGGTACAGTGGGAAACTGTGACGTTTTAAAGACGTATTTAGGTTGAGGTCTTCACAAATGTCAAGAGAAGTAGGTTCAGTTTCAGTGGCATTGACTCAAATGGTAGTCCAATTGCTTTCAGTGAGAGCTATTCATAAGTAATGTGCACGTCCTTAAAATTCTAAATTTGTGTTTCTGATTCATATTCCTTTTTCTAAAAGCTGCCAGAAAAACATTTTGTTAGGAGTTTGTGCTGTTGCTGCTTTCACAATGGAAAAAAGTAGCTAAAATTTTTGGGAATCCTCAATGCAAGCTTACTCCTTAAAAACAAACAAGGAAGGTTCCCAGATCTTCCAAACTGAATATTTTGGTGCTACAGAAGTGCGGTCACAGTTTTTGCTCGTACATCTGGGGAATGTTGGCTGAGTGAGTGTGTTGCTGTAACAAAAGATTCCGCTGCTGAAACTGCTAATGAAGTTTCCACTAGGTGTTCACAAAACAGATGTAGCTAGGCATATTCCCTCTTCTATTTGCCTACATGTCACACTTTTAGGAGATACAGTTGTTGTAAGTGGCCCTTCAGCTTGACTGGGCCTTAATGAAAGGTTGCTATTTTGAGAAATGCATCACAAATCCTTCAAAAAAACTGTTCCTACCTCCTGCCACAAAATGCAGAGCCTCTACACTTTCCTACCCTGCTTGTGCAGATCATCTTTGAAGTTAAATTCAAAGTGTGGTACTCTCAGAGTATGCCACAAATGTTTTTGTACTTTGTCCTCGTAACTTATTCTTAGAACAAATCTAATGATCTCCTTTGGTTTAGCATTCTTTATACTTCTCATGCTACTCTGAAATAGTGAGTCGTGTAGGGGTGTGAAAATCATCAAAACCAATAGAAATGTCTAAAACTACAATACGTGTGAAATTGTAGTCTGCTCTATGTAGTGATAATGACTTTAAAAAAAAAAATCAATCTAACTGTAGCAATTGTGTTTGCGGAGGGGAAATAAATGAGATGTGCAGAGCAAGTGATTTTAGTTTGAGCTTAAGTTAAATCAGCTTGGCTGAAGGCATGTGTGAAGATGCCTCTGGAGGTTTGGCCTGCTGTCTTTTCCAGACAGCTTTTTCTACATAAAATTTGAATCTTGAATGCCAGAAAAATCCATTTCAGGGGTTGTCCTGTGCCATGCCTTCATGTCCACACATATGTGGGCATGTGAGAATCCTGTTCAGCAGAATGTATGCTTTACTTGAAGGGGGAATGTCCTGCTGATTTCCAAGCAAGCAGTTGCAGTGATATGTTGAGTGAAACTCTTTTGTCAGTGGGATAGGCTTTTGCTTGCATGCAGCCTAAAATGTATGTCCTTAGTTTCATATTATTAAGTGCTGTTCAGAAATCAGACTCCACTGATGTCTGATTATCCATGGACTAGTATAAAACATTAGGCTTCAATTGCTACTCTGTTAATAACTACACAACGTACATATTCCTGTTCAGTGGGTTTTATAGATCACTTTAAAATATAAATGTTTTTATTCCACTTTTGTAATAGATCACTTCATTATTCTGGCTTGTGAGATTGCTGCTGCATGACATGTAGAAATGGCAATGATAAGAGCCCAGTCCTGAAAACCGAAGCTGGACAGCAGTGGTCAGATTGCTATGCCACTGTCTAGAATTTTTTTTTTTCTTTTTCCCCACTGTTGCCAGAAAGAAGTGTGGTGGTTGTTTCTTTGTTTTTTTGTTTGTTTGGTTGTGGGGTTTGGTTTGGTTTGGTTTTCCCCTTCACAAAAGGAAAACAGCTCCAGTTGTAGTGAAACAGTAATTGAGCACAGCCATTGACGCTTGACTCAGAAGGCGTCCTGCAAAATAGAAGGTGAAGTGCTTATGTCAAGTGCAACAGACCTATGGCTTTTGAACATGCCATGCTGTATGTGTTTCTTTGTGCTGAATGTTATATGGGCTGGCTGCTGTAAGAAGCTGTATAGTATCCCATTGTGTCCATGTAAAGACTGTCACATTTCCTTGTTAAGCATGTGTCCATATAAAAGAACAGCAGGATTATTTTTGAGTTAGAAATTACTATGCTGGCTAAAGTGAGGGAATACTGATACGAGGATCCAAAATGTGAAGGCCATTTAAAAATTGTGGAATTCTGGGGGAGCAAATATACGTGGATGATCAGAAGGACCAAGACTTTTCTTCATCAATTTCATATACCTGGTTTGCTTATATGAATCTGGGGAAGAATGTACTTTCATACAGAGAACAGGAAGTCAGGATGTTAAAGGTTTATCTGAAGCCTTAATGTTCTTCTGAAATTAATAGTATAGATATTTGTAGGGATCATTTTAAGTTGCTGTGTATTGGAAATCTTGAAGAAAAGTGAGAGAGTAGTGAGAAAATGCTGTCATTTGTACTCCAGTCTTTAAATTTACCTTCCCATTGGGCAGTAAGTGTGACAAGTTAGCAAAGCTTTTGCCCCTGGATTTTATTTTCCCTATGCTTCCTCTATTGCTGCATATTCTGATTGAATATAAATACTTTGACTATGACTGGGTGTAGTCTGTAAAAAAGCCTTAGGACAATGAAGGAAGTTGTATATGATGATGATAAATCCTTTGCAATGGAAAGGGATAAGAACATGAGTAGAAGCTTAGCCGGTATCTGTGATCCTTATGAGCATTTCGTATTGGTGTGGTATGAACTGGGCTAACTGGAAGTTAGATGATCAGAAGACATTGATGGTGGGAAAGGAATGAGCTGGGGCCTTTTACATGCAAAAGGGTCAGGGAATGGCCTGATTGTGAAGTCAGCAGTAGATCTGTTGGTTTTAACTGTATTTATCTAAAGTACTAAAATAATATCCTATTACTTTATATCCATTCAGATGTTTTACATTAGGAATTAGACTGAAAGAGGGATTTGCCTTAAGATACCATACGTCTGATTTTGAACCCATGCAGATGTTCTCATTTGCAAGTGCTCCAGTTAATGTGTGGGGATCATCAGTGCAGCTGTGTTAAATTCTCTGGAATATTTTTCTCTTTGAAAACTGACCAGGCAGATTTGTATTGTTTGCTTTTTCTTTCTCCAGCCATGCCATAGAGAACTGACTCTGGGACTATAGGTTACCAGAAGTTGAAAACTTCATGAAGAACAGTGGTTTATTTCTCTGATCATGGCTGGAATGAAAAATTGTGCTCAGAGTCAGATGTAATGCTTATATCCATTTCACCTGGGTTAGAACTAGTTTGAGTTTTTTCTTTTCTTTCTCTCCCCTCAGTCTCTCCCCACCTGCCTCTGTTCTCTCCCTCTTGGTTTTTCTTTCAGTAGTGAGCCACAATTCACATTTGTTCTTTCCAGTTTTCAAAGTGATGTACATCAAGGTCGCTTCCCTTCTTAAAGTCATGACATCTTTGGGGATAAAAACAATGTGGGAATGTTTTTTTTAGATAACTAAAATAAACAAAAAACTGGATTATCCAATTATTGTTTATCCAGGAACTGGGTAAATCCAGTTCCTAAATATTTTGCTACTTAACTGAGCCTTTCCTCACATCTATTATCTAGCAAAACTAGCATGTTTACAAGCAAACAAAATATTGAAAAGACCAGTTGACAATATATTAAGAAATGTGGTTTTAGTAAGGTTTGGAAATTGAAAGTCTGCATTTTGTGGGTTGTTTTATTGACAACATTCCAGCAGGCTAAAACAGTGACAGTAAAGATGAATACATTTTTCTCTTCTATTTAAAGGTGAAATGGTGAATAATGACAGTATCAAAAAATCAGCCTTTTGGATAGTTCTCAGTTTTAAAAGGGCAGGCTGTTATCTGGTAGATAAGTTGGTTGATCTGATAGATAAGTTGGTTGGGTTGGCTTTTTTTTTTTTTCTGTGAAATAGTTCTAAGTAAATCATACAAATATTATATGCTGTTCTCTTGTGACTTAGTACACTAATTTAGTCTGGCGTAACAAGAATATTTTCTTGAGTACTGAAGTTCTCAAGCAGCTGAAATGAGAATACAGAACATTATAATTGTTGTTGTATTGATGATTACCTTAATAAAATATGTAGCTGTTTCACAAGTGTCTATAGCCTTAACGCTTTGCATTATGGTGATTGTATTGGCAAAAATATCTCAGCAGGTAGGTATGCAACATAGGTTGCTATGGATGGTATTCTTTGTATGGCAGTGTTACTTTTTGGTATTAATATGAAATCTTTATGGAGGAAAAAACAAGTGGCTGAATAGCAGGATAGCTTTCTTGTCTGCCTTTGGACTTTGGCTAAAGAAAGGCTGTTTCAAAGGGAGAATGTGGGGGGAACTGGTGGTGTTGTTACCTTACCTGGACAGATTTGGTGGAAAGATGGAAGGCTTATTTCCAGATTATGCCATTTGTACTGCTTCTTTTTGTGGTTATATTGCATTTGCCTTGTTAGACTAAGGAAAACACAAGTGCCTTCACAGGATGTACTATGTTTCACAGCTTTGTATGAGAAGTGTAACAGAGACTTGTGCAGTGCTGGCTAGCCACTGTTGTTCCTGTCATGAAACCCTGAAGAGAAGAGGTGAAGTGAACCCCTCTTCCACCCCAAAGTGAACTGGGATAGTATTCAGTAAATTACAAAAAGACAACCAGCCAAACAAAGCCAAAAACCATCTCACAGATTAAGTCAGAAAATATCTTTTTTTAGAGTTATTTTACGCTTAGTACATCCTGTGACTTTCACTGTCACTGAGCATCTTCTCAGGAGCAGTATTTTTAACGTTTATTTTAATACATTCTGGTTAGCATCACTTTACAGGATAGCACCTTGGCAGGAATGTGTATATGTGTGTGCCCCTGACCTTATGTTGTTTTTCTTGGTTATTTCCAAAGGTGTGTGATAGAAAAGGCTATTGATGGGCAGACTGTGTTCAAACTCACAATCTCTGAGAAAGAGACCATGTTTTATTATCGCACAGTAAATGGTTTGCAGCCACCAATAAAAGTAATGACACTGGGGAGAATTCTTGTGAAGAAATGGATTCATCTTAGTGTGCAGGTGAGTAAAATAAAAACCATTTAATATTTGTTGAGATACCATTCTCACACAAGTGTTGTATAACTGTATAAAAACAAAATGGTAAATTGGGGATGTAAATAAGCCTTGAGTCTTGTAGGTAAGGTCTTAATTTGGGAGCTCATTTTGAGACTACAGCTAATTTGGCGCTGGAAAGAAATGCTATTCTCATTTTTCTGAACAAACAAGACTAACAATTTTCACTTCAGGAACATAAATATTTGGGGTAAAGAAAAGCTATGTATTTCTAACATTACCAGTAAATCTTGAGTCTTTGAGATAGTTTTGTAAAAATGCAGATGTCCTCCTCATCTATGTACTTATCTTACAGAGGTGTGTCCCATTCAATTTAAAACAATTCTTAGAGTGCACATAAGTTAACATGTATGAGTTGACATAGGCTCAATCAGGGTAATAAGTTACAGAGTTACTACTTGTTTTTAAAATACAATTCAGAATTGTTAAAATAAAAATCAACATGTTCTAAAAGTCTTATGTTGACATAACTTTTTAATAAGTGTACAAATATTCACTGCAGATAAGGGAAAATTGAGTTTGTTAAAATTTAAACTGTATGTACAAAAATCAGTAAACAAACACAGAACTTAAAATTCAGTTATTTGCATGTCTTGTAATTCCCAGCAGATGTTCTAGTAAATTCTGTTTGCAAGCCAAGTTCAACTAATAATTGCAACACATAATTATCAGGTATTGAAATATTTATCTTCTCCTTCCTTCATTTTCTTTATCCCTTCTATTAAATTTCATTTGGTCTATAGCACAATCAAGAATAGTTTTGCTCTTTTCTTGAAACTTGCTAAAAGGTATTGACTGTGATTTGGATTTTTAGTGCTGATCTTGTCACTTGTAAGAAGTATCTAAGCTGACATCTTGATTTTTTTTTTTCCTTTTTTTTTTTCCTGGCATAACAGCATGGTAGTGCGAATAAGATTTTGGCTGTTGGATTAAAAGAGTGACCTTAAGGTAGAACTAATGAACTTTACACTTCAAACACTCCAAGGGTGCTATATTACTGCTGCTGCTGTCAGTCACATTTTGTACTAGCATCAGAAACTACTAAAGCCTGGGATAGCAAAGTGAAGAGCGAAAAGGGTGGATTTAAATACACAAACACACACATACATTAAATTGTATTACAAAGAACCCTGAAGCACTCTGTGGAATTGGGTCCTTGGTTTCTTTTTGGAGACTTGTTCAATGCATAGAAATAAAGAAGTGTAGCTTCTAGATCCTTAGGTGGACTGCAGGCTTAATACCTCTTCCAAATTTCTAAGCTTCAGTTAGCAATTTTCATTCTGTGGTTTGTATGGTTTCATTCTATGGTATTGTGGGATTCAACTTACCATTAAAGATGATAGAGGCCGCAGCATGATGCATTTAGTGCTAGGTTTGGCTATGGTGTTTTGTGTGTGGTTTGTTTTTTTTGTGTGTATGTGTGTGGTTTTGGTTGATTTTAGCAGCTGTCCAAAGTATTTTTTCCTATAAATGGAGAAATAAATGATAAATGAGACTGTGAGAGAGACTATACAAAAATATGCAAAGGTGACTTTCACATGGTAGTGTCTGCGTCTTTAGACAGTAGTAGTATTTGGTATATATTTATATATCATGATGCTATAGATACATATGTAAGAGTTGAATGTAAGAGTTTCCTTAAGCAATAAAGTCTTATGAAGAGAGTGTCTTATGTAGTTTTATAGGGCTTAGTAATTTTGGTTAAAGGTACTGGGAGAGTCGAGAGGTTATACCTAGCAGTACAAATCACCTGACCCTACCATAAATATGCCTTTAGATTTCTCTGACTAACCAGCTTTCTTCCCAGGTGATGCCCATGGA
Organism: Ramphastos sulfuratus; assembly: GCA_013399055.1. Taxonomy (NCBI): domain Eukaryota; kingdom Metazoa; phylum Chordata; class Aves; order Piciformes; family Ramphastidae; genus Ramphastos; species Ramphastos sulfuratus. The sequence goes on from WBNM01034095.1 coordinate 200,768, forward strand.
CTAGGAATGGCAAGTGCAGTGTGGAGGAGAGACCCTTCAGTGGGATCTACATGCCTTGCCTGAGATAAAGACAGTGGAGGTGGCTGAATGTAATAATGACCTACTACAACTTCCAACTTTTCCAAGTCAGTCAGACTATGTAAATTTCCATGCTGTCTTGTTGAGGCAAAACTACTTCTAATATAAATGAGCAATAAATCAGGAAAGTTTTTAGTGATCCGACAGCTATGCAGGTAGTCTGGTGGTATCAGTGTAGTTGCTGTATTGCAGTGACAGAATGTTAGGGGCTGGAAGGGACCTTGAAGGATCATCCAGTCCCAGATCTTGCCAGAGCAGGATCACCTATATCAGATCACAAAGGAATGCATCCAGGCGGGTCTTGAATATCTGCAGAGAAGGAGACTTCACAACCCCCATGAGCAGCCTGTTCAAGGGTTCTGTCACCCTCACAGTGAAAAAAAATTTCCTCATGTTTCCATGAACTTCCTATGCCTCAACTTCCAACCACTGCCCCTTGTCCTGTCATTGGGCATCACCGAGCAGAGCCTTGCTCCATCCTCATGGCACTCACACTTTACATATTTATAAACGTTCATGAGGTCACACTCAGTCTCCTCTTCTCCAAACTGGAGAGCCCAAGCTCTGTCAGTTTCTCCTCATAAGGAAGATGTTCTACTCCCTTAATTTTTGTGGCTCTGTGCTGGACTCTCTCAAGCAGTTCTATATCCTCCTTGAACTGGGGGGCCCTGAACTGGACACAGTATTCCAGATGCAGCCTCACCAGGGCAGAGTAGAGGTGAAGGAGAACCTCTCTCGACCTACTAACCACAGCCCTTTTGATACACCCCAGAATGGTACTGGCCTTCTTGGTCACAAGAGCATGTGGTTGGCTCATGGTCAACCTTCCATCCACTAGGACCCCCAGGTCCTCTTCCCCTTCCCTGCTCTCCAACAGATCAGTCCCCAACCTAGCTGGGGTTGTTCTTTCCCAGGTGCAAGACTCCACACTTGCCCTTGGTGAACTTAATTCCATTTCTCTCTGCTCAACCCTCCAGCCTGCCCAAGTCTGAATGGCAGCACAACCCTCTGGTGTGGCAGCCACTCCACCCAGTTTGGTGTCATCAGCAAACTTGCTGACAGTGCACTCTGTGCCCTCAGCCAGGTC